>JARQSW010000358.1:0-226691 GCA_030142375.1 Calameuta pallipes
CCAACAAAAAACCAACAATTTTTTAGCAAAAGAAAAAATCCAAAAAGTAAAAGTTACAGTGCTAACTTCACGTACGTTATGTGAAGGGCTTGAACATACCTTGTCTCATTCTACCATGAGTTGCATAAGGCCTTTCTCGCAAGGTACATACATCGCCATCTGGTGTCGAACTTTCAATCTTGCTTATTAGGACCAGTTACTGGCACATGTCCCCTATTGAGGATGCAGCCATAAGGAAAGGAAGAAAGGAAATTCACTGCCAGTAAGTATACTGCGTGCATGCTTATTTCATTCAAGTGTATGAGGTAACCATGGACACGATGATACTGCCAGCAGTATCAGTAGTGACAATGCATTTCAGAACGTATCCTGAGTGATAATTATAGTTTGTCATTGCTTGTCAACTATGATGTAACATGTCGTAGTAACCGTAAATTTGTTGCAATTATTTTCTGCGGTCTGTGATGTTTTAATTTAAGTATGTTTTTTTATGTGCTAATTCTATTGTATCGCGAGACTGGTACTAATGAAAATTCATGAAAGTGATACAAATAAAATATTGTTTATCAGTTGCTTCACATTTACATATAACAATCGTGGATGAAATTTAACAAAATTTAAAAGCTCATTAATTAAATAAACTTTTACAATAGTTTTATTGTACGTGTTTAAATTAATTTTTTTATTCGAGAAGTGCAGGATTTTTCTAGGCAGTGATGCAGTTAAGACCATAGGTATGAATTATCAAAAATTATTCATTTGTAAGGCTTTTGACATTCATACTCATAGAAATCCTACACTTTTGCAACAGTAAGGATGGATCTATTGTATTTTATATGGTCATCACTTTGTTTTATTATTATTGAGTAAAAAATTGATTAGTTTAAGTTAGAATACACATGTATTACATGCTAATAATATTTAGGCTAATAAGTTACTACATGATTACGTTGGGGTCTTCATTAACCCAAACTAATTACTTCAGTTGGCAAGAAATATTAAAATAAAATAAAATTTCATCATAATAGAATCTATCATAGAATTACTTGATAAACAAGTTTTATGTGTTTAATTGATTGAAAACATTTTAGTAAACTCTTAAATGATTTCCAATAATAATAAGGAATAAATAATTTCCATGTATTTCAAACTTTTAATCAGATTTTAAAGATTTGGCTTGACATATCTATAAACAAAGATTTGTTTTATGTAGCGATTTAATGTGTTAGAATTACATTTTAATAATTGTTTGTAAAACAAAAATATCTTGTTTTAACTCTTGGTTATTTAATATCAACATTTCATATTTTAGTTTTTCGCACAGTTAATAATTATCCATTTGTAAAGAGATTATGTTTTTAGTTCTTTCGATGCCATTAATAATTGAAAGACATTTCTTATATTATTTATAAAATAAATTTTTTGTAAAGATAACTGTTACTCAGGTTAAAGTACTTTGCTTTTTCTTGTATGAACATTAACTTTTATCTGGTCTTTCTTGAGTTTCCTTCAATTTATTTGCAGTAGCATTAAATGGGGTTAAGCAAATATTTTCTGATTCTGTTAAATAGACATAAATTGTCACCTAGGAATAATCTTGCTTTTTACATGCTTTGGCTTTTTATTTCAAACTTGTGGGGCTTATCTCTTTCATCTTATGATTTAACGATTTTTATCATAAGCTACTATGATTAATCGATGGTCGTAGATAACAGTCACCATGATGACACTGATTTACCTTCAGTCTATAAGAATATTCATCAATAGACAGTATAGATTTAGTAACCCTCTTTACATATTGAATTTTACTTCTTCAGTTTTTAAGAATTCTGGTGTCAATTACTTCATATGATAAAAGTGAGTTTGCATAGTTTTATTTGACTTATATTTGGACATTATTTTTATTATAGCGAAAGATAGATATGTATGTTATAATGAACAAATATAACCAGGAGCTAGCATATTATTCTTATATACTTTGTGCAGTTATTTTACATCTTGTTTTATCCACACTATATCTTTGTTCATTGACACATTGTTTATCAATATAATGGATTACAAAATTACTGTGCAATACGGACAGATAATTTCCATAGAGCTTAATTTGCCAATGAAAAGTGTATATTACTGCAATAATGAAACCAATTGTGATAATTTATAGATATCATTCATTGATTTATATAAACCAGTTGAAGTTAATTGGTTCACTTGATTTGTATGGAAGACCCCATTCGTTCGTTTAATTTTACACCATGAGTAGAGCATACAATTATGCTGTTCTATAATTGAAGTAATTTTGATTAATATCAACGATTATTTATCCAGCTTTTGGATAGAAGTTATTCAAGTCCTTTTTGTATTTGTGTAGCATTAGTTGAAATCATTTCATTTAATCAACTTTTGTAGAAACTTATTTTCTTAATTAATGTGTAACTCGTAATAATTGAACATGTTAATAGTAGTCGTACAACTTCTGTTGATCATGTACTGTGCTTTCAATTTTTCAGTAGTAGATATGCAGTGACAACATGGATGGAAAAGTGCATACAAAGACGGTCAAGAATCCAAGAGCAAACGCAAATATATTCAGCGTTTTAACATTTTCGTAAGATTTATCAGTTTTACATTAATTTTAACTTTTACACTTGTTTGAAATTACACCATTGTTAACAAATAATTATTACTTAATGTATCGTTGGATAAGTTGTTTTAATTCAAGACAGATTAGAGAATTTCAACCAATTTCTGACTTGTTTAAAAGTGATTTTTTGATAGATTAATTTTTTTGAAGTTAGTATTTTGATTTATATAACTAATCAAAAACGTTATTTACGTCTTGTTTTAATCAAGAAACTTTCTTTACGTATTTGATGGACAGAAATAATGATAAGTCTCTTTAATATTTCATTGTTTAAATAGTTACAATTTTTATCATGTATTACTACCGCTTATCAATATTGGCTATGTTCAGCAGAAGTAACGCTGAGGGATTAAATACATTTGATTGTTTATTTGATCACAATTTTTCCAACAGTATAAATTTTTTAAAAATCAGGTGTCTTTACTCTGTCAGCGACATTTCTACTGAACACAGTCATTGATAATTCAATTCGTGTTGTCATGTATCTAATATTATCAGTAAATGTGTGATATTGATCGATCTGAAAGTTTGATTACTTAGCTTGAAGGAATGTCTTATCTTGTTTTACCCAGGATTTTCATTAAGTACAACTTTTGTACTTGAATGTACAAAATTCACATTATCTATACCATTTTTTTGTCTTAGTGCAAAAAAATATGCTAAAGTCGACTTCCCTTTATCGTATAGGTACCGTTTTAATCTGTATATATCTTGTATACAAATTGAATTCTTTATATGAAATATTTCATAACTATATGATTTCTCCAGAAGAATAAACAAAATCGAAACTATCTATTCTTTCAATAAATTTTCTTTGATAAAATAAGACATGCTTTTCAATATTCTCAATAGATGGATTATCCGTACGTTCTGGGTGGGTTATCGGAGAGATTTGGAAATAACTGACTTGTATACGCCACTTAAAGAACATAAAAGCAGTATTCTTGGAGATAAAATATCCACAATTTGGGAGGATGAATATCAACGCTTAAATGGGTCACAAAAGCAGAAAAAAAAAGATAAGACCGGAAACAAGGATGAAAGCAAATCGGAAATATTGGAGCCCAGTTTGATGCGTGTTTTAATCAGATGTTTCGGCGCACGCATCATGATGTATGGCATTGCCTTAGCCATAATGGAAATCGTTCTCAGGTAAAACTTATATATATATATATACATAGCATATTAGCATATTATTTTTTGGTGCAAACTCTTCATACTTTATATTATTTCAAAATTTACTTTAAAGTCCTATATGCATTGATGATTTATAGGTCAAAAGCATTTTACGATTTAATCATGAATTTATATGCTAAGAAGAATGGAATATATGTATTGCTATTGAATTGAGTCTTCTCTATAATATAATATATATATTTAAAGAAAAATTGGGAAACTTATATACACAAGACAGATATACAAATGTTTTTTAAATTTTTATCCGATTTGAAGATATCTGATAGTGATAATGTGCAAAAGACATTTGGATTAATTTTTCAAGGAGCCTGTTTCTCATGTTTTCTGTTAAAGGAAATTGATGTGTTTTACCTTTAGTTTCAGAAAATTAGGTTTATATAGATTTGTGAACGTAATGGATTATTTGAGAGTTTCAATAAATGTCGAATTTGATTTTTCCTCTTTTGAAATTGATGGTTTTTATATAGAGCAAAATTGGAACATAGATTATAGTTCCCTATTGACTGTTTCAAGTGCCTACACATTTATATTTGTATCACGGTAGTTTCTTTGTTTCAAATTATTATTATTATTATATCTTGTGTGAAATACAGGTATCAAGAATTTATGGGATAAGAAATTAAATTACGATTTTGAAATGCTCAGATAACAAATAATTAATTGTTACTGAAATCACTACAGATTGTTTCAACCATTGTTCCTTACTCTTCTACTCCGATATTATGGTCAGAGGAAATCCTCTTATACGCCGATTTATAAAGAACAAAATAGTCCTGGACAGCAAGATAGTCAAATGGAATATACCACCAGATCGTTAAGTCCCAAAGAATACCTTTTAAATTTTGATATTACCTGGCATTATATGCATAATTTTATTTTCAATAGGTTAAATATGATTTTTTCCCTTCCTAATTGCCATTTTATCCTAATCGACCTTTAATACAAAGTGTTGAGTACTTATGTGCATTAAAAAAAATAATAGAAAGTAACCGATTAGCTACGAGTTTTAATATCTTTGATAAATCTTATGGAAACCGTTTCAAGTACATTAGCGTTTTATTAATCAAATAATTAATTGAATTGCAGTACATGATTGATTTATATTAACAACTGTAATTATGTGAATTGTTCCAACATAATTGTGAAAGACACATAGTTGGGCCGCGACATCAGACTCCAATTTCGACGGATGGAATGTAACCTATTTTCGATAAAGAGATTCCACCGAACATGAATTGAGTATACTTAAAATAATCACAACAATGCTAAATTCTTTAATATTTGATTTTTTTTTCGTTAACTGATTCGGAATCTAATATTGGGGCCCGATTATAGTGTTGGATGGGAATGTTTTCCAAGCATGCACTTTTATTTTTTTTTTATATCGATAAAAGACCAATATATTTTCTTTTTTAAAATATAGGGTAACACAGCCGTTGTTTCTGGGTCGTTTACTGCGATTCTACAATTCAGAAGAAATATCTCCAACACAAGCATACTTATACGCTGCAGGAGTGGTCATGTGTTCAGCTGTAAACATATTTGTAATTCATCCTTACATGATGGCGATTCTTCATATGGGAATGAAGATGCGAGTCGCCTGTTGCACTTTGATCTATAGAAAAGCTCTGAGGTTATCGAAAACGGCCTTAGGTGAAACAATGGTAGGACAAGCAGTTAATCTCTTGTCTAACGACGTGAACAGATTTGACGTGGCCATTATATTTCTGCATTATTTGTGGATCGGTCCACTAGAAACTGCCGTTATGACGTATTTCCTGTACAATATAGTTGGTATTTCCGGTGTAATTGGCGTATTATCTTTGCTCATGTTTATACCTCTACAAGGTACGTAATATTGTGCTATTTAAAAATAATAATTTTTACACAGTATTGAAATTATTTGACGTTTAATGCCTTTCCTTTCTTATTCAGGATTTCTTGGTAAAAAATCGTCAGTGTTACGCTTGCGAACTGCCATTAGGACCGACGAGAGAGTGCGTCTGACGAACGAAATTATTACTGGCATTCAAGCAATCAAAATGTACACATGGGAAAAGCCATTCAGTCTTCTTGTCGAATATGCACGAAAGTATGTTAAAATTTGATTGGCTTTATTTTTATTCAACTTTTATTATATCCTTTTAGTTAAGAATATCATATTGAAATTTATCCGTAGGCGTGAAATCAAGGTTATAAGATCTACGTCGTATATCAGAGGTGTGATTATGTCCTTCATTATATTCACAACAAGATTTTCCCTCTTCATAACTATACTTGCTTACGTTCTTTTTGGTAATCGCATCACTGCTGAAAAAGTTTTCATGTTGACAGCATATTATAATATTTTGCGTCAAACAATGACCGTATATTTTCCACAAGGTAAGTCGTAAAATTAGATTCTAGTACTTGCAAACAGCATTTAAAAATATTTACTTTGAATCTTGGCTCAATCGTATAGAAATATTGTTTCACAGGCATAACTCAAATAGCAGAGGCTATCGTGTCTATCAAAAGATTGCAGAAATTCATGATGTACGAAGAAAGAGTAGTACCAGAAGACGTAGATACGATACCGACAAACAATAAAAATGAGAAAAATGAAAAAATGAGCAGCAGCGAGTCCGAGAGGATATCGAAAGCAGCCGGTTCGATAATAATGCAAAATGGCTGTGCAAAATGGTTAACTACGGAAAACGAGAATACTTTGAAAAACGTTAACCTGAATATTACTCCAGGGCAATTAGTAGCTATTGTCGGCCAAGTTGGTTGTGGAAAGTCAAGCTTAATGCACGTGATTTTGCGAGAGTTACCTTTACTCTCTGGATCTCTACAGGTGCCGTATAATATTCGGATTCTCTCGATTGATCTTTCATTTCATCTGAATTTATTAGTTTTTCAAAATATATTTCGTTATGCCTTACCCTTCATTCAAGAATTTTATATTATGGAGGTACTTATTGATTGCGTATAATGAAAATAATTTATAATTTAGGTCAATGGAAACATTGCATACGCCAGTCAGGAACCTTGGTTATTTGCTGGTTCAGTTCAACAGAACATTTTATTTGGTCGAAAAATGGATCAGCATCGATATGACCAGGTTGTTAAAGTCTGTCAATTAAAGAGAGACTTTTGTCTTTTGCCTTATGGCGATCGAACTGTTGTTGGAGAACGTGGGATTAGTCTTTCTGGTGGACAACGTGCTAGGTATGTTAAATTTTAAGGAATTGTCATAGAATTTCGTCAATACTTATGTCTTGTGTTTTAATGAACTAAATTAGAATCAACTTGGCGAGAGCAATTTATGCTGATGCATCCATCTATCTTTTGGACGATCCCCTCAGTGCTGTTGATGCTCATGTTGGAAAGCATATGTTTGATCAATGTATCGATGAATACTTGCAAGGTAAAACGAGACTTTTAGTTACCCACCAATTGCAATATCTTCGGGATGTGGATAAAATTATTGTTCTAAAGGATGGATCTATATTAGCTGAAGGGTAAGTGATTCTATGAATATTAAAGTCCATTTATGTGTATACATATTTAATTCCAAGTGTTCTCATTTTTATAATGAGAACTTCTGAAAATTTCCCATAATTAGTCTTTTATTATTTGTTTTGAATCGATTCACATAGAATATCATATTCTGCTGAAATATTATATCATTGCTTTATGATAATTATAATAATAGTATTATTCACATATACTCATATGCAAAACTAAATTCAATTACGCATGGTTATTTGTACAATAATACAATAACTATTCGAACTAATTCGAATTTACACGAATCATATAATTTGTAATTGTACTTAAGTAGGAACCCCGTTAAATTTATCTACAACATTGTTTCTTATTCTTAAAATACGCAGTTGTGCTATATTTCATGGGTAACAGATATAATAATTTTTACTTTTTGTATTCGTAGATTTTCTTGAATCAAAAATATTTCAATCTTGAGTTTTGAAAGTACAATGCATTAAAAGTTTGTTTAGATATGTTAGAGTTTGGTGAAATGTGATTGAAAACTTGGAAGCTAACAGCATGGATAATTGATTGTAAGATTATTGAGTATGTCGCTAATGAAAAATGCGCGTGATCTCCATTCTAATAATTGGAGTATATTTAGTTAGCATCTAGATAATTGATATTTTACTATAACGAAAATAATAATCATGAATATTTTTTACCTATACAGTACTTATGACGAGCTGGGTGCCAAAGGCGTTGATTTCGGTAGATTGTTAGAATCCCAAAGTGAATCCGATGATCAGTCGTCTTCAGCTCCTGCCAGCCGACGTAGTTCACGGCACACAAGTATTACTTCTCTCACTTCAGTGAAAACTAATGATACCAGTAAGAATCCAGAAAATCCGGAAGAGGTTAATATACATAATAATTGAAATATAAATTATTATAAGTTACAATTTTTTGATTCAAATAATTCAATAGAATCGAATGATGGATTTTGTATTCTTTACGAATGCAATCTGAAAGTGAAGGCATTTTTCGAGTCGTTTGTATGTAATTCGCGCGAGACTCGACCGAGTCTCTTGATCTTCAAAACGTCCTTTAGTAACCATTTACACTATAGACTGTGGCTGGATTATGACAAAGTTCGTGTTTTTCACGGCCCTATTTCCAAAGCTAGACGGTGAAGAATTTTCAAACATTTATAGAATGTCTGTATAACGCCCCTATATGGTTTAGTCGTTTTTTAAAATTAAAATCCAAAATTTTTTTTTAATATTAGAATTAAAATATATGACATATACATTCTCTTGGTATAAGCAATATGTATAAGGGTGTACTACTATTAACAGTTCAAATGTCAACAAAGTATGAAAATTGATTTGACGAGGTTACTTAATGTGGAAAAGATGTTTTTCTTGTTGCAATTTTCAAAAATTATCATACTTGAATATAATTAAAAAGTATATAATAAGTTTTATTTCCATCCTATTGACGTTATTTATATTTGTCCGATAAATTTTTATTATAGGAATCCGAAATGCGCAGCTCGGGTAGTGTCGCTAACTGGATATATGCTGCTTACTTACACGCTAGTGGTCGTTTCTATATTGTGTTCTTAATAATGGGGTTGTGCATCATAACGCAATTGGCTGCCAGCGGCGGAGATTACTTTATAGCTATGTGGGTCAACATAGAAGAGAGCTCTGTGAGTACTTGTACTTTTATAGAGAAGTTTTTAAGGAAGATAAGTCTATGAGATTAACACCATTAATAAACAACAATACTGCACTTGAATACGATATACGTATAATAATGTAGTTATGTGATTTTTACAGGAGGACACTTGGAACAGTTGGTTGTCTCGTAATGCTTGTATCTATATCTACAGTGCATTGACAGTTTTCACTATTGTCATTACTCTGATTCGGTCAATTTCTTTTTTCGCAATGTGTATGCGATCATCCAGGCAGCTGCACAACCGCATGTTCCGTTCCGTAACGCGGGCAACGATGAGATTCTTCAATGTGAACAGTTCTGGCCGTATACTGAACCGATTTTCAAAGGATCTGGGCGCGGTAGATGAGCTGCTGCCGAACGCTATGATCGATTCCATTCAAATTGGCCTGGCTCTTCTCGGAATCATAGTGGTAGTCACCGTAGCAAATGTTTGGCTGTTGATACCGACGGTGATAATCGGGATTATTTTCTACTTCCTGCGTGTCATCTACCTGTCAACAAGTCGCAGCGTGAAACGCCTCGAAGGAATCAGTGAGTACGCGCTCAGAATATCATACTTTATATGTCACGTTAAAAGTGTCATCTTACCCTTTCGTTTTTCTAAAAATTCGCCACCAAGTTACTTTCATGCTCTTGTATGATCTACGTTCTTGTGCCTTGCTGTAATTTTTCAAAGGATATTTAATATTTTCTCATTTTATCAAAAATTAAAGATAATTCGACAAAATTGTTGAAAATAATTAGTGACTAATGATAAACGGTCACCAGCCCGGTCACCGGTGTTTGGTCACCTGAATGCAACTATACAGGGATTGACGACGATCCGGGCATTTGGAGCGAGTGAGGTCCTCGTCAAGGAATTTGACAATTATCAGGATTTGCATTCCTCGGCTTGGTACATATTCATTGCCTCCTCCCGTGCTTTTGGATTTTGGCTGGATGTGTTCTGCGTCATATATATAGCGCTGGTCACGCTCAGCTTTTTCCTGTTACCATCTTCTGATAACATTACGGCTAGCAACGTTGGATTGGCAATTACGCAGAGCATCGGTCTCACAGGAATGTTTCAATGGGGAATGAGGCAAAGCGCCGAGTTGGAGAATCAAATGACATCCGTGGAACGTATATTGGAGTACAGGTAAAGCTTAAGGATCGTTTGTTGTTAAAGATAAAAATAAACGGACAGTCACTGCGACTGGAGTTTATCTATAAAACTCATATTATGACTTTCAGTAATATAGAATCCGAACCACCTTTGGAAAGTGCACCCGATAAGAAGCCAAAGGATGACTGGCCAAGCCAAGGTCAGATCGAGTTTAGTGAAGTATATATGCGCTATTCTCCGCTCGATCCGCCGGTGCTAAAGAACCTCAATTTCGTGATAAGGCCGCGAGAAAAAGTGGGCATCGTTGGCAGAACGGGGGCCGGCAAGTCATCACTTATCTCGGCTTTGTTCCGTTTGGCTGATATCAAAGGTTCCATTAAGTTAGATGATATGGACACTAGCGAGATTGGTCTGCACGATTTTCGATCGAAGCTCAGCATTATTCCTCAGGAACCTTTCCTCTTCTCTGGTACTTTGCGACGTAATCTCGATCCTTTCGACACCTATGATGACGTTGTTCTGTGGCAAGCTCTCGAAGAAGTTGAACTCAAGGAAATGGGATTGGATGCTCACGTGAACGAAGGTGGATCTAATTTGAGCGTCGGTCAGCGACAGTTGGTTTGCTTAGCAAGAGCAATAGTACGTAACAATCCGATACTCGTTCTCGACGAAGCTACTGCTAATGTTGATCCACGTACGGATGAACTTATACAGCTAACCATTCGTCGGAAATTTGAGTCTTGCACGGTATTAACCATTGCACACCGACTGAATACTGTTATGGACAGCGATAGAATTATGGTCATGGATGCTGGAAATGTTGCGGTAAGTTTTAGTGCCTTTCTCTGTTCTAGATAAATTACTTAGATACTTCTACGATATGTCTCTTAATGAAATTATTTTAATTTATAGGAATTCGATCATCCCTACGTTCTTCTACAGAGAAATGATAGCCTTTTGCTGAGCATGGTGAAACAGACAGGGAGCAGGATGTCTGATGCTTTGATTTCGGTGGCTCGAGAAAGCTTCTCTCATACTACTAAATTATAAATCGGTATTAAAACCCCTGTAAAATGGTATTATTTTTACTGCTGCATCCGTACGAGTCGATAGACTTCTAAGTGGCTGTATTCCACTAGCAGACAGTACTAGGACATTTCGTTAATTCAATTTATTTGTTTTATGTAGATCTATAATCGTTCAGTTAGTTAGACTCCTTCAAATGATTGAATATGAAGTATCGCACAGTACCAATGACATACATTTACATATGCGTACACATATACAAAGGGGACAGATAAATATAGATGCGCATTAAAACAGTTTCGAGGCTTGTTCGTAATTATGCAAATGAATTATGTACAGTATTACGTATTGTAAAATATCTCTAACTGATCCATAATCATGGCGTTAATTAGTATCTTTTGTATGTTGCGTTTCAATCAATTAAGATTCGACAGAATTTTGAGTTTATCCTCCCCATTTTGCATCTATTTTTCATGGTTTATTAATGCTGACATTATGACAACAACGGATTTAAGATGTTCTTAAAAATATTAAACTTAAGGTTTAGTGCAATATAATGACAAAAATATTTTTGTACTTGTATTTCTTAGTCTGAAAGTGATATGCAAGCCTGCCATTATTGATGCTATTCGTACTTATTGTTAGTACGGGTGTTTACCGTTATTGGTACTATTCGTTTCTATACATGTTTAGTGCCTCAAATGTCCAAGGTGCTTCGACAATATGTTCTAGCGAGATGCGATGTGTGACTTTTTGAGGATTTTTTTTTTTTTTTCTTTAAATAAAGGTGATTCTATGAAACTTCAAAGATTGTATTTCAGATAAACGTATTCAGTAAAACTACTATCTACGCAGTTTCCACGTGCGTCTTGTGCCACGTAGTCTTACCAAACTTGCTTTGAAGAAGAGGCTCAATCTATTGTTATATTTGTTAATTCATTTTCAATGTCGCATCTCGTCCTACGTAATCAAATTGTGATCAGATTTAGAAAAATAAAACAATATTGTATTTCCTATAGTTATGTTTGATGTAAATAAAAGTGCCTATACCCTGAAAGGTTCTTAGTAAAGTTGAAATATAAAATATTATTTATAATAAAAAGTGTTGCGTCCATTGATTGTTTTCACAGCCTTAATGATAATAGTTATAAAGAAGGATATAATAATGGCAAACATATGTAGTAAAATTCAATGTTTTAATTCGTATTCTTTATTATCGTACATTTTCAATTCTCATCAGTTAAGTGGTGTATACAGTATTATTATAATGTTTAACTGCTAATTCGTAAAGAATGTAGAACAAAAATTAGAGATTTGGATAAATCAGTTACCCAATAAGAATTAATTCGTATATTCTACAAATATGTGTGCGCCCTTTCAATATCGCAGAAGTAATCAATCGTGGAATACTCGGTGCTTGGTTCAAACATTCAACGTTCGATATGTTAAAAAAGGGCCCAAAGAAAACGTAAAAATGTTAATTTAACACACATACGTTGTAGTGGCGCTGTCAGAACTGTACAAATTTTTTTTATAAACGAGTGGTAATGAAAGGTCATGGAAGAATGAAATAGGTTAAGAATTGTTTCAGCAGAATATTCCTTTGACGAGATGAAGAAGTATAAATTTACATTGCGGAGACAAAACTCGTGGAAAAACAAGAAGCCTCACTGTCTTCATCTATCGTTCAATAAGCGAAAATAGAGAGTAAGCCAATAATTTGAATATAAAAAAATTATACTCTGCTTACTCAGCCCGCAATAATAGCTTTCAAGAAGAAGGGCGGACCTCTCTTTGAAGCACATCTTCGCGAGATGAGTACACTAGTGTATCGTAATACTGACAGTAAAGAGATTACCGTAACATTTATAATTAAGCTCACCGTAGAGTCTTCTGGGAATAATACCCCAATTACGGTTATGATTTATTATTATAGTTACAACTAGTATAATTACGTTACAATTACACATTATAAAGATACTAAGTCTTCATTCTAGAGCGGTATAAGAAGTCTCCCCGTTGTTTTTAAAATAGTCTAATGGTCTCGATGTGGATAATATATTAATTTTCAGCATTTTAATCAAACAAGGACCACTCGTACGTGCCCCATTACATTGACAGCTCGATATGACAGTATAATTATTCGTATCGACGCACTTGTCATTTTTTCTTTAGAAAGAATACGAAATAACGCGACACCGTCTATATCCACAGCTTCTATCTTCATTAGTAACCCGGTTTTGAGAAAACTTCATTTTAGTTACATATGTAGTTATAATTACAATATAATTACGGACACGTACTGCCTACGACCAGGGTGATCTCGTTTAAACTTAATTAAATTTTGAGACAACGAACCGAAGAGCCCCAGTAAATTCGCTCCGGTAGGAAATACAAGTAAGACACGAGTACGCTATTTTACGTGCTTCTGCTATCCAGCTATATCGCATCATATAAAATCGCTGGCGATTTATTATCATGAAAATAGATTAATATAGTGTACGTGATGGTGTGAAGCAAGACAGAGTAAAGAGTTATTGAAAAGGTTGAGGAGGAGTTCAGGGCGGTCGCAATAGAAGTAAAATCCATATATAAAATAAGAATGAATGTGATCTAATAATTAAAACGATATGTTTCGAATCGACGATCGCGCAGCGACACCTGCGCTCTGTCACATAATTATTAACATACGCGGCACGATACCCGTAACATAAATAATATGACTAACTAAATAAATAAGTAGGAGTATAGAGAAAATTTTTCCATATATACAGAAAATTGATATCAAAAATGTATAGAAAGTAAAGTAAATATATTCCGTTACACTCTCTCGTTATATATATATATATAAAAAAAAATGCCCGACATGGCGGAAGACTACGATAATTCGCGTGTCTCAACATAATTATAAAAGCTGCGGAATGTCTTGCACAATGACAAAATATGGTACAAATCCTTGTCCACGTAAGGATAACGAGGTCGACGTCTCAGTGTCATCGCCATTGTTCTCATCGTCCTCATCGCCGATAAACGGGAAGAGAAGAAGAGGCAAGGATAAAGAACGAAGGAAATGTTGCCATAAGTTAACCGAGGCTAAAGTACGCTAAAATGCGTATTCACATAACCAAGTGCAATAACGTGAACAAAGGGCATAAAAAGTGACCTTTGGAAGACGTACAATTTTCTTGTCTCTCGTCTCTTCTCTTGCACCTTTTCCTGTAACCGTGAATCGTCACGATTCGCTGGGAAGTCAGCAAGCTGTTCTTCTTCTCTTGTCCTAATGTTTAAACGGCTTTGCCGCAGTCATCATACAAGTTTGTTCTCTCTGTTTGTTTTTTAAAGAAATTGAATTTCGAATTCATTCAAACGAGAACCTCTAAGCTTTCGCGTGAACGCGCCTTTTGCTGTCCGGATTTTCCATTAGCTTGAACAATCATGGCGACTGAGTGACATCCGGCGTCTGTGCCGATGGGTCGCACGGCAGGCATCGCTAGTCTCAATTTGTACCAGAATTGGTAATCTCCTCCATTCGGTCCACGACCTTTCTCCCATTGTATAATCTTCAATCGATCCATTGGAATTCCAGCCTCGTGTCCACGGCGAGATGATTTTACTACTGTTGTCGTGTTCGGCAGTTTCTTCAGAGTTACCACGAGCGTTCTTATGGGCAAAGACGCTAGTAGCTGTTTCAGAGCCGTCGACACGCTTAAATCCGACCAATTGTTTCCTAGGGATGCAGCACTTAGGACCACTATGACTCGCCGTACTTTCCCGGCGTGAGGTCCAATTTCTAGCGCCCCTGTAATATATCGATTCAAGTTAATACCTATTTAAGCATACAGGTACAATTTTTTAAATACTTCAAGCTTTTCCATTCGACTTTTCTTTGCAATATAGGTTAAGTAGACTGTTATAAATAATTGATCGACGAATGTTGTTTAAGAATCTCTGCTAATACATCCTTTAAATACGAATGAATACTGGTAGAATCGTGAATACGTCGAATGAATACTGGTATCATCATTACTAAAATACATGGCAGTTATCCCAGACAATAGAAAACTCAAAAATATCGATTTCTTAGAAAATTCATATTGAAGGAAATTCTATTCTATAAAATATCATTAAGAGTTCATTCAAAGAGTTTTCAAAAAATTTATTGATGCAAATTATAAACAATTTTATTGCCAAAACCATTGAAACGTATTTACTTTATTTAAATATTGTACATTGTTGAGTATTCTGATACGATTAATAACGTTTGGTTATAGGATATTTCGATTAGTTAAATTTCAATTAAATACTTACAGTTTTGATGTAGGGCAGATAACTCCAATTGCGTGCATTTGTATCGATATCTGGACTCGAGTGTAGGAATCATTATTCCCACGACAAGGTTGGAATCCTTTTCATGATAACATACCAACGCATCGCTTTCCTTTCCGTCTGCAATATAAATAATCAATTTATTATAAAATGGTAACGCATTGTATATATGGTACATATATGTGCGTACCAATCTATGCAAGATGACGATCAATTTTAATTTTCCTTTCCTCTCCAATTCATTTACTTTTAAAAAACCAGTCAGTTCTTATTAACCCGCTACGTTTATTGCGTTCTTGTGCACAAGCAACCATCAGACTCGTGAGAATAAAATAATAACGTCAGTAAGAATAATAAAGGCAATATCCTTGTACCCATTTTCTCTAAGAGCCAGATAACTATATTGCTATAGATAAATTCATGGGTATTAATATCGCAATAAGACTTGATTGGCTGCCAGTTAACTTAGTTGGTAAAAAAAAAAGATTTAAGGTGGTTCGATCATTAGATGCAATTCAAGATAAAGATTTAAATTTGATATGTGTATATCTTAGATGATAATTGAATTTCGAACTACACAAAATTTTAATAAGATCTTTACTGCTTTTGAGATACAGAAAAATATACATTTTTCCTATATAGATATACCATATACAATAGAACCTTAATTTTCTTCGTTAGCCCCTCCTAAGTAAAGGAGAGAATTGAAGTTCTACTGTATCTAAGTATGAGAAACTGTAAACTTTGATATTTTTATTATCGTACACTAAAATTGAATCGTTTATCTCCTAAAATTAAAAGTTTCCTTTATATTTTGACTGATTAATTTATTGAACTTAAAACCTTGAATTTTTTTTGCTATTAAAATAAAACCAAAATTATTTGAAGTCGTCAAGACATGCATTAACAAGTGTGACGTGCATTCAGTGGCACTTTCGTAATAACGTGATTAGTTATGCTCAATTGCATAAAAGGTATTTTTGTTTCCTAAGTTCTTCGATTATCCAAGCAAGGATCGGTTCACAGTAGTTCGGACAATCAAAATTTTCCTGTATTTAACGTATAAACACCTATTAGTATTATAATTATGATGAAGCACCTCAAGATACAAAAGAATAATCCTTTAAAGGTTCAAAGTACTAATCCTGTTGACAGCATTTATTTCTGAATAGCAGATTTGTTTTCAATAAAATTAAGGTAGCACATTCATAATGATTGAAAGTACATTTGACACTTCCTTATACCGCGATAAACTGCAGAGCTAAATTTATTTTATAGTAAAAAGCCTAATTCAGATTCAGGCCCTGAAAATTGTATCTCATTTGATACTTGAGATCAAGTTCTGAAATTACTGAAATCATTTTCTTCGTACCTTTGCATTTACGAAACTGCATTATATATGCGCTTTATTATCCCTTCCATTGGAATGCACATTTCCTGTTGCTGTCGCACGAGACATGTCTTGAATTTTAATATTTTCCTCCTACCAAGAACTGCTGGAATAGGCGTTATATAGCTTCTGATTCGAAACTCAGATTACAGGTACGTAGCTTCTGACGTATTAAGATATACGTATTATTATAGCGTACAGAAAGAAGAAGGTATGTAGGTACCCAAGTGAAAAAAGTGCCCATTCACATGAGCAGGAAAAGTCATATAATCTCCAAAGTTGTCCCGCGCTTTCAAATTTTCGTAATACCTTCGCATTTCCGTTTTGCTCGCATTGCTACCCATTTTATTTCCTTTCATGTGGAGCCGCTTGAGAACGCGAGAGAATTTTTTTTCGGCTATTTTATGCGTGACACGAATACGCTCCTCGCGCAAATCGTCTTTCAGCACGGCCTCACAAAGCAGAACCACCCTTTCCCGTCACTTTATGTTTCTTTTTTTATTTTCTTTCTTCCCTTTTTCTTTTTTCTTTTTTAACGCTGTAGCTACTTCCATCGTCGAGAGCAATGACTTTTTAAGGTCTTTTCACACCATTCGCTAGAGTACAATTCCAGTATATGTTTTACCCGTATTCAAGGCGATTCAGCACGCTATTTGCACTGCAACTACGTATTCTTACAATATGACCGCATTATTATTCTATGCAGATTTTTTTTGTTACATTACTCGTCCTGCGTTCAACAGAATTGGGTGTAATATTGGATTATCCAAGATTGAATATGTAACCGATCGTTGGCTGGAAAGATTCGGATGAAATAATAAAAATTCGCAATTCAGAATTTCAAAGAGGAAGATAATGCTCTACAATTCAAAGTATCTATATACTTTAATCTGAATATCTGAATATCACGAGTTCGATGTTCCTTTAAATAGAAAGATATATTGTAAAAAACAAGCTTTAGCAATGTCATTTCAAATGAATTATGTGGGATTGCTTTGTACGTTAGAATCTATGATATAAATTAATTTCAGTTTGAAAGGTCAACGAAGGCTGACTCGGTCCAGAGATTGTCAACGCAAGAGATGTACGTACAGTGGCAGTATGCTGAAGATTAAGAGAGATGTATCACCAGGTTTTGACAGACTCCGGATAGAATGAAAAGAAAAAGTTAATTCGTCAGAGATGTTATACGCGGACATGATAAAGACCATCAAACTGTCCACAATTAAAATACGTGCATATTTAGACATTGAGTTTATACCATTTCTATATTATTGTCAGACTTTTTATTTTATTTATCGTATTGCCACACATATACAAATTCATTGCGACAGCACGTGACACAGTTTGCAGCAAGGATTTTCAAGTTTAATTATAAAGTAGGTTATCAGTGGAACCAAAAAACATGGAAGTACTTTTACCAACGTAGAATGAAACTGTACGAATTTTAACTATATTCATGGCAAACCAACCACCTTGAAGGTGGTTCTACCATAGAAATCAAATGGACGGGCTAACTTCAAGTGGTGCGTTTTTCGCATATTCTATTTACGGTATTGTTACCAATATCATACACTTGAAATTACTATTTCTTTCTTAGAGAACGTACTATAGCGAAATGTAAATAAAATTTATAGTGAATGTGAAATTGAGTAAAAAAATAATAATACGATCAGTCCTACGTTACCTGGCGAAGTTACGTACTGCTACTGATTTGTGCCATTAAAACAATAAAACATATTGAAAACACAATTTCACAATGGATTAAAAATGACTACATAATTCGTCTAATCCCATCATGTGCTTTATGATATTAATACGGAAAGTCATACAAGGCGTACAAAAAATTAAATAGCAATAGACGAAACAATAAGAGAAAGCAGTCCTTCTTGCTTATAATAATTTGATGCTTTAAATATTTAGATGATGATAATTCTAAATAGAATTATTACTAAATTAATTTGATTTTGATTGACAATTCTAAATTAGATATGCTAAAATAGTATTGGGAACCTCTGTGTTCATTCTAGGAATATCAGAGTCAACGTTTATATGTACATGAAAGTGTTTGCCGACGTATGAAAATGAATAATGATAAAAAAAATATTTTCTAAAAAGTCGTGGGTTTGCATGTAAGCATGGTAAGTTTTAATCATTGACTGACAATGGGGAATGCATTGCGTTGACCTCCGGCATTTCGGAATGTAATACCATCCGTACAATGGACAGCAAGAAAAATAAAAATCACAAGAATCGAATATTGCATGGAAAATAATGATTGCGAATATGCAGTGGCGAGGCACGTCTTAATGTACGCCCGGTGAAGCATTCGGACGTGTCCACGTGTTCCTACTACATATATCAAACCAGGATTAGCACATGCGTGTGATGTGCATATCAATGATTCATGTCGGTATTAAAGTCGCTATAAACTTTACAATATGTTTTAGGCATACATAATGTAGCATAAGAAAAAATTGGGTACATTAAGTGTAATCATAATATACATATAATATATATTTTTGTTGCCCAAAACTGTTTTTGGTATTTCGTTACTTTTCTTATATTCTGATATCGTATGATGAAAAATTGCAGAGAGTTTTTAGTGCTTGTACTGCTCATAAGAATTGTATGAATTTTGAGAAACAAACATAAAACAAAATTTTCATTTAATAATTCGAACTTCTCTAGAGTCGTATACTTTTTATCGGAGATTTTATAGTATTGCAGAATACTGTATTTAAGTCAGATTGCGGGATTAAAATTTACTATGATTTTCTTGTATTTATTGAACAGGCCGTTTCATTTTATTTGATATTTTGAGAAATGCATTGCAAATGGAAAGTAAATTGAATTAACGTAATTCAATATGGTTGAAGAACAGAGATATGTCGAACGGTATTATTTCAAAGATTGTTTCATTTGTAGGAATAATTTTAACGATCGCATTTAATATCCATTGTTGCATAATTATAAGACTAGGGGCAATTGTTAATTAAACGCATGACGTAAGAAGTGCTAATAATTACCGTTTTCCTCAAGAGGTGCGAATTTGTCACGGCAAAGTACCACTAACATAAGCCAGCATCGAGCGTAAAATGCAACTGCAGAGACTAGAAGTAGCAGAACGAGAATAGCCAGAAGCAAAGCTCTCCTCCAAGAACCATTCTGAAGTCCCAGTTCTACTTGAATTTCTGTAAAAAAAAATTGTATTAATTCTGAGTATTGTTGGTAATTGTTGTATTGGTAGACACCGTTATATTAGTAGATGGTCTTCGACATGACGTTATTATTTATTAATATAAGAAGATTTAGTAAATTCGTCTTAGTTAAGATTTCGTTTCGGCAATTTCTTTGTTTTTCTGATTGCTTTATTTTGAGCCTGATAAACTGTGAAATATTAAGAATGTGTTCGCTCCCATTCGCGTCAACCATTCTAATAATTATAATTTATAATATTTTTACATAAAAAAATTGTACGAGTCCAGAGGGTTAATATAAAATTTTATTTTTATACCAATTAAAAATATCTCTCATTATACATATATGTATATAAATAATGCATTTCATTTAAAGGCAAACTTTCACAATCGTTCATAATCAGATTGCCATGATATTTGACCAATACAAAGAGCAAACTTTTTGAAAAGTCATTAAACTTTTTCAATTAGTTAAACAAGTATGGTTTAATTTAAATTTCAGAAATACGATTAACACTGATATAGGTTAAAATTACCTTGACGATATACATGAGCTGGTAATGCAATTTCTTCATCTACGCCATTGCTTACTTCACATTCATATTCTCCATAGTCTATTAGAGTGACATCTTCAATTTCCAAATATGAGCCAACGATCTGGTCATCCTCCCTGAAAATATAATGAGACACATATATATTATATATTTTGATTAATTTTTTTACAACCTTCACTGATTATTTACTTCGCATTAAAACTGTCATCAAGTGAACACAAAAATTTGCAAAACAATTTCTGATTGAACGTTTAACTTTATATTTGAAAATGGGTACGCACTATAAAAATTCCTCAGTTCGGTTAAGAAGCCTCGAATGAATTGAACAGGTAGAGTATTAAAGTGATAAGTTAAATTAATATTCGCTTAAACGTAAATTGAATAGTTCTATATCGAATGTACAATTTATGTTGCGTCTGCCTATGCTAAATTATGCACTAGATGTCGTAGTGTGGCTAATTATTATTTTTCAATTATTTTTCATATTCTTGTATAATATGTAACTTTTTCAAAATTAGAGTTTCACAGTATGTAATATAGAAAAATGTTGAAAAAATTTTCTGATCTATCATACCATATGTCGATATCTTCTTGGACATTATCGAGCTGTTTGTATTAATTCAAAAAAGTCAAAATTACAAAGAGCATAAGGAAAAAGTGCGTAAACGTAACAAAACGTGCGCGGAGCCTGTACAGAGTTAATTTCGTCTACGAAGTAATAAAATAGGACCCCCACGAAGTCCGCGAAACCCAGATTTGATTGTAAATACATTCTAGAAATAGTAGACTGAACGGTTATATTTTCCTCGAGTCTTTCTAGGGAGGCCAGTGGTTTTGAATAATTGAAGCCCTACATTAAATTTTCCGAATAGAATTTTCTATTTTGCGCTATAAGTTTAGAGTTTGTGCGAAAACAACTTACTGTAATTTGCTTTGCATTACAAAAATTGTTTACCTGCTTTCGTGTAACGACTTGCATGCATAACGAAGGAGCACAATATCAGCCTCAGTAACGAAACGAAAAGTCCAATTCGTTACTTTATCATTATCGAATTCTATAATTATTCGGTTTTCTGTGACAAAATGACTCGACCCCAGGGTGGTTGAAACGTTTCCGCGAAAAATAAATTAAAGTCTCGTAAACACGCGTAGTACCATGGACAATGAACGCGCCGTGTAAGCCAGTCGCGCTATTGAATTTCAGACAATGGTGACGACTGAAGTCTTGGTCTGGGATTTTGCAGCAAGTTTATTCAACGGGGGCCAAAGCCTAGTGATTTACTGAATAGTTGAGAGCACGTAAAATTTTCCCTTGTTCTTCCGTTCGACGTTGGTCGACACTACTCAACGTCGTTTTGACAGAGAAAACTTTTCCTTTCATCGAAAACTCCGTTACAATTAGTGCACCGCATAAAACTCATGAAACTAGGTCGACCGGTAATTGCACTGCATTCATCGGCTTTCTACAATTACTCTCGTTCAATTCAATAATTATTCCGCGCCCTACACTCTTTTTTCTTTCTCCATTTTTATTTCTACCTCGCATGTCCTTATCGATAATCCATCGAACTCCTCAAAAGGTTTGCACTATATTACAGGTAAAGAAAGACTGAAAATCCTATAGAATAGAATTATAATAAAAATGGAAACCGATCGAATATGCTAAATCGAGCCATAATCACATTTAAATGCAGGATATTTTTCATTAAGAATACTTCCGCAGCCACCGTTCACAAAGATTCATCTTTAACTAAACCCAACCCTGTCTCACTTATCCTATGAAAACAAAAGTGTATTCCAACGTCATTCAAAACAGTTGATATTCAATGTCTACGAACTACAGATTCGTTTCACGATGATAAAAAAAAAAACATTAGAAAAACATTCAAAGCTATTAATCTCTTGAATTTGCCATTAAAGAGATAAACTCAAATTACACAGTGAAATTAAAATTACACAGCCGGAGTAACAAAAGGATCCAAATCAACCTGACAGATCATTAAGTAATTTTTCCATTAGAAACTCAGTTGACCAGCTATAGATGAACAATCACATTGTATTATACCATTTCTTTGTAACAAGCTTCCGCAACGCCATCTACAGTCACATATGGACAACAATGTTCAACCAAGAAGTATAGTCCAAGGCGTAGTGGAAAAATCGACATTGACAACGTAAACGTGCCGGAGAAGTATAGAGGCTCGTTATACCTACAGATATCATAGCTTACGAAGCAGTATACCTATACTGTAAGACCACCCGTGACTTTCGTCTGCCGACTATGACAACAGCAAAATCAGCCGCAACAGGACGTAACGGATGCAAGAGTAACAACAATTCTAACCAAAGATCCACCTTTATTTCAATTTCATTCGAATTCATTTTCCTGGATTCCTGTGCTACTACAATCCACTCTACGCCATGCTATTTCGCCTCACTTCCTTCTCTATTGTTACAGATAACTCCAGTCCTCGCCCTGCCGAGTTCCACTCGTTCCTCGTGAAAGGTCTAGTGGTTGTTTTGTCTTCAGGAGGCATGACGCTGTGCGATAGTTATCTCGTAGTCGGAGAATTCGCCTAGCGTGTCGAAGCCAACCTTTTCCCCTTTGCCTGTTTCTACATTGAACTTCATCGGACGACCTCTTCATTTTCTGTTTCTTGAATTGTTTCTGATTCTCTTATGATTTATTCGAGAAGCTTCGATGATTGAATGTCGCATGGGAACGATGGTATCGGACTATGGTACGACGAGTCGGACAAAGCCAATGAGTCACGGTAACATAGGGTAAGGACGAAACGGTAACGAAGCCACCTATACCTGCCGAGTCTATGCTTTTTCTTAGAATATTCTATTCTTATTCTTGATCGATTGTATGACGTTTGATAAATTCCCGTAGATTGCTTACAGCTACCGATAGCTTCACATGCCGGGCGGTACTCTCAGAGTTTTTCTATGTTAAAGTAAACCGATTTAACTGCAATCATCTCCGCGTTCCTGCTTTCATTGTTATGGTTCCTGGAAATTTGCGGAATTTATTAGTCGTTTCTCGTCGACTAATATCGCTTGGTTTTTCACTAGAGACCTGGTTTTTAGAATTTTAATATACTGACATCAATTATTATTCGTAATTCATGAATTGAAACTAATTTCAATTTGAGATTTTTGTTAAATTGGACATTATGAGAAAATGAATTTTGAAATTTAAACTGCCGTTGCGTAACGAGTAGAACAATATCACAATTTTTAATTCTAGGAATGCGATTGATGGATTTTATCCCGCGGGCATGGTCTATAAACACTCTTAATTACAAGTAACTTAATGTGTTTACTAGAAGGGTAGTTCGTAATGTGTATTTTGTAACTCTTAATTTCGAAGACAATGTGGACACCACTTCTATGAAATAATTTGAATGTTGCTTATAAAGATACTTAATAGCATTATAAGTAGGATTAGGCGAAGCACGAAAACATTAAAAAGGACACACAAAAATGTATCTTTGAAAGGATTTTAATAACGAAAGGTTTTTCCGAATTTTTTCGAAAGAGGCTCGTTGTGAATTTATCGAAAAAAAGTTCTTGTAATTAAAATCATTTTTCAGCGAATCAGTTACAAGGAGCTCATTTCGAAGTGATCCCTCGATATTCCTTTTAATTTGTTGTTCGAATTAGGTGTGGAGGCTTAAAATTGTATCAGCCATTAATGGAATTACCATCACGAAGACTTTCCATTAGAACGGAATTATGCGACAGATTGCAAATTCTTCTCATTGGTCCATAACAGCGGATCGCTTTAAACATATAAATTGAAACAATATAGAAGGGACGCCCATATCCGTATCCAGTATGCTATTTCAATGTAAATTCAAAGGAAATCCCTCAATATTTCTTGCGGAACGTGTATCTGTCTCAACTAAGCACGCATTCCGTGGACTGTTTCTCATTAGTAAAAATATCCAGGTCTGTAACTCAAGAATATGACATGGTAGCAAAAGCTTATAACTTAACAATACCTTTCGGATCGCCTTTGAGTCCAAGTATGGAACAGTATACATATATTTGTAAAATAAAATTTCTTATAATATTCATTCTCACGATCTCAGAACTCCACCGTTCGTGAATACAACTGCTACACGTAACGTTAGCTGTAACGTTCGTAACAGGAAAGAATGCCCCCGCCTGTAAAGAATAACATCGAGAATCTTTTGGTCGAGTAATGATGTTGGTTCTCGAAGAGAAGATAAAAGTGGACGAAAGTGCTGATGAGGAGCGGAGGAAGAAATGTGCTTGAGCCTTATTGTCGAAGAAGAATACATATCTAAGCACACGGTGGACGCGAGCTTTGATAGTGAGATACACTGGGAAGGGATGATATGGTGAAGTGGTCAAGTGGGTAAGCGGGGGAAGAAATGTCGGTGCAGTGGACCGGGTCAGAGGTATCATTAGAGTAATGACGGAGCGCTGTTGGAGCGATGAAAGATTCTCGAGTTCTTCTTTGGCTCTCGAAGGTCCGATTCTCTGGTTGGACTGTGACTTTGTCTTGCCATTATTACGTGTGTAATACTCTAGAACTCGGTGCAAAAAGACTAATTGCAAGAGAGGCGTGGTATTGGTGGTGGTGGTGGTGGTGGTGGTGGTGGTGGTGGTGGTGGTAATGCCGGTTGGCAGTCTTGGCAATGCCGGAACAGTTCGTGGAACACGACCTGATCTAGGCGATGGCTTTGAGCTAGAGCGTGCAGAGACTCGATTCAAACTGCCAACGAGCAATTTTGTATCGTTCTGCTGAAGATATGAGTCGATCGCTGCTGAAAGCTTCGTTGAATAATTTCGCACTCTTTTGTAATCGGACTGGAACTGTTCAATGTTTTTTTTTCTTAATATTTGAAAATTCCATATATGTCCTTAAAATCGAAGTATACATTTTTAAAAGCTAATTCAGAGAAAACGATGCACTTGACGCGAAAGAAAAATGTTGCAATCACAATTAACAAATAAATTAGTATGGAATTTAATTGTTGTTCCAACAAAAAAGTAGTTCATGATCGTCATGATTCGTGAGATACTGCACGTTACTGATCGTAGATTAATCTTTTGAAATTATTTAAGAAATACGAAACCCACTTTTTTTCATACATATACATAGTTATAAAGTGATCTCGATTCAAATCAGCTATTTATACAGATGATTGCGTTTAATTTAAAAATGATGTTGAGACGATGCAGCATAATTTATAGGAAGTACTTTTTTTTACAAGTAAACAAGATAAACGATAACGGAACAAAGGAAAAAAAAGTCTTACCGCGACACTCTGTGCTGAGAAATTCTACCGTGGTTAGGAAGGGTGAGATTGCTATCGACCTTGGACCACGTGACTGAATTTCTTGCATCCGGAAGATCCACTCTTCCTAGGTAAGCCTCGCAGAAAAGTCTTGCAACACCGCCAAGGGGTACCAATTGCGATACCGGTTTGTAAGTTGGCAAAGGCTTTCCCGTATATCCTGTGTCTTCACCTGAATCAAAATAAATGAATGACTATGAGTGAGTGACACAAGTATATATATAATATATATGTATACATACATATATTCGTTGCTAAGGGATACTTTGGGGACGATTTCATTTACGAAGTCGCTATTTAGAGGACAAGTGGCCGCTGTGGGGACCGTTCTCAAAGATTTTCCAGCGTAATGACTGTTTTGAGGAAAATAAAGCGGACTGTCTCACCAAATTTGTTTATATTTTTTAAATGTTAGGCATCCTATATTTGTGACGGGCTTAGAAATGTTTCGTTAGGTTAGATTAGGTCAGAACTCCAATGCTGTGATGTCCCAAGGTAGTAGTTAAAAAAAAAAATATTAGCTTGCTATTCTGAATGCCCCTTAATTTTTCGTGCCTCCAAAATATCTCTTTGGCAAACGTATATAAATATATTATATGCTGTACATTTTTATCTATAATGACAAGAAATGTCATTTGTAACCTTCAGTTGTTTTTCTGAACTTCATGGTTACTTGGCGGCACTGTAAGAAGTATCGATATCATGAAATATCTTTATTATACTTCTTAGTAGCGAGAGATGAATGTACTGTATTTATCTTGGAACTCAATTTTCTCGGCAAGACCTTCGCTCGGCTCCATTACTGTTTAATCAAAAAATTCGATAGGCCGTGGTTTCTCAGTAATCGGCATGAAAAGTGATATTAAAAAAGTTACATGATGCATACTTGAAAACTAGTACGTGATTATACCTAAGATAGTACGTTGATCGTGTTAACTCTATTGAGTACGTTATAGAAGTAGTAGATGTATAGGATTCTTATTGCAAGCAATTAGAACGCTTGCATAAGTCCATTAACAACATTCAAGGGACTCGACTTCCATCGACGTCTTGTTAGAAAATAGCGCGATTTAAGGTTCGAGCATAATTCACCTTTGTAGGGCCTTAAACCCAATATATTGTCTGTTTCTCTGACAAGAATTGTGGACATGGTACACCTTACAAATATGTATGACTATTACTAGATTTCAAGCCATTTTTTGACATTCTGAATGCCGACCGTCTAAAGTTTAAAGAAATAGAGAATAAAATATACGATGTAAGGTATAGTCTGTTTGAATGGTAGAGTGTGAAATTTTGGCTCATACTTTTTTTTCAAATCGATATTTCTTTTAAATTTCAAATGGCATACTTGAAATTTATTCTATCTTTAGAAAACATATCCCTCAATCCATTTTTGATATTTTATTTTTTTCAAACTTTATTATCAATACAATTTTTTTCAATGTCGGCAGACGAAGCTTTTCTGATCAGGCACATAAAATAGGTTGTCGAATGAGTCACTATGGGTGTTTTTTAAAATTTGAGAACGCTCTAAAGAATTCTTCAGTTGGCTGTGTGTATGACGTCTGAATGTTTAAATAAATTGTCCGTATAACATTTAAATTTATTTCAATTAAAAATAGATTGACTCTTTTTTAATTATTCAACTTTATCTATTAATAACTGCGCGTTAGAAAATTTCATATCGCTCAATCGTTCTTTACCGGAAAGATGCGACTGCTGACGGGTTAAGGGGTCGTATATTATCACTGAAGCTGTCTGTGTAGTCGCCTGAGATTGTATTCATCGTTCAACCAGGTAGCGCAGCTGTGGGCAACTGATGGATCTCGAATTACACATTAACTGAGTCAATATTCGATTGGCAATACAATTGGATATCATATTTCGGCATAAATTTTCTTATTTTAGAATTTTTCCATCGTTTCCTCCATCGCCGAGAGATAATGGTTTTTCTTGCAAGTGATTTTTCTACGAATAATTTCTCCGTATCTCAGACAACGTTAATCTAAAAGTCAGAAGTTCTTTAAACATTGGGTGCTTCACGTTACTTGAAAAAAAATAGCTCTTGGTATTATCACGATCCATTAAAATTCATTGCAGTATTTTCATCAGTAGAATCCAAATAATGCGGTGCAGGGTGATATGAAGGTATTTAATATTTCTGCACAAAGATTACCTTATTTATTGTACAGTCTATTATCTGTATAATAATTGTGCACCCGAATCTCCGAGTCCGAGAGAATTATATTACGGAACGATGCCACTCCACTGTAATAGGTCAAGCGTTCGACAGAACGCGGGTAAATAAGACACGCGTTATTCGTCAATTTCTTCACCTTTGGATAAAATTTATCCTGTCTATAAATTCCCAGCTAATCAATCGTGTTCATGTTTAAGGAGTTTATCCGCAGGATAAATTTTATCCGAAAGTGAAGAATTTAGCCACAAGAGATACAGAAGAGTGAGAGAAGCCTTCCCCTTTCGGCGCCCTCGCTTATAAAGAGAGCGCAGGGGAAACGCGACTATGCGGAGCCCCTATTTGGCTATAGCCAGTTTATAATTTCAATGGTTTTTTTTTTGACAGATCGAAAACAATGAAGTCTCTAGAAAGTAAAACGAGATCGCATAAAATGTTCTTTACAAAGTATACATGTAATATTTACGCACAGAAATATATTTTCTTTATCTACATCGCAATATATTTTCGTGATGTTATGGAAAGCCACGTGCAAACAAAACCACATTGAACACGTGGACCAAATATATCTATGTGCGTACACACACGGGTTTATATAAGCATGTATTGCTGCGCACGTACATTCTATCAACCAATTTTGTTGGGAGGGCGTTTTCTGCTAGACTCTTTGTTTGAAAGTATGTATGTATGTATACTGTAACACATGCTTAGACATGAGATCTATGTGCGTAGGCACGTAGCGAATGGCCAGGGTTGACTAATTTGCTGAATATTTCCAAAAAATGTTTCCACCATGTGAATCTGCTTGAGTTTATTAATATCTTAGTTATAATTTATAATGTGAACTTTTGAAAGGATAAGTAGAATACATTACGCTACAAATTTTATTTAAAAGTTTATCTCGAAATGCTACAGTATTTCATCCGCAAGAATGTGACATAAAATTTTATGTATTGTGGAACTTAGTCACTCTGATTATTTGCACACACTCAAAATATAGAGAAAATTTCAGCACGTAGAGACAGAGTTTGGCGCAAGAAAAAACACGATCTTAATGCAAAGATCAGTATATAGAACAGTGTAGGTATATAAAGTTTTTTGAAGTATATAAAACTGCATTAAGTTCCTATTCAAAATACCAAGCGTGAACAACCTTATTCGAAGGAACGAAAAGTTATTTCCGGGTTTTCCTCTTCGTTTCCGGTAGTTTGCGATTCACTCGGGCATCTGGCAGCACAGTATTAACGTACTCTTCATTTCGAACGGATTAGCGTAGAAAACGAATATAACATGGAAAACCAGATCCCTCATTAGCCAGAATCGGCTAATGGTTTTCGAGAAGACCGATACTGACCAATGAGGGACCTGGTTTCCGAGTTATCCGTCTGTCCGTCTTCTACGACTAGCTCGCACGACGTGAGAAAGTATCTTTGATCGATGCTATGGTTGTAGTTGTCTTGTACGGTCTTATCTGGTTAACAATTAATCCACCAACTGTTTGGCCACCCTGTTCAGCTTGTGGGTATTCGACAATCAATCCACGATACAATGAATATGAAATATAATACAATAATATACATTATAAAATACAATGCATCATGAATCAACCTTGGGAAGACAGTGCTGAGGCCACAATGGGACACGTGCACAGCCCTACGTTCGCATCCACGCTGAGTCTTCGGGCATATTCGGACACATTCGGGCTCTGTCGGTAAGACTTGGAACTCGTACTAGGTGTTGCATTTCGTCTGATTTCATCGAATTTTGTCAGACGAAGAACGAGAAGTGATGCTGCTTGAAGCTTTGTGCAGTTATTTAACGGATTTTCGATAAAAATGAATGAAGAAAAATTGATTTTCTTAGTTAAAAAACATCCAAATTTTTATAATATCATGTGCGAGAGCTAAAGTAGTCAGAAAAAGAAGACAATTTTTCATGTCAACTGGAATGAAATAGTGTTTAAATTCGACAAGTACATGAATACAGTATCTAGTGCATTTTTCGGAAGGGTGTACTTCCGAAAAGCGCATACCGCCGATCTATCTGAAATTTGGTATAATAACGTATTTTGACCTTCTAATCACGAATATCGTAACGAAAATTGGCGCAAACGCCATTTTGAATATGAATATCAAAGAAGGACCTCTTTTTGTTCGGTGTGTATAATCGCGCATTCCTAATTGATTTCGACTATTTTAGCTTTCCCCAGAAAGGGTGTGTCTGTGTGTGTGTACAGCGGAGATCAGGAACTGTGGGGCGTCACTCCCACTGGGCGGAGTTGCTGGGCGCTTTAAGTATTACAATGATCCACAAACGGGCGAAGAACGCAAAAGTCGAGCGCACTCCTTTAATTTGTATCACCGAAGGATCTTAACACTGAGTGGAGAATTTTACGTAAAACCTTGTAGAAGACTGTAAATTAACCCTCATAACCACACTCACACACAAACACGCACACGCGCACACACAGCGGAGAGGATTTTGAGTTGTTAAAAATGTTGGAGTGACGTCCCACAGTTCCTAATCTCCGCTGTACACACACACATACCCTTTCTGGGGAAAGGAAAAATAGTCTAAATCAGTTAGGAATGCGCGATTATGCACACCGAACGAAAAGAGATTCTTCTTTGATTTTCATATTCGAAATGGCGTTTGCGCCAATTTTCGTTATGATATTCGTGATTAGGAGGTCAAAATACGTTATTATACCAAATTTCAGATTCATCGGCGGTATGCGCTTTTCGGAAGTTTATCCTTTCGGAATGTTCGAGATTCGGAAGTTTGGTGTATAAAAAAATCGTAGGTAACAACATTCTTCGTATCCGCGCGTCCTACCAATGTAACTAGATACTGTGTCCTACGTGTATGTACATGCATACATAGAATTCAACAAAGAAGTTATTTTGACTGTACTTTTTAGCTTTATTCCAAGTGATTAAGGGAAATGTGATTCTCCGCCTGCTGACCAACTGTCATTTAAATTAATATTACAAAGTTCTCAATATGTTATTCTAGTAGGTTTTAGTAAACGTTAGTTTTAAACTTGACAATTCTTCTCATCGTTAAAGTTTCTTATTCACTTAAGCGTTTCCCAGTGCATGAATGAATTCATAAAAATTAGTATGTAAATATGTATAAACATTTACATAAATATACGCTGTAGTATAGTATATATATTTTTATTCATAATTGCGTAGTTTATAGAATATAATTTTATTTTTCTATACAGTTTTTTTACCAATGATTGTTATCACCATTAAATGATTGACAAAAAAGTATTATTTGTTTGGAAAAACGGTCACATTAACGATATAATAAATATTTTCAGGATGTTTGACGATAAAAAGGACTTGATGTGTGCAATTATGTATTATTAAATTTCAATACGAGTATAATTGATAGGATTGATTTTATTGAAAGTTATTCCGCTGGAAACTGCGCAAGTGGAAATTGCACATCCGCTCAAAGGAATGCTTACGCAATATGAAATATGTTTTCTCATAACTATATTATATTGCTTGTAGATCCGTGAAAGGTTTACTAATGTAAAATTGACAAGCATTGCCGGCGGATATTTACAATACCTTGATTAAACTGGTAAAAGCAGTTGTATCTTACAGTTTTACCCCTTTCATGCCAAAAGATAATATCCATTATTTATTTAATGTCGCAAATGGACTGGATAATAAATTGTTTCATTGTGATGAGCTGAGTGAGTTTAAATTTTTCGTTTTAATTTATCTTTATTGCATTTGTATTGTGATAGAAAATACGAAAAAAAAAAATATTTAAAACTGAAATAATATAAGTTCCGTTGCAGTACCATGGGTTATTTTTGATATCCAAGTTTGTATACTGAAGATAGTACTACTCAATACTTTCCAGGCAGCTGGATATATTATAATTTGGAAGCATTTAAAATTTTCGGAAAATTAAAATCGACATTTTATTATACAAAGACGGTATCTCATTTGTAGAAAGTAAATTAGTCTGCCAAATCTCGAAACGAGGTGTATATAAAAAAAATCTCAGTACAATATTTGTTTATTATTTACCAGGTTAATGCAATAGTAGTAACACATGTTAATGCTAACCTCAAGACGTACATAATGTGTCTGAGATAGCAAAAACATCCTACAGAGGTAGGCAAAGCTACCTGTACATAGGTCTGGTGTTTGTACTTACAAAACTAGCTTAAAATATGATACAAACTTTGATCTCAACGTTTTCGTACGTCTTCATTTCTAATAAAAATAATCGAAGCATGTAAATTCTGTAAGCTACCAGATCGGTCCATAAATTTTGCGATCAATATTGAACTAACCTAATACCTTGTGTGTTGTAAGAAACGCAATTCACCTTTGCGAATTTTAGTATTATGAGATATATCGTATGAGTTATATGATCATTTTAGTTAAATGTCTTAGCTATTCTTAAAATTCAAAGAATATACATTTCAAATTGCCATGTCATAAAGGAAGGGACAGAAAGAAAGAGAAATTTTATATAATGTGAAGTATGGACGCAGAACGAAGCATAGATTCGCGCAGTTAACCTATAGTGACGTCGTAGATTATCCGATAAAAAAAGTGTGAAACAAGTATTCTAGCAAGCGAGTTACATTATGGACATGCTCAGGTTAGCCATGCGTATCACAGTAAATATCATGTAATAATATCATGAGTTGGACAATGCCGTAAGAAGCTAATAAGCTGACGCGTCGTAAGATGGACACCACACGTTGTTCCTAGAACAAGCACTGGACCAGTTAGCCGGTTAGCTGGTTGAGTTTTGTCGTGTCATCACCACACGACACGAACACACGACTCTACATTATCCATTGCTGCCACTACTTGTTACTCAGAAGCAAGACCCTCTTCCTTAAGGTACATTTCTTGCTGCATAATAAATTGATACCCTGTATGACTGTTTTGTAGCGTCAGTTCCTTTTGATAAACAGTTAGCAATTATTTCATTGTTAACTTTGTGCCATGTCCTCCATTAAACGTTTAAACACGTTTAATGACTGTCATTCTCATTTCCATGTTATGTTATGTAAAGTGTCTAAAGAGTCAGGATAACAAGTTTTTTCAAAACAATTTAAATACGTATTGAGGAAAACAATGGCGGAGGTGAAACAAAAGGAGGAGAAAGGATTGGAATACCGTGAGAATTTTAAGAAAACAAAATGCAGTATAATTATGATAGTTGACATTTTATAACGGGTGTTGGCTCGAAATGGATAGTTTGGATGGATGGAAACTTTGACGTTTGCCAGTGTATTTTCAAGGGGCCATCTTCTTATGCATTGTAATGTTAAAGAGTCCCTTGCACGTGACTGATGTCGCATTTCGAGTATACACATGACGTTTGAAAAAGTAACTGAGATACTCTATTGTATTTTGTACATGATATCTCTTTGTTGTACTGATACGTGAGAAATACAGCTTTTACATCGAGCTTATACAATGTGTTTGATCCTTACGATAATCGTGTCAAACGATTTTGAGGAAATACAGTAAAGGTGATAGGTATCAAGAAGCTAAGTTTATTGTGGCCTATCGGGAAAACCACCTTTTTACCTTTGAGCGAATAGGTCGAGAAAACGATTTTCGCTATCTCCTGGAAAGTAGAAGGCTAACGGTAAAAGGATTACAAGGACATTTGAAGAAAGAGAGAGAGAGAGAGAGAGAGAGAGAGAGAGAGAGAGAGAGAGAGAGGCCAGAGGAAACTTGTGAAATGGAAGGAAGAGTTATCGTTACATTGCAGCGAAGGAGTCCAATATCTAAAATGTATATTATGCACACGCGATGTTCCTCGAAGCAACCATGACCCGTTCATTCTACGTATTTTCAGAATACGCAGTATCGTCCTAGTGCATGCACGACTCTACGTATCCATATCGGATCCTGATAATTCCTATCATCGGTCCACTTGGCTTGGCCTACAATGTTATCGGAATCCTTTACGATTGAAGTTTATCATACTTGCTAAGATATGATTATCGCTCTATTCTCTGAATAGTTTCTTGGATTGTAATTTGAGTGCGTATATATATATGTATGTATCTGTCACATCTGTGCACTTTGCACGGCGACGTAGTCACGTGCGAATTTATTTTATTCGATCGCATGTAAATTCATAGTAACTTTTTCGTATTCGTTTGCGTATTTTTAATATTAAAATATTCTCCATTTGACTAGTAGTCTGTATCTTTTGATCGTTTAACGATGTGACATAACGAAGTCGTAAAGTTTTTTTTAATAAAATTTTTTAAACAATTTAGTTGTATCTTAAATAAAAATAAGATATAGGTTATAACGGTTACCGTGAAATTTAGTATTTTTGGATATGCAAGATGCAGGATGTATTGCAAGATGAGGCACGTGTAAATATAAGTCCAGAAGTTCCATGTAATCATTTCCAATTTTATGTAATTTATCATTCAATCTATCCTTAGTTTAATGATATAAGTGACATCCAAGCCAGACATTGATTCCTAAGCTTTAAATTGGTATCAAGAGACTTGGTAGAGTCTCGTGCCAAGTACACCTAGGGTAAATAGCTCTAAAATTTTTTAAAAATTATTCTGCACATCGCTACCGATCGCTCCGACAGTCTAATAAAATAATAAATTCGCGAAATTTCTTCGCAACAAGTTGAACATAAACGAAATGACGTGGTTCCTGAGAAACAACTATTGTAGGAGGTAAAATAATATAATGGAGAGCAAACTAATGGACACATTAAGGGCGAGTGTACTCCATTAAGCGTTTCGTGCTTGCTTCATAACTTCTCGGAAACATGAAACTGTAACGAGGCGTAGAAAAGCCACATAATACACGGAATTCGCACGTTCCCCACGAGCATGGCGCAATTTGCACGAGTTTTCTGTAAATGTGTCAATCTTGATCACGATATCGTAAACGCAGTTTCATTTAGAGCAACGTTGCCCAATAGTCGTAATATATATTCAAGTCCAATGGAAATAAAGTGATAGTTATATATATCGGGAACGTTGATATTTCCTACTCGAGGATGTCATAGTTATGAATGTCATGTAAAGTACTTCATCTAAGGAGCTGCTATATCTGTCAGTAGGAAATTGTGACATTATAAATATGCAACTGTTACTCTGTGCATACTATGTGGATAATATATCTAGACTAATGCAACATTTTAAGTAACATATAGTACATATTACATGTAAGATACGTGTAATCTATTAATTCATACTCAAATATGTAACATGTGATATTCATCTTTGTTATCAAGAGACGATATTGCATTTAGATAACCAAGACATTACATTATAAACTTGTTAGATATTTGTGTAGGAATTAATAGCTTGCATGTATCTTACATGTAATGTGCATGTTACTTAAAATGTGTTCGCTGGGTATGTAAACGTAAATTGGTTCCGAGTATGCGAACCTCACTAACTTGGTCATAATAATATCGTATGAGGAAACAGGATGTGCATAGACAATGCATTATGGAGTTGATGCAATATTCGAATGACAACATGAATTGCAAGGGAACGTTATAATATACATATATTGTAATGATCTGTAGTTTATTTTGACGGATCGTGACACCATCTTAGTTATCTTCTTCACTCCTTGTGTAAATTTCTGAAAAAAAATTCTGTGGAACTTACGTTAGGTACGGGATGATCTTTATACAGTGATATGATGGGGAATGTTCTGAATTTTATCTTGGATTATGCATTATCACTGAAGCTCCTTAATAAGAAAAGATAATAATGAAATGACGTACATAATAGATTTAATATAAAAACAGCCCGAAGTGCTGAAACGGCGCTTCTTATATTCACAAAAATTTATTTAACGCGGTGTCTTGTCTGTCGATTTCGGTTTCACGGTTTAATCGCACTATACAACGTCAGTACAATATAATATCAATATGATTAAAAATAATTGACCGCAATAATTTCTTGTTTTTATTTGCCTCAACGTTCAGTAAAATATCAGCCACGATTACGAAGAGTAACGTGAAAGAGGCTTTAAATAGCTGGATTACAAAAATAGGAGGAGAGCAAAAACATAAGCGAATCAGAGGTTAGAGCAAAACTGATGGTACAGCAGAGAGATTGAAATTTACTGCGTATCGTGACAACTAATTTGGCAGTTGTTTCAGTGACTGTTTTTTTACGACAGAACAAAGTAATATTGCCACGTGTTCGCCATATTCGCGTAGATATTCATACAGATGACATTTGAGTAGTTTGACCGGTCATTTATGTAGATATCGTCATTTATACGTATAATACATTAGTTATAATTATCAGACAGGCGTAAAAGTCTTTCGACCAGTTCGTAGGTCAAACATATTTCAAATAAACACATCCCAGCACACATGAAGTAGCAGTTATGTATAGTCGTTTCGCGACGTCAGTTCCACTTTGAGGGACCTGTGTGACGTTAACCCAGCACTTTTCGAATTTTTTCGACTAACGGCACAAGTTAGCGCAAAGCTGGCACAACTCAGCACAATGTTAAAAAATAAAAAATTCGAAAAGTCTTGGGCTGGCAAAAATTAAGTTTTTAAAAAATTTTTTCGAAAACCGTTAAAGTTGTAGAGTTTGGATTGACGGTACAAATTAGCACAAATTTAGCACGATTCAGCACAATTTTCAAAAATAAAAAATTCGAAAAGTTCTGGACTAACTTCACATAGGTCTTTGAGGGGCCATCTCCTTACGAACCGAAAGTAACGTAAGTCCCCTCAAAGTGGAACTGATGTCGTAGCCCACCTATATCTATCGGCAATGTTAGAATCTTCTGCTAAGGAACGTAACAGTTATGGAAACACCTAATGAATGTAGAAATGTAAATCGAAACCAGGAACGTGACTAGGGATATACGAAATTTTATCATTGCCGATATTTAACTGTTATTGTGTTTGCTGCGATCATGCTATTTTTGAAAATGGACACTGCAACGTGATTATGGACTTTCCGAGTTCCCCTTACAGAGGATGAACATCGATTTTCACAAAGCAGTATTAAAAGAGCAAATTAATTTTGGATTTTAAACTGTAAACAATCGAGACATATACCAAAAAACCCCAAAATAATATTTATAGGTATGTCGGCAATGCTATGTCGTCCTACTCATAAAAATAACAGTTATGAACACGAGGTGCTTTGTAACTAATACCTATATCCTTGCATAGGAAATGCTAACATGGCTGATACGTAAATGTTACTTTGTGTTTATTGATTATCTCTGTGCATTGGCATAAAGAACACAAAAACTTACCGAGAACAGAGAGCGTGATGTCGCCCTCAAGTGCGGTGGTGTCATTACGCGCTCTACACGAGTATCGGCCTGCATCCGAAGTTCTAACCTCTTGCGTGTAGATTGTCTGGTTAGCACTTTCAGGATACAAGATAAAGTGACTCTCGCCACCTGGCCAAGGATAAGGTCTGTTATCCTTATACCTGGAACAAACAAAGAAACTGTTGAGAAAGAATGTTTCTGAATTATTAACGAACTCAGCAAATAAGGTTTTCGATTAGGCAGTATATTTCCTCTTATTAAAATAAATAAATTATCAGTATGATTCACGATTGGATTTTCATTACTCCACTCGACAGACATTTGATCTACATTATGGTAGAATATACACCCCAGACAGCACAAACTACAAAGACGTCGATAAGACGTCATCGGAAGGTCTTATGTCCGCTTATGTCATCTTACAGACGACTCGTATCTGAGGGAGACGTCTTTTTAACTCGAGACGTCTATAAAGACGTCATAAAGCTGGACACAGGATTTCCTGAGGACGTCTTATCGACGTGCTGTCTGAGACTTGACTAAATGGCACAAGTGGGATTTTATGATTTCTCCGTCTGCTTTTTCTTGTTATATTTTTTTTTTTATAATGCGATCTTATTTGTCTAACGTAACCTTTCGTACATCGTATATGCATTAATGATATCAGTGGTATCAGCGAACGTTATAAATATCTCGAGTGCACTAAGGCCGATCGATTGATCGTTTCTACGAAGCAACGTCAGTAGTGTGAATTCGCAGAAATTTCATGATTTCCCAACACGTTACGTATCTTCTAAAGTGTTCATCGTAAGGGTAGAGACGTATTTTTAAAATTAAAGTTCGTGCCTATACAATATTTATAAACTGGGCGAACCGTATCGTTGACGTGGCTGATAATCGAGAACTAAATTCATTTCATAATGACGTCTAATAACGAGAGCGTTTCTCCAAGTCATTTGTGATTCTCAGTACACGAGTTAAAATGGTGGCCGCGTTTGTAATATCCCGCAGTACGTAGCTGTGCCGTTATAATAGTATACGCTGTTAAGCTTTCTCACGACCAAAAACACTTAGTGACTGCGGTGCCAGTACTGCCTATTGCGTTTCCTTTGTATCCTCTGATTTTTAATTTGCTTTTGTCAAGTCTTCAAGTTATAACTGGCTTTGCTTAATTCTGCAATTTAACTTTAATATCGTAACGATTGGTAAAACAGGGTCGCTATCATTTTACCGAAAACTCGTTTGCTCGTCTTATGACCGAAGTATTTTATTCGCCCGATATGCAAAAACAGGATTCACCATTTGTCCCAGTGGCTATTCGACCGAAGCTGTCGTTCGCCCGAATAATCCTTCGGCTCATTCCGTCGTTTATAACTCATGGCATCTGTTCTTTAGTAGCTGGGCGTTATATTCTGTTCGATGAAGAGTAGACTGCAGTCAGAAAATAACGCCCAGATACTAAGGAACAGATTCCATTCGTCCAAGCGGCGGAACTAACCGAACGATGATTCGGGCAGAAGATCATTCGGATATCAGACGAATCTGGGCATTTTCGTTAATCTGACATAACCTCATTGTAGTCCTAATCTTCATGATGTGTATATATATATATATGTATGTATATGGTATAAATATATTTTTTAAGAAAGGTAATTCTCAGGACTTTTTATCTTGAGTATTGGTAGTTATGAGGACACTCGATGTTTGTTAAGACGGGTCTGGTATCATAACCAATAAGGTTATAAAGCGGCAATCACACCCAATTTTCTAAAAAATGTTTCATTCTAGACACTCGGAAAAATTCCTGACAGTATATCTTACGTATCAAGATGCTATCAGGGCTGTCCTGAAAAACACCGAGTGCCCTTATAATTGTTAATACTCAAGACAAAAAGTCCTGAGAAGAACTACCCTTATTAAAAAAAATACACATATATGTATATACGACTGTTCTTTTAATGGTCTTACGGTCTTGTGCTCACGTCCATGTTGATTCTTTAATGCGGCGGTTAACCTCACGCAGTATTACATTTATAACGTGCAATTTTATGTTTTTGTTCACTGTGACAGTGTATTTATAGTTTTTCTTTTATTTTCATTGTACATTCACACCGTATTACGTATTCCGTATTATTTTCGTATCCAATAAGAACAAACTAGAGAATTGGTTATATCTCCTTTTATCGCGTGTTATCGTTTATAAAAGCTACTCTACTTTGCGTCACATCGAATCAAGCCTCGCGGAATCGATTCCTCAGCACACAAGTATCGTGAGTCACTCTTATAAAATATTTTGTTCTATGGTAATTATCACTTATTTATTATTGTTGACCACGTGGCGGTACTCTGGCGTATAGTCACGTCCCGTGGCTTCTTTGTACCCCAACAAATCCTAATGTACATCAGTAGCATAACACAAGAACAAAAGAGCGAAAGGGGACTTTGTTAGAAAAACATTGAAGATGTTACGTAAAGCGAGCAATAGATAGCAGCACTGGTAGCTCGAGGGTGCAGAGAAAAATATAACGTTGGGTTTTTTCTCTGTACGTATAACTACAGTTATGCCTTGGCGAGCACGTGTGAAAATGTACGTTTATTCTATGTGCGCAATCTGCATTGCTCGCTGTAAGTTATTCTCCTATATTTATTTATATATGTATACTTCTAAAAATGGTTAGAGTTATTGTATAATTTCAATAGTATTTTCGATGGTAAACTTTTCTCGGTGTTCTTAAATTTGGATTATCATTTCGTTAACATGTTTTCATATACATATATATTGTCTTTGAAAGCTATTTCAGAAATCCAATTTACGATAAAGCATGCAGATCAAGCATAACTATTGCTCAAAGTAAATGTATATTACTATTTGTTCGCAATTTTTCTTATGTACAATGTGCTATTTTGAATTTTACATTTTCAAATGAAATATTTATTTAGAAAATGGCAATGATTGATAATGAAGAGTCCATGCGTGCTTTACAGGCACTGTTGAACGTGGCTTGAAAATAGATGTATTATCAGATCGTTAATTTTTCTATGTACCCATACCGTCTCTTGAGATTTAGAGTGCTTAGAATTTTATTTTCACGCATCTGGACAACTGGATTGTGACGGCGTCTGCATCGCGCACATTGCTTCGTCTTATTTAATTTTTAGTTTATTATTTATGTATTTCATGATTAATAAATTTTTTTTTAAATAAATTATATCGGTTTAAGGATTTTTGGGTATGATAATTTTTTATCGTTTGTTATTTTCGTAATTTTTTTCAAACTTTATCTTGTGCTTTAAGCCTTTGGGTATTGCTGCGAGTTTCTTATTTACATCCCTTCCGGGTACGACTAGATGGAAAATATTCAAAGAGGTTTTTTCATGGAAGCTTTTTACTTGGAGATGTTGCTTATTACCATAAGCAATCTTAAGTACTGACAATTGATAAAATTCACTAACATTCTAAGAATTACAATCATTGTCGTTAAAAAAATCCAATAATTCAATTTGCCGTAGTGACACGTAATTTCGTACTCCACGACATTTAAATATGTACTTGAATGATGATTCTTTGCTTATTTTCATGATATACCTGAAGAATGATAATTTCATGATACAACTTACAATCAGAAGAATGTTGAATGTCAAAAATTTTACTTCAGGAATGAGTCCTCAAATTTGAAACGCTGTTCACTCTCTGTAAATTACAGAGATCCGCCGTAACAAACGATAAGTAAACATTGCGATAGATTTACATTACGTTATAAAGGGACACGCTTGGAATTGAATGTTATTCCACCTGGCCGAATGAAGGTTTGTTGATTAGATTACGTTACTGTGATTTAGTAGGGGATGTAGGTGAAACAGGCAACAATCGTGGAGACAATTTGACTCTGAAGTCAGTTCGTGATTCGTCGTCAGGCTCAAAAAGTGTAAAAAGACACTGGAAGAAAGTGAAAAGACCGACTATCAACACTATTTATCTAATCGAACATCCAAATGCTACTTTCTCTTCAAAGTCTTTATGGGCCAGTTCAAGCATCGTGTCATTACCAACTAGTTTCATTGAATGAGAAGATAAGAATTTTGCTGCATAATGATTTTCAGTAATTTTTATTATTGACTGTTACATTTATAATTTCGTCTTTAATAAAACTAAAAATGTCTTTATTGTTCATTTTTAAGGGCAGGTTTTTTGTTGTTCATAATATGTTCAAGGGATTTCTGACAGTGGAAATACTACACACGCACACAATTTCTTTTGAACTCTTTTCTGAGTATTACTCATTAAATATTTTCACGACTGCGATGGAGTTTAAGGTTTTCGTACAATTGTGCTCATTGTTCAAAAAGATCATTTAAATAATTCATACTGATTTATACTGAATAATACCTAACTGAGCTCAAACAGGTTTTAATCAGACTCCGTTGAGATAACTGAACGAAGAACAGGTGAATTTAGCAAAAAAAAAAAAAAATTGAACGATCGTGTTTTACTCTATTAGCAAAACGAATAAAATATTTTATATGTAACTCAATAAATTCCTACACGTAAATGAGATATAATTTTTTAGGTTAAAATAAGAAAAATATATTTTCTACTTACCAGTCGGGCAAGGTTTAGATATTTTCACTAAATTGTTACAATTTGTCATAGGTATACCTGCTATTGTTGGTACAAGCATCCAATATCTCAGACATTGAAGTCGGAACCTGCCTTCCGTTTCCTTCTTTGTTCACCGCAAACAATTGCAATCTCATATCCTGGTCTACGCCGTCAGTTGTGTAAACGAACACCTATGTCTACAGGTATAACTTTAGCTTTCGTAGAATGACGCAAGCTTGCTTAAATCTCTCTTTCTTCGTGGAAAGCACTTTGATGCAGCGGCATCCAGAAAACAAGGCAAGTACAGGACTTTTATTTAATTTCGCCTGGATTTGATCAATAAGTGCAAAGACGTGGCTGGTATTTCTATAGATATCATTATCGACAGTCATATATTCCCACTAACATGTAGATACTTTATCTTCTTATAATTCCATACGCAGGCAGATTGGAATCGCGTGTCTTTCTGAAAATGCAATTTATTTGAAACTGGGATTGAGGACTATCGAAGAACATGCAAAAGTGATTATAGCGCCTCTTGCGGTGGTTCGGAAAAGCTTACGGATCTCATATGATAACCATGTTACTCGATGATTTCTGTAGTAGCAACATTGGTAATTCAGGAGCGTAACTAGCTTCAATTTGTACAATTTGTAGTCAATGGCAGAAGGAGGTTAGTATTCATTTGAGTAACCTAACTAGTGAAATATTTCAATAACCTAACTTATTGCTATGCGAACTGTCAGTGAATGTTTATGCGAATCAGTCACGGTGAGTTGTGCCTAGACGTCATTGTTTGGAGAGTCGACACTGCCGTGTCGGCCACTTGGGCCTAACTTCAGTTGGTGCTGAATACTGAATAACTCTGTATGTTATGATGATAAACGACTAATGCAAAAGATGCAGGGGTACGATAAAATCATAATGTTCCGTAGTGCGATTTACTTAACCAGTTAACCTGGCATTTAATTGGAGGTCATGCGGACCCAAACTGTCTCGGGACAAACATTTTTCAGACCAAAAGTCAACAGGCAGCGTACGTGTCCCAAAAGTGCAAAACGATCGTGGGCCGCAGATAGCCGAATGTCTGGTACTACAGGTTTCTGTTTTTTTTTTTTAACATTCTGCCATCTACAGCTAGAACTGGTACACTGGTACACAGGTACACTAGATACATACTAGATTCATAGTTTTCAATAATTGATAATTTGTGATGAAAATATTATTCTTCGTCATGCGAAACGACATGGAATTTTAAATATATAAGATGATGGTGGCAAAGTCGAAGATGGCTGTCCATAATTCTCTTAAATCCACGTATGAACTATTGATTGACCTTGTGATCACATTGGATTTTCCATATAAAAAAATCTTCTTTTCACACTGGTACTATCTAATATCTGTTTTTTAAAGTTTACGAAGGAAATGGGTCAGCAGACTCATAGCAATGGGCATAGTAGTAGCAGTTGCAAAAGAAGAAGAACAAGATAAAGTAAGGAAAGAAAGGCGATATAAAGGAAGTTTTTAAACCGGGTGCCCTGGGCATCTAGAGGATCTGAGGTTCATTCGTTTGGTCCTGCGTCCATGTCGGCGTATCCTACACTAAACGCGCGGGTAGTTACTATAATGGAAGGGTGCACTCACTGAAGGATAGAAATAATGATACAGCATGCGGCACAGAGGCGGGTAAACCTTTTTTTTTTCTCGTAAAAAAAAAAAATAAAGCCAGAGGGTTAGCCCTGCAATTTGAAGGACTCCCCGAACAAAAGTAATTGCTCGTCTGCAGTATGCTCGACGAAATCCGAATAAAATTCGAAATTCGAAATGTGGATGAAAGAGATGATTAAAGGAACGGGATGGAAAGGATATCTTGAACTATATTATTTATGACAGAGTTCTTTGATTTTTTTTTTTGAGAAAAATCAACGAGATCTTCAGTTACTCGGATTCTTTCGAATTATGGAAGTTGTCAATGCTAACGCGTCGCTACGTCTAGCTGCGTGTTTGCTAACTATTCAATTATAAAATTCTTCTGCCCGTGTAGTACTCGTTGTTCGGGCCGTGGCTGAATTTACTCTGTGGCAGGACGCATGTTTCGTAATGGGATCCAGTTTTATGAGAACTGTCGAGCGTAAATGTTCTTAGGAGGACAAAAACATGGGGGAGTTTCGATTTCGTAGAATCTCGCCCATTTCTTTCTAGGTGTTTGTTCCTTCTGTCCTTAAGCCGAAATTACAAGAGGGTTTTTGTCGCGCAGCGCAGCCGCGATTCCATGGCACTTGAAAAGCATAATTGCCTTCTGGAAAGGAATAATTGCCTCGCGTGCTGCTCGGCTGGACGTCCAGATACTTGGAAAGACAATTAATTTACTTGACCGATTCGCGCTGTTGTTTCAACGATCCCACTTACCTATTAAAACGAGCACGGCTAGTAAACCGAGGAAACGAAATCGATTTTCGTTGAATTAATTACGTTTTATTCTTACCAATAATTTCACATTATTATATTATCATTGTCGCGTGTTCTGCGAATCACGTTGTTTTTTTATAATTACCAAATCATGTAATCAATAAAAGTTTGCCGAATAATAATTTTGTATTTTTTTTTTCTAACAGCATAAAAAAAACTTTCACTGGATCTCTTACTTGTAGAACAATCAAAAATATTTTTTTCAATTAAAGTTTAAAATTAATTTTCAACATTAACATGCATTAGATCTACAACTTAAATGGCTTCTTCAGCTGTTCAATTTTTTGGATAGATCACAAATTTCCAGATCATCCACCTAGTACGAGCCGGATAGATTAAGAGCCATACTTTGAGTGTTAAAATAATGAGTCTATAATGCTTAATCGACGTATCATATTTTTATTGCTTTAATGATATTTAGAGACAAAAAAAATAATACCTGAGATCAACCTCTCATATCTTCCGGGAATTTTAATATCATGCTGGGTCTGAGTAAATAGTGAGAACGTAACTCGTATATCATAATTTGAATCAATAGCAATTCATTAATTTGCAAAGCATTTAATTTTGTTAGACAAATTAAATGATTACCATGAGATTTCAATGAAATCCCAGAGAGACAGTTGGTAGATAGACGTAATTGACCTGGCGCCATGATTGATCGCTAGTGCTTATTCATTTTGATGACCTTGAGATAGTTTTATTAAGTGAAACTTACTGATAACTTATCAACTGTATCGTCGTAATTCAGTATAATGGAAGCCAGATGAGATTATTATTATTGTTAGATAAGTAATGAATTATATTTATGTACGACCATATAATTCTGCAGTATGCACAAAAGTTAGTAAATTTAAGCACTATGTAGAAAACATGATACTTGCATTGAATTTATTTGAATTACAACGTGCATATCGTTTTTCGGTATTTGCATAATTTTCTAATTATTTTGGAGTAAAGTATTTACTGGCATAATTATTTTAAAAAATAGTTATATAATTTGTCGCTAGAGACTTCATTGTTTTCGATCTGTCAAAAAGGTAGATTGAACTCGTCGACCGACTATATGCATATACCCGGTCTAGCCCAAATTCATCATCTGATATCTGTTATAAGATACCGCATGTAAAAAGTGTGGAATGTATGTATATGCAAATCTTGTTGAAAAAATTAAATTTACTGTTAAGAATGAGATAGTCCATAAATTCGTGTTCACTTTCCAACCGATATCGGTGAAAAATGTATTTTACCAAATTTCGCGAAATAAACTCTTCCATGTGGTAAAACAACGTACGCGAAACTGGTAAAATTAGTAATCGAAAAAAAATTGTCAGAATAAAAATAGCCGTGATAGAATTCTATCTCATTTTGATTTTTTTCACGAAGAATATACCATTATTACCATAGACGAACTTTCACAAAGGACTGTACAGGCTGACAGCTTCCGGAGGACGGCAGATGCATTTTTGAGGTGGCGGAGCATTAAATTTACGCCGAGAGCCGGGACGCTAATCGATTCCGCGAGAACTCGTTGACTGATTTTTCCAGAGAAAAAAAGCGACAGCGTCGCGTTCATAAAAAGCCTCATGAACAAATCGATGCTCATTGTTCCGTATACGTGACGAAATTCTATGAAAGTTTATCAATGGTAACTTTGCAATACGCAAAATTCAAACGTAACAAGGCGCACGTGTCATTATCGAATTTTCGGCCATTAAATACCGTCTTAGATTATAAACCGTCATAAAATGTACAGCGAATGCGAAAACACGCTATGCCGGCAACGTTAGTTACGAGTTAAGGCGATTGGTTCGGATAATAGCGAGAACTTTAACGACCGTGTCGTTTCGAAGGTATTTAGTTTCTTCCTCACGTCGAGTAATTCCCGCTTCGAGGAACCTTATGACGCACTGGTTACCTATAGTCTTTAAACCACACATGAACCCACGGAACGGATGCCTGTCAGCACATAATTATTAATCTACTATTTGTAAAATCTCTTTCATTCGGTAATAAGATTTTACATATGCCCTTTCGCGATTACGCGCAAAAGGTACAAAATAAGTATACATATGCTGTTACATGCATAACTGTTTGAAAATCGAGTCCACATCAGGAATTGACAAATTCCGCTATCTTTAAAGATTAAATGGTAGTAAATTATCGCGAGTTATGTGAGAGTCGTGAATGTTTCCGTGATGCAAGAAGTAACCTGAAATTTTTATACCATAAAAAATAACAATTTAAACTGCTCAGAGGAAGCATGCGTGAAAACAATAAGAGGTACTAAGAAGTGCAGTAATGTAGTTTCACTTCCGTATTGGATCCTTGAGGCCTTTGCAGGAACAGACTATGAATCGCCGAACGTGTATATAGCGAATGCTGGGAAATGTTTGAGTAAGAACTTAGCAGCGTGCATATTATTGCCAAGCAGTTAATAGTGCTTAGTTATAAACGAAAGTTTAGATAACGAAGCACCGTTTCTACCTATGTTTTAAAATACGGTTACCTTACTTGAAAGAGCTGCGCCGCTTACGTTATGATTAGGTCCATTGAAGTATAATAGTATTATATTATTGAATGTTCAATGCGCGCTCTATAATGTATTGTCGAAACCACGCGCTGGCTGTTTCCTGTTTCTCTTGTTCCTGCCGTTCAGACTTATGGATATGATCAATACTGCGATATTCAAACAGAAGGTTTATAGTTGGTGCGCAGTGATATTCGGGTCAGAACGGAAGGGGAATATTTTACGCTCCATTTAAACCTCGCGTACTTTCTGATACGATAAATCAGTTAAACTTTCACTGATCTTTTCAGTCGTTTTATAATTTACCGAAGAATTCGTGAGTTCAGGTCTGATTCATTGCTACATCAGTGATTACAGCTTCATAGAAGTCGTATCAGCTTTGTCATATGGTTTGCCGCATTGTTACGTGCCAGTCGTTGTTGGTGATACAACTGCTTTGTTTCGTTCTTTATTATGTAGCCTTTTTTTAGTAGTGATTTTATAAGCTCTACAGTTGACTATTTGCATACATACGCAGATTCAATATTTATACATGTATTGCTGTGCAGGTGCATTCTATCAGCGTAACCAATTTCGCTGGGCGTTGTTTTCTGCTGGATTTATTGTTTGCATAAACACTGAAACCCATGCTGAGATGTGGGATCTATACGTGTACTCACATACGTTGGCGACTATTCATACAAAAGAAGGGGAGTGTACAACTAGAAAACATGGGAAAAAAGATGTAAAAGGTATTACGGGACGTAAAGCGTAAAGAAAATCAAGTCTTTGCCCGTCGATGTAAAATCGCGCACGTGCACGTTAAGAAAGTGGATACATGAGAGTGGGCAGCGAAATAGGGTTCCAAAAGTAAATAAGATAAGATCTAAATTTAAGAAAATCAAGTCCTAGTAAATGTACCAGGATCCTGGTATATCTGTAGATACCGACAGACGAGGACCCCGCGCGAATGAAGCAAGCAGAAATAGGGAGAAAAATTGTTTAGAAAGCAATCATCATATGGAAAATAAGTATAGAATTGTCAAGCTTCATTCTCCTTGATAAAAAAGGTATCTAATCAGAATCTGAACACACCTCTGTATTCAGATTAGCGTCATAATATTTTTCACCTGTGAACAGGGAAAGGAAATCAGGATATACTTGAAAAGATTAAATAATCAGATCTACGAGAATTCAGAATTTTCCAGTGAGTTTCCCTCGACGATAAATTATCCAGCACCCTCGTCACAACAGGGGGCGTTTCATAATTTCATTTATTACCGAGAAAAACCTAAATCTTTATTTCTCTCTTTCTCCCTCAGCCTCGTCGTTTTCCCTATCGTCACTCTTACTTTTTTCACAGCGCCGTTTCCCATCGTCGACTTTCGCTCTCGTCTTCTTAGTTCGCTTATCGACGCAGATACCGAGGAAAGTTTGTCTAACGTATAGTCTGCCGTTTGTTTTCATTCTCGAAAAAGGGGAGCAGAGAAAACAGGCAAATCAGTCTTGAGCGTTGGGAAAGAAATCAGTACCAGTCGGAACGGAAATGAATAAGATTGGAGGGTGGAAACAGGACAGTTTACGGCTTAAGGCTATGAAAAGCTTCTCGATACTTGTATTCGCGCTGCTTTGTATAATCATCAGGAATCATTTATGCATACGCTGGTACGCAAGTTCATTACCTATATTGACGTAACAATTATATGCTCTGCGTAAGTGTTAGGTATGGCTATGTGATATACTCTGTGTAGTATAATAATAATAGATGCAATAATGATAATATCAATCGAAGCGACTCGTAAGTTAGTCATAACACTCATAACAATGATAATAATTGTTGATGTATAATCGAAATTCTCGAGTCATTGTTATTTTGGTGGTGATTGCGTGATTCTGCTGATGCGCTTGATGAATACTACTGATATTGGAAGTGTTGACAAATTTTGTTAAAATCTAAATATATATTATATCATTATTATATGTATATTATATTATTCGCGATCTGTATATGTTGTTCTTATGACCCATACGAGCAGAATGACAACTCGAGGCTATAAAAATCCTGGGAATCAGAGACATACCATATAATTTAACGTTCGTTATCGAGAAAATTTTGTAATCACCCCTTATGTATATATTTTTTACGTGTTTTAATTGGCTAAAAAGCGTTTATATTGTAGAGCCTTTAACCCTTAAGTCCAATCCATATTTCAGTATTTACTATAACGACCCAGGGGTGTATTACAACCCCATTTGTCTTTTCCTCTGGTCAAGCGTGAAATAGAAGAACGAAATTCTCAGTGACAACCTTGTTCAGGAATTGTATGCATTACACTCGAATAATTCAGAATTTGACAATGTTAATTTTCTATTGTGATATATTTACGAGTCAAGGCTTAGGAAGTAGAGCTAGTAGTTGGGTGAAGGTTTTATAGAAAAAAAAAAAAAAATGTTTCTACCTGCCCAAGGACTGCAGATTTTCGTGCAGGATTAAAGAGTTAATGTTAATTGACGAACACAAAGCATTTTAGTAAAATGGAATGTGTTACAGTAACTTTCGTAAAATTTGATGTCCTTACCACTCAGGCGACTCTACATTCACAAGCTCCGTTATTCCTATAGGAGAGTGCATCAAAGGTGAGATGAAATGGCCAAGACGAGGCTTCCATGGTCTGCGAAATTGGAGGGGTAGTCATGGTAACGATTATCTATGCCCTAGCCTCAGGGCGTTAAGCAGACCGTGCATCAGCCAAATTTCTCGAATCAAGTTTCCTAATAAGTTGCCCCTACTTGCCACGCGGTGATTCCTTTTTTATAGATTCGATAAATTTTATTGACAAATTTGTTGCTCACGAGAGAAATGAATTTTATTCCACAATCAGCTTTTACCTGTTACGAACGATGAATGTTGGTTTCAAGGCAATTCTAACGTTTAATGTTTTCAAAATTAACAGTCACAGTGCTAGCCAATAGTTTCTGTTCGGCTAGAGAGGAAATTGTTCATCCTCGACTGACCCGAGTCAAAAAAGAAGCACTGCTTTGACCTTCATGGATCTGATTTCATTTTCCTCACACTGATCTAGGTCTGGTCGTTCGATAAATTCCGTGAGTGCTTATGAGTCTGATCTCGTTCTTTTGGTCCGGCCCTAGGCCTATATGTTATTGACTTATTTTTGTTGACTCGAGCAGATACGCTTAAGGAAAATTTAATGAAGATTTAATGAAATACTCAGTATTGGATAAAAGTTACTTATTCTTTATCAGAAAGGTAAAGTGGTGAGTTATGATAACGAAAAGGGCGATAAGAAAAGCTAAATATTAGGCTAATATTTAATATTATAATACATAAAATAATAAAGCGGTGCAAATTTATTAGCTGTAACGGATGATAAGTCGTAACAGCACCGTAAGTTACTTTATTATATTCAATAAAATACGAAAATTTTTATGAATTGTCATAAAAATTTCACGGTTCATAAAATAAATTAATAATTCTTTATTACTTTATTTTTCGATAAATCCTTAAAAAGAATTTTAATACCACAGAGACCTATTACACATATCAGACTTGTGAATTAACCTTTATACATATGCATATTGTAAGCATATATGCAACAGTTTTGATACGTCACTGTGGCGGTGCCAATCGATGGCAGATCTTGGATATGTCGGTTAAAATCTTTCCCATGCTTTTCGTTCATGTAACATTCCTTTGAAATACTCTAAAAGTTAAGTCCAAAATATGCATGAAATGACTGTCCCTTCGATGAAATAATTTGTACATGAAGCAGAACATTGTTATCTAGCAGCTACATAATCGCTGTATGCATTTAATACCCGAGCAGATGACTGGGTGGAAAGCGGGCCAAACAAAAGCGACCTATAAGATATTAAAATGAAAGTTTGAAGAATTTTTTATTATTAGTCGACAGTAATGACTGAAATATTGAATGAATAAATTATATTAAAAATTCTTATTAAGTTTCACAAGCCAAATTAAACACAGTCTTAGGAAACTCTACTATAAAACTAATATACTTATATTTTCGTTAAGCTTGTTAAAAGTATAGAAAGAATAAAAATGTTAAGCAGTTCCAACAAAGACATTTGAACTTCGTCGTTCCACGAAGTTCCTATTGAGAAAGCAGCAGAGGTATCTTCGAAATTCCTTAGGAAGAAAAAAGACGCTGTCCCAGAGGAACTGGCAACGGGTATCAACGTGACGAAGATCTCCAAGAGAGCTGATGGGAAGCAGAGCTAACCGAATGCCTGATGTCTACGTAAACGCTTGACGTCCGGAGCCACAGTTGCCAAATCGATTTGCTTCCTACAGCAATGACTCTATACTTCGGGCAAATCATAAGCCCAACGCATTTTACGAATATAATCGGTATGACAAACCATATGGTATAATATATGCTACATAAGGATGCTATAATCTGTCTTAAAAATGTTCACAGACACTACCCATAAAACGATGCAGATTCTGAATGGTCTATCAACGACCAAATCTTTTCTTATTATACGTTAAATAAGTACCTACAGGATTATTCAGGTTAACAGGAATTGACAAAAATCAAATAAATGCGCCGACCTCAGTTTCAAGTCTCAAGTAATCGTGTATACGTTTGCCGAGTATTAGTATCTTATATGGATGACACAAACAATAATATTAGTATCGCATATCGGAGCGCGTTGATACAAAGGATATTCGATAAAATACTTTTATTAAAAAAAGTACATAGTTCTTGGGAATCTTGCCAGTTTCTAAGAATGCAGCATAACGTGAAGTTAAAACGTGGAAGGGATGACAAAATCTGAAAGCGGAAGGAGTGAATTTCAGCAAATTCGCCAATAGAGGAATCTCAAATTCCACGGAAGTCAATCTATCTGGTCGTGTTACGTATAGGCGGATACGTGTAGCTGTAAAGGTAGGTTGTCGCAGTGACAGTCCTCGTTGGAGTGATGTATGTGGTTATATAATGATAGTAGTAGTAGTAGGCGAACTTCTAGAATAGGGCACTGGAGAGAATTCGAAATTAGGCTCAGTTCCATCTCGATGCTGTTCACTCGCCATTCTGACGGTAGCAAACGGACAAATGACCGTTGGCAAGAAAAGGGGTTGCGTCTAACCTCGAATACGTGCTCGGTGACTCCGAACACCCTAGATCCCCAATACTGAACCTCCAGAGCCGTAAAACAAGAGCCAAGCTATTTTCATCGTGGAAATACACGCAAACACGACTCTACCAGACCACACCTGGCCAGATCCACACTTGCTCGTGAGAGACGCTGATTTAGGAACCTCGCTGATGTATGAACTGATCTATTATTGACTGTTGGCCTTATAATCAGCGATCATTGCTGGACTTTTTATTTTATGTGTCTGTATTTCCTTTTATTACTCTTTTCGTCATATTCGCACGTATGGACTCCAGGTAGATATATGCACGATTCATTCTTTTTAATTTTCAATTGCTTTTTTGAAAAGCGAAATTTTTTCTTTCCACTTCCTATATCGAACCTCCTTCGCACCATTGGATGTAACTTTAATTCTGACTTTGTTTCAGTTTTAAATTTTGTTCTGTACAATACGAATCCGCAAACGAATTTTTCTTACTCTGGAAACTATAAGGTTTTGCATGAGAATGCACCGAAGAATGTAATAGTGTATCTACTAAATTTAGTGAAGATCCTAGCGAAGTGTACATTTCGGTAGACTTTCCGTATCACATATTCTGAAATGCTCAACCGAAGAACTACGCGTATTAAATTTTTATAGCGCTGCGGAAGACAGGCGTAAAAAAGTGCGCGAAGGAAAAGGATGTCGTTTGCGCACTCGATAACTGCTGTCAACTATCGCCGGAAATTCGACGGACTGGAAACATAACTCAAATTCGACATCCGCTCACGATTTTATATGACATTCAACCTGTCGATGTGTGAGCACTGTCGGTGTCTATTAGATCTCAGTGTCGATATACACGTAGTACCGTGTTACGTGCATACCAACACTATTCTCCAAAATACGATACAAAATCCCGAGGCAGCGTCCATAAACTGATAAATCTGTCTCGAGTGTCCAGGTTTACATAAATCTGATAAAAATCGTACTAGCTTCAAACTACCTATAAAAAAGTATATGCTTTCATATCGTAATTAAAATAGTCCCAATCCAAAAGTCTTTATTGTTCAAACACGTGACACGCGTAACTTCAATTTATCATTCATACCCTCGTTTCTTTGATTGCATGAAGAAATATTAAAAATTGAACAGATTTGATCACTAGCTGACAGATGAAAAATAAAGTAAAAATAACGTATTTCCTACTCGTCAATATGGACTGACGTAATACGAGTCCTGTGAAGTGACACGAAACAAATAAAAAAAATGATTAGCTTTCCGATAATGTTGCGTCAAAATCCAGAGTCACGCTCCAGTTTTTAGAATTGCGTCAAGGCGAGGAACATTTCTCATCGGATACCACGTGAGAGGCACAGAGACAAATGCTTGCGTCACGTATTTCTGTAGCGGGTTGTTCAGGAGTCATGTGGGATTTGAAAGCGGAGGACACGTTAAAGTAGGATAACGGTTGCGTATGGTTCGGTAAAAGGGAAGTTTGAGAGTGGAAGGACGGGAGACAGGATTGAGAGATGAAGAGGAGAAAGAGAGACGTTAAGAGAAGATGGGAGCTCGAGAGAGAGAGAGAGAGAGAGAGGAGTGTATGACTGTAGGAGGCACAACATAACAAATGCGACACCGTTTGTTTCCTCTGGAGAGATAATAATGGAGCGTAGGTGCGAGATATTGGGTATAAAATGGAGGATAGATTTGTATGCAGACGACACCTGTCGTTCCGACGCTGCAATACGCGTGATCAAATTCCCAAAGCGAAGTGTCGGAGGCAGCGGTATAAGGTAGCACGTGAACGGAACTTCATGGACGCAGGGAAGATGAAGAAAAGGATAGGCGATAGGACGGTAAGGAGACACAAGGCATAAGACGAGGAGGGAAACACTGTCTTCTGGGGGGTCCCTTTCACGAAGAAATATCTTCTTCGTGTGGCTTTCTGACAGATCGGCAATGCAATAGGATCTGGATGAAATTATGGGAACGGCATTTCCTGTATTGTTTTGGAGCTCGGTTGGGGTTGGGTCGTCGGCCGAAAAAGTTCGAAAGATGATAGGGCGAGATAGCAGTGTGCTTGTCCTTTTCTTTATTCCTTTTTTGGTGAAGGGGACGAGATAGAGATCGGAGAACTTTATCCTGTGAACTAGCAACATGGATTTTAACATAGGTTGAATAGGAGGAATAAAAAAGAAGAATGGCGGGCGGTGGTCAGCGACCAAAGAAAAATATCGAACGGCACCCGGGAAGAAATAGCATGCGAACAAATCTTTGGAATCCGTCGAGATAGTCGCTACCTGAAAACCCACCCTGTCGGCTCTGGACTCTCCCATAACAATAAAATGAATACGAGAGTTTACGGTGCCAGCCACTTTCTACCTGCCAAAATTCTTGTCTACTACTATGGGGTCCCTTAAGCATTTCTTTAGATTCTCATGAATTACTCGAAGTGGCTATTCGACCAACTTTTTGACAGACTCCTGCGGATCGGGTTGGCTACATTTCTTGCATTCTCATTGATATACCCAACTTGCAATTGGTGAAGTTTCTTAGGATAGAATTTCCAAAATTCTGGCAAACTCTAAGTGGCCTTTTTTTTTATAGGAAATTGATTTTCTTATGTTTCACTGGTGAATTAGTTATAATAATTAAATTATTATAAACATTTAAATCACATGTGACACTCCTAATGCATTTTCAACGTGACTACTTCTAGTAGGTCTGGCAAAGTCGAGTTTTCTCATTATTAATATTTTGCAAGCATAAAGAAACAGCGGATCATACGTAATTATGTTCTAAACAGTAAAAGTCCGCATGTGTAGTTTACGGTGTATTCACGTGAGTCATGCCATTTATGGGTCTGATTGATATTTTCTTCAATCTCATGAAATATTTAAATGCACCTTTTCGACATCCCCACTTGTATTTGGACTGGCAAATAAGTTAGTTCGGTTTATTTTTCGGTGTTCGTTCTTAAAAACTGAACGAATTTATTTGCCAACCCAATATTTAAGTTTATTCTTATATAATCCAATCCTGATTATAGGTACGTTTAGGAATATTAATATCAGAAGCTTTGTAGAATGCAATAATGAAATTTGAGTAAGAATTTGTTTTCTTAATTCGTAATTAGGAAAATCCTTAAGGGTAAAATATACTCTTAGAGATTTTTGGAGTTTCATGTGTAAGATCAACATTTATTAATAAATAATATTTCATCTGATTCTGAGGAAACGTGCACTTGCAATATAACCTCTAATTTTTTAACCAGTTCGCCACCTCTGTTGATCAAGTTTCACACGAATGTTACATCAACCACAAGTTTCATGTGAGCATACAGTAATGTCTAATTAGTATAAAAATTCGACACCTTTCATATCCTGTCAAAACTACAGTAATCACACGTTAGAAATCTATAATACACGGTGGTACAGCCATTTTAATGCACGTAAAAGCCGCAAAATGCGTAATACTAATGCGTAATATAAATTCACAATATCAGAAAAGATAAAAAAAACTTATAATCCAATATCGCATAACTCGAATGCTTTTATGTTCAAATAAATCCTGTCCTTTTAGATGTATATCTAATACTATATAATATGTCTAGTATAGACATATATATATGTAAATGTATACACGATTGTTTAAATAAAATAATGACCTCGTCCATTAGCATTTCTAGAAATTCATTAAATAATCTTTCCATTACTCTAAATCAAGTCTGTTACGACGAATCGTAGTTGATTATTCGCTCTGTACGTAGAAATTCAGCTAAACCTTATTTAACATGCATAGAAATGTACGTGTATGATATCTGCGCTATCAGCATTGCACGCCATAGGCTCTGGTTATACGTCTGTTCTATGTGTGCACATCTGCACATGTTCACTAACATTTAAGTGTATCGCATATCATTTTTTAATTGATATTTTACCCTAATTGAATTTCGAACTACTGTCATTCTCAGAATTACATATGACAAAACATATATTATTACATGTTGTCACAAGCTAAATCAATATTTAATCTTCAATACATAACGTATAATACATAACGTATTGTTTATACCACAAAGCTAGTCTTCTTAGAATTTTATTCGTCATATTGTTAAATGCCATTGTGACCTTCTTTCTCAAATTCTTTCAACCTGTTAATCTTTGCCATTTTACGCATGTATGGTCACTTCTTTATCACAACTGATTGATTCTCAGTAAGTAAAATAGAAATAATATATTTATTCCAAATCAAGCTCCATTAATTGATCTTGCATTTATTCGCTTAGCATATACATATGTAATTTTCATGAAATTTCAATTCTCAAAAATCACTCAAAATACTCTATTATTTCATACAGATTTAAGTTCATCAGTGATTTTAAGTTTTCACGGTTGAAAGAACAAAAATAAATGTCTGATCGCTATAATTATTATAGCCCTATATATAATTTACATATATCTAAGTTTTAAAGATTCCAATTTTTTAGACATTCAAAGGAATACTGACATATCTCGAAAAATAAATCTCAACAAAACGATTTAGAGTATCAATGTTCAGTCAGTCAAGCACAAAGGTTCCTGCTTTTCAAAGACCTTTCAGTATTCCATTTCGAGAAACGACTGGAAGAAGAAATCTAACGAAAAATTGTTTTTTGTTTCAAAAGATCACCAGCCCAATATAACCATTCTGATAGACTCTATTTCCTCAAAGGACGTATTACTCCTGCCAAGGAACCTTATCTATTTACTCCAGATAAACGTGAAAGCTGAGTGCATTTCCGGTTGCTACACTGGTTACTGGAATCTAAATTGAATTATACCGAGAGTAACATGATACATGTAAGATATAGCCGAACATTGTATATACATATCCATTAAACGAATCGATTGTATTGATTTCGTTGAATGATCTATTGACATGAAGAAAAACATATGTTCAATCGTATATTATTATAAAATAATTTTCAATATTAGTATTAATATTGTGGAATGCACGTCTAAGGTCATCAAAGATGGTAAAAGTCCAAGAATCATTCTGAAATGAACAATCTGAAATTTTCATATGATCGAGGTTTATGAACCTTAGAGATTTTCACGATAGATTTAAATTCATGAGCAAATATCCTCAGACAAGGTTTTTGAGAATTCTTTGACTCGCTCATATATCTGCGACAGTACGGTGTTTCAAGGAACAGTCTAATAAGTATAGAATTTTATATTTTTCAATCATGTAGGTTTCACGTAATCATGTAGGTAGAAATCACATACATATGTATATGTATTATTATATTTATTATCATACGAAAGCATGTAATATTGTATACGTTTAAAGATTTTGATATTTTTTGCTTGACGTTTTTTTTTTTTTTTTTTGAAGTAGAGATCCAATTAAATGTGCTTATACGTTCTTCGTCTCTCAGTTAGTATCGGAATCGTCTTTAACCTTCATCCTTTCAACCATTATATTCATTGGAAATCTCCGTTTCAATTAAAGAGAGAAATGAACTAATAACACAATATATCATTTGCTATACCAGAGCTTTTTTCCGGAATCCGTGAATTATAGTTAACCATGCATTTGCCGTGCAATCACAGACTGATATACAATATTTCATTATCATGCCTTGTAATAGTATGAAAGTTAAAATAATTTTGAAAAATTAATATTTTCAACAAAAGTTGCAGCTAAATTTTTATTTAATAATATTCGATTCTTTTTTTTTTAGGAAAATAATACAATAAGCAGATTTTGCAAAATATAATGTGTCGATGAATTACGCGAACGGAAGAGATATAAGATGAAAATTTTCTCGAATCCGTGTAAATTACAGAGTATACTACACATACACACAGACACACACACACACATACCCATATGTGAGTTCCAACGTGCATAATATCCCACGTGAGAAATTTAAGCACGTTTCTCCCATAAAGTCACGTGTGTATCCATTACCCACGATACCATAGCTTGTAAAACCCTGGATAACGGTATAGGTGCTAAGTTATTTTCCGAAATGAAATTTGCTTGTAGAAAAAAGCTTGCGCCCATAATTTCGTCGTCAGAAAAATATAATATAATTCTTATTTTATACGCCAAAAAGAAAAAATGTATTACAAGACAAAAATAAAGTAATCATGTTCCCTGAAGTAATAAAAACTTGCAGCTATAGTCATACGTACAATTGTATTAAATGTTACGTAGCATTTTGGTTAGATCCTTTTTTTTTATCATATTCGAATAAATTCAAATGCGGTAATTGAAATTAGGGCATTTATTTGACTTCTATGAAAAAGCCAACTTCACCCGGTATATTTGAGCTGATCAGGCCTATATCTATATCTTTAACACGTTGAACCAGATTGACCAGATCTGGGTGACGATTATGTTTTCCTGGGACCCCGTAGAATGTAAATGGGTAACGTTCTACATCGTACAGTTAAATAGGATTTTACAAGAGTATTTAATGGAATTAACATGTGTAAACATAATCACTCTATGTACCTCCCGTATATTTACGACTTCGATTATTCGATTTATATTCGACTTCGGATTTGGACCCCGCAGGAAACTCGAGCGATTTTCGCTGGGCGTTCAGCGTGTTAATAAATTCATTTTAAAAAATTCTACAGATCATTATTTCGGATATATGTATAGTGTTATTATACATATATGTATATACATACATACATGTGTACATAAAGAATTTAAGGGTCTATACGATATTTAATGAGCCTAAGTAGATAAAATCACACGTATATCATATTTGCGTGGGAAGTTTCGCAGGTCTTATGGCATCGTATCAACTTTACGAACACAATTAACTCGGCACGTTTTGAACGAGGCTTAAGAGTAAAAGTGGTTAGAATAAGGAACAACGGTAGGTAAGTTCATAAAACATGATGATTTGTAAAAAGGCCTTAAGGCAAGGCAGCTAATTCAATTGATCACACGATATTTACACCTGGGGCTCCAAGCTTTATGAGCTCAATTTCTTAAGGTATTTTTTTTCCAGCTTCTTTTGTTACCTTTTTCCACTTGAACGGTTTTGGTTCCAAGGGAATGGTAATGGCTTGATCGGTTCCGGGAACAAGCGGAATAGCACCGGGGGAAATAATATTCTCAGAACGGAATGATGGATGAGACCCAGACGTCGCTCTTGGCACGAGTACAGGTATACAATAGTTTTCATTCCTTTCTCGCTTTTCTACTCTCGCTGGAGCCAGCATCTCTTCCTCTCTAGACTTCGCGTCTCCTTTCTTTATTTGCTAAAGAACTTTGCCACTTCATGACTCCGCGACATAATGATTTCTTGGCTGCCGAGTCAATAGCTATTTCTTGAGTCGAATCAGGTAGCCTGAGTATGTTTTAAAAATTTTTCTCGAGTATACATACTTGTTATATGCGAGCACGCGTCTTTACTGCAACAAACATTGGATGCTACGGGGAGCTTCCGCATTTTTGACAAGTTACAAATTTTTATTGTAATCGAATCTTCCTCCAACTACGGAATAAGAATTTTTGGCTCGGACAAATTTCTGTGTAGTGGGAAGTTCTTTTTTTTTTTAAAGTGAGTTTAACGTAGGGCTGTATCTTTTTCAAATGCACTAAATGGCATTTTTTCAAAACTACATTTTTTTTTATCATTTTAAAAGTCTCAAGAGATTGCCCTTTGAAAGAAACTTCTCAAAACTTTTACCACGTGTTTAAGGACACCTCAAAATACGAATTAAGGTATGCGCACAGTCTTGTAAGTTTATTCTTTCAATGAGATAACAAGCTTCAAATCTCTAAGCGTATGGACTTACACTAGCTTGAAAATCGCTTGAATTTATTAGCGATATATAACTTTGTATGAGGATACATAAATAATAAAAATCTTTAATCGGAAATCGATTCCTCCGAATTTTCACTCGGATCCTTTTTCACGAATACATAAATCATTGACGCGAATTCTCATAATTTCTAAACTAACGAACATAATTCGATGAAATTTCTTATCCACGATCTTCATAACGTTCCCTAACGTGTTTTCAAAGGAAAAACTTTTTTTACAAAAAATTTAACCATGCTTGCAATTTTACTTGGGTCTCCTCTTAAGCGTATCCCGACGAACAGATTGCACAATGCGGTTATAATGATCTTTCTAATCGTACCGATGGAATTTATGCTTACGTCAACAATCTACGGTATAGTATCCGAACAGAACATTGACTAATAATAATTTGCGAAATTACGTAACGACTTGTTCACGGATATCTTAGCGTGTCGTAGTGACCCTTGCACAATGATGCAGTATCACTCGTGCAAGGTAACATACGGCAGCGTGAATTAAGATATATAAAAAAAAACCGTCGATCGGTATATCAAAACGTCATCATCAGGCTGCGAGGGAAATACCAAAAGCGTATAATCAGCATGAATAATCGTATTCGGGAAATCCCGTTAAAAATTGGAGAAAGAACGTGGCACGCAGAAAAAAAAATTCCCTAACGATCTATCTAGTAATAAGTTGTGAGAGAAAAACTGTGCGCGAGAGAGAGAAGAGAAGCGAAGATAAAGATGAACAGAGGAGAATCGACTTACCGGCGCAGTACTGGAACACAGAGCGATTTATACAAGAAAATATCTGAAATGATTCATTTGGATATTAAAGTTTTATTTAGAGTATGAAAAAATAATTGTTGAAAATGCACTCGTAAGTAAAATCCCACCTGGTCATCCATTACATGAAAAGGTTTTCCCAAAAGAAAATAGTAAAGTTGCATATGACCATTCGAGTTTATGTCAGAATTCATATTTTTTCGGAGCAGATGCACCTAACCTCAAATCTATAAATATCTTATGTATTCCAATTTCATAACCATTCACTATAAGATTTACAAATGAAAGGACCCGTAAATTTCGATTTTTACCCCGTCACGGCCAACTTATGTTTTACCGTATGGATCTTCTTGCATATTATTTTTGTCCAAGCACCAGTTACCTACGAATATTTACCTAGATGTCAACCCAGTCGAGTGTTTGGTCATTGAAGAATAAAATTTCTCATTACCCACCTTGAGAGTGTTGAAATTTTTGTCAACGTTCATATACCGCAATCTATATCTGATATGCGCCATAGCATAGAACTCAATATTCTACAAAATTACCTTGCAGAGCTTAAAGTTATAAAACATTAACGAAATGGATCTCAATCGTTTCTAGGCTGACACTAATGTAATCTTCCTAGCCTTTCAAGGTATTCGTGTTGAATCATCGCGGGTTATATTTATGGTTAAAATCCGCGAACCCGGAGGCGTTTGCAAGCACGAACGTGGATTGTAGAGATAACGAAGCGTTTTACTAGAAACGGATGCGGTCGGATTAGACTTGGAGTTTCGACGTAGTTCCATGGCGAAGAGGTCTGTTCAACTCGATAACGATATTAGTGACGGCCACGGATGAGGGTAACGGCTGCTACTCCGCTAACTTGCTTGAAATGCCTCCCGAGGTCGAGAAATTCCAAAAACTCGAAGGACCCTCGATGAGCTGGGTCGACAAGATGGAACTTGAAATGAATGGACAGTAATTGTAAAACGACACCGCCATGCTTCCAATCTTAAAGCCATAAACGAAAGAAGATCCGGGTTTTAGTATCAGAGGTCACTTACCCAGTATGAGTTCAACAATAAAAATAGCTCTACGTACTGGCACTTGCTCCTATGTACCACGAATATTTTATATCTTACATAACGATCGGCGCATTGTTTAGCTCTACTAAAAATCAAATATAGAACTCAGATACATATTTTAAAAAAAAAAAGTCATCAGGCTAAAGCACATATATCGAAAGTGAATGAGGGTCCAGACATGACGCAGCCATGCATCATGTTAATGTTCTTCAGACGTTTCTATCTTTAGCACAGTTAAAGAACAATGCTGTTAGGTTAGGTCAGGTTACCATATCAGATGTAAAGGATCGTTACGAGATGTTGTTCTACCTGGTCCTTGCTTCCTTGTGCACCAGGGCAAAGTTATCGAGTCCAGAGTGCGTGGAAGGATCAAACGGAGCGCGAAGGATCGGTCAGACCCACCGTGGTGGCTCTTGAGAAGTCCTGAGGAAGATTACTGTACCCGCGTGCACATGCATATACACGTGCGTAGGGCGTCCATGCAGGAGACTGAACAAAGGAAAGTTATAAGAGTTCACAAATCCTCGTCGATCAGTCTTGTGACTTTGACGAGCGCATGATGGTTCTAAGACTACCTATTACAGCGCAATCATTCAGGTGGACGTTGCAATATTATCTCCCATAGATTTCACCATTTTTCCTTTACGGATTCCTTTTACTACTTCGAAGGTAAAATTTGAGGGTAACGTTCGCATCGTCGTCGTCTCTTTGCCGAGCTCATCGAGATCGTTCATTGGAGTACCTAGTACAGTTTCTCGGCTTGCCCGTTAAAAGTCAACCGGAGTAACGAGAGTTCTTATAAGTAATACTCATGCACGTAAGGGGTTATTATAAAGTAATACTCAGAGTATGGTAGACTGATTGTGAGCAGCGCCAAGTGTGACGTGGGACTTTATGGCAGAGTGAATCGGTAAAAAAAGGAATATGTTAGTCAGCGGGGAGCAAACGGACAAGATGTACAATGGACCGTCGTTGAGACACTGAGAGGGAGAGAGTAAGGAAGGAGGAGTGAGAAAAAGACTTGTGTGGTCATCCAGAGGCTTCTTGGGCTGAGAAGCAAAGGGGATCCGAGTAGCGAGTGTATGCTTAACAAGGTGTCAAAGCGCAGGTAGATCAATTTGTAAGGATAGAGACTGAGAGATCGAAAGAACGAAAGAGTAAAAGAAAGGCCGACCCGTCGTCTCTTATCGGCTCGACCTTTTTAACGTGTCTTGCTTTTTTTTTTCTTGCACGCTGCGTGACTATTATTTAACCGAAATATGATTAACGATTAAGATTATTTAATATTACAACGATTGTGAACATCGAATGAATTTTTAATGAACGATTCGACTGCGCTCTTCATTTTGGGGCTTACTGTAGTTCGTGGGATCATGAGCGAAGAAAAAAGTTATGTCTATACAAATTTATTCACATACTTGCTGCGCACAGAATACGTCAACGTTGATTAAACGAAATCGATGCGCCGAGAGTATGAAGAAATACTTGGTTGAAAGAGATTAATAAACGTGTGCACGAAGAATTTATGGGATAGCTGGCAGTAGCTTTTATTATAACACGTGTACAAACTGTCGCTATTGCTTTTTTAAAAATAATTTTACAGATTTTCATTGTTAAGAGAGACAGATGGGTTTTTGGAATAAGCTGAAATATAATAATTTCTTTAAATGCTGCACCTGCGCGCAGCATTAGTCACTAATAAAAAGTGCAAATGGAGGCAGTAAATCTACCAATAAGTGAAAAGAATGGTCGGACGTGATCATAAGAAAATCGATAGATTCCCTTCCCCGTAAAGCCACAGCCATTTTAAGGACAAAGTTGAGAAACTAGAGCATTCATATTTTCCGTACGAGAACCAGACAATCAAAATTACAGTATCAGGTTCTAGATATCGATTTTCGTTTCAATTTATTTATAATAGCATCCAGCCATTTTAAATTTCCCAATGTACATCCCATAAGTATAAACAGTACTGTACATACGTATTCCCATGCCGGAGAAAGTTACATAATAAAAGTGAACACGCTATGGATTATGAAATAATTACAACACCCTTCACGAATTAGAATCGTACGGAGCATCTCATCCGTCCAGACGTGGCGAAAAAAAATCAGTCAAGTTATACCTCGACCTAACGATCTTCATCAGTCGCAAGAAAGAAATAAAGGTTGCCACGAGAGAGCGTACTTGCTGAGATTGTAGTAGCGTGGAAATTGGCAGGAGGTTGGATTAACGAGAGTTACCGTGTTTCAAAGCGAATTAGCAGTGCACATGCACCGAGACTAGTTACTGGAAGGAGTTTATCGACACACGATACGAACAGTGGTTGCCAACCGGCATTTAAAAGGGACCCCCCCTCTTTCTGAAAACGTATCCAAGCACCGAAGCCCCAACGACAAAATGCTGCGTCTCGTAGTCGCCGATTTCCACAGGGATCTCTGCGCTCGCGCTTCAAATGAGCTCGAAGAAGTAGCTACTGGTTAATCCACCTGGGACGACCGCATTCTAATCCGAGTGTACGCCGAGACACCCGTATAGTACGAGGGACTGAGCCAGAATGCTGGAAACTCGGCGAGTACAGTTCATCCAGGAATTTCGAATTAATCCAGTTCCCATGGGCCGACAGTGGCGACATACCAGTACTTTGTTGGAGTCGCCAAATACACGTCAGGTGTCTACTCTTCTAGAAGGAATTCTCCTGAGGGACTATACATGACGTTACTACACGAGATGCATGCGCGAGCGATCCGCCACGATACATGGCTATAAGGATACACACGTGTCCGTGACACATGGGAAGCTAAGTACAACGCTTGTACACGTACGCTGCGTGTATCCGACAGAGACCGACAGTGACTCCACCTTACAGGAAGCGGCATTCCGACTTATACATCCGGTGTCGCTCCTTACGGGCAGGTGTCCATCCATTCTCGCTCTATTTTCGATTCAACGTCGATTCTATCGGTTGAGTCTTTACACCGTTCCTTTTGGATCTCTCATATTCGCCTTTCCAGTAACCGACGAAGGTTTAGTACTAAAGTGTTATCGATGTTCTCTAGGCGAGGCTGCAACCTCAAGAAACGCCATTAAAAGAATTGATCGATTCGCGGAACCTCTCCTGTGTATTCCTACGATTTCCTTGATGTTTTACATTTCTTTGGTCCAGCTAATCGGAAACGCTAAGGAAGTTAGGGTAGGGTCAGAGATTAGGTTGACAGGAATTGCATGCTACGCTTCAGCTATCATCCTATTAATATTTACTGTAAATACATTAGTTACCTTTGTGTTACGTAGATTGTATATCATGATAATATACTCTGTTCTATGCAGTGTTAACTTGCCAGATTTGCAAACAGAAATTGTGTTTCGACTATAGCGCCTGAGGCGTGTGCTGTACGTTTTCTACGGTACCTATATATAGTATGTGTTTATTATTGAATTCGTCAAAAGGATAAACTTAACCCAGTTTCGCTCCATAAACAATATCGTTTAACTTTGATACATTTTTCTATTACATAATTCGTGCTAAATCCACGAGATTGACGTAATTGATTTATCATTAAGAGAAATTAAATTTTGATGCATCGGTGTATGCATTTTTTTGCAGTCCAAGCAATAGCAGTCCTCTTATCATCGATAGAGGTTTTTTATTAAAGTAAATATCGACGATCAGTATCTATTTTGTTGCAATTTTATTTATAACATGTGCAGCATCGTCATTTCAAATCTAATTTAATTCTAAATTCTCAGGTCTGCTATTCTACTTAGAAATTTAACACTGATGGACATTTTATTCACTCTTGCTTTTCAAGCAACGTTCAAGTTCCTAAGATTATGCTACTCCTATGACTCTATTATGTCACACCGTCTCCAAACTACGACAGTATAATTACGTTAGTATTTCGTTACGTATCGTGTACCGAGTCTCTTGCTACTATGTTTGTGCAGACACAAGCTATAGCAAATAATATTATTAGATAGATTTATATCAAAAGATAAATTTTAATTGGGTTCGTATAAATTTCAGAGAAAAATAAATTACTTTAATTTCTCTTTGTTCGGATATCGTAAATGCGTTATTCAAGAATATTTAGCATACATACCTTCTGAGTCAAGAGCTTCTTGTATAGCATAACTCCGGCATACATTTTATCATAATATACATTTTAGCCTGACTGACGTAAGAGAGTACTTGATAGGTACAACGTTCTACAGGCAACTTAAGAAACTTGACATGAACTCTGAACTCCGAATTTGGTATCTTCTTGCTGTTTCTTGGATAAGATACTGTCCTGTGCTAACCAATTTACTTTACTGTCAAGCACATCTGCATCTACATACGGTATGGGTCAGGACATTGGTTTCATATTTTTAGGGGATTCTTTCGTGCTGTATGTCATAAAGAGAAAGGCCCCTCAAATTGAAACCGATCTATCTCGCGTTTCGACCATATCTCTTTTTTATCTACATTAATTTATGAAATACAATGATCTAGATTATTTACATCGTTAAACTCATATTTGATTAATATGATAGTACTAAAACCAGCATTTTAAGTGGAAAAGGTAGAACAACATCTGTGTACTGATAAGATGTAACGATAAAGTGATTATGTAAACGTGAAGATGTTGGGGGTCTGATGCAAAATTGTGAGGGAAGGCGACGGAAGCCGTACTTTGGAAATAAAACACTACTGCTAGTACTAAAATAAAAATGTGTCCCTATTATTTTCTTGGATTTCCACAATGATATATCACATGGCAAATATGACTTTACAACTTATCATTTAACTTTCCCCTTTATACTTCCGAAGTGGAGATTATCGAAATTGCATTTGCAAATTTGGTCAAATCAATTTCTATAGAAAACCTGCTAATATTCAAAGCCCTAATGTATTCTCAGTGAAGAACGGAACGTTAAATTCATCGGTGCGGAATGACTTTGATGATAGCGGACATGCTTCTAAAATAAAGTTTATAAGGATCCAGTGGACGAACAGCCCTAGGGGGAAAGGAGGTGAAGCAGCATGACCTGAACCAACCTAAACCAACCTGAACAAACCTGAACAAACCTGAACAGACCTGAACCGCCCGAGCGGTGAACGGATCTGTGAACGGTCTGAACCCGGGTTCACTTCGCAAAAACTCACCGCTAGACCGGTCCCCTCACTGGCATTGGCACTGCTCTATCTACCTACAATGCTCACACCCAGGAACGTATACTTGTGATTATTCGCGCGCGCCCCGTAACACAAGTCCTCCTTTATCGTCACATTTGAGCGTTACCACTAACCAATCCTACCACCCGCTGATAACAATAAAGAAGCATGTTCATGGAATAGGTAAGTACACGCGTCTCGACACGGAGTTCAAGGATAGACAATCAACGAGACACCACCGATACGAGCCTACCAATTATTATCATTAACACGTATACCAAGTCCAAAGACGCGATCAGAGGATGACTTGCGAGTGATCGAATAAAAAAAAAAATATAATCATACCACCCGATACAGCTGTCGAAGATGAAGATAATTATTAAACAATCCATATAAGACGTGATTTAATTTATACCTTAATTACGTACCAATCCGTCCGATCGAATAAGAGTAACTCAACACTGGCGCTGAAGTAATTTAAAATTAAGCAATTCGGTTTGAACGAACCTTCACTTTCCGAAAGCAACCAGCACAGAGTACAGCCCTGTCCACTGTATACTTGACACGTTGAAAGGAGAACCGAGAAACGAAGTTCCCAGCTCTCTGTCCGACTCCCATGAAGCCAGAGGCTCATGCTTGCTTACTGGGCCAGTCCGAGCGAACAAACTTGCAAATTGCATATGTGCACACCGTGCCTGTATAACCGTGTGGACGAATGCATTGAGTCATGCCAGAGGTGGTCACGTTATAACGATACAATGGGTGTCAGGAATATTCCGATAAGCTCGAAAGGGCAGGAGCCAACAATATCGTCCGATTTAACAGAAGATTCCAAGTTATCAATACACACGTTCGACTGCGCGAATCCGGCCTGACTGGAACTGGGAGTAGCGGCAACGGCTAAATAACAAAACTTGGACTAATTGCGAGCCAAGGTAAGTAGTTTTATTTCGACGGTACCGACCGGGCAGGTGTTGGTGTCGGCGCCTTTGGGCTTTGCTCTTGCAATATCGTTAGAGTCCCTGAGTTTAAACTTTCAAAGGGTTGGTCACTTTTCAAAGAATATAGGAATGAGAAAAACGAGACAGCAGATAATAGGCAGTCGAGCAGAGCCTCGGGTCCATTATAAGCGGGCGTGTGCGTGCCTGCCTGCCTTCGTACCTGCCTGTCTCTCTACATGGATACTCGGACGGATGAGTGCAGAGCTCTGTGTTCTCTTTTCACTCGTCCATTCGTTCCTTCTCGCTTGGTCTCTCGTTCGCTTGCTCGCTCGTTCGTAAAATACAAACGTGCGTGCACGCACGTGAGTAACGTTCGATCTTCTATACTTCCCACTGATGAATGCTCTTGCCGTGTACAGCAGAAAAGTAGACAGAGAAACATGTCGTTACGACGACACGCATGTATTTAGTTGTCAGAATGCAGAGACTCGAACTTTTGATTTTGCCTGACAATTTTTGACTTATGTGTCCTACTACGTCTGTATGGTTAATGAAAGTTCATAAATTCACTGGAGAAAAAAGGTTCACACTCTTTACGTCCTTACCTGGCCTACGCTTAGGTATTTGGCTACGGACATTCTGTGAGAAAGTGGCGTTATAGGCAAACATCCTTCTGGGATCATCTGAGCGCTTTCTTCTTTAAGTATTTCCGTTTATCGATCGATATACCCCTTTGTTGTCCTGATAATAGTATAATTTTATTGAACTCGCGTATAATTTCCTTCGCGGAATTTTTTATTAGCTGTTCGAAATCCTCAATTTCTTGCGAGTGATTTAAAAGTTTTTTCCTTATCCCTCGCGCACTGTATTGTTTCTCGTAGGAAGATAGGTACGTCGATGATAGAAATAATCATTCGTGCGATATTATACGAGAGTTCGCAAATAAAATCGCTTCTGAAGGTTTGACGCGTTGTTACAGCAATTAGACAGGAAGATGTCATTTTGCGATCGATTTCAAGCCCAGGTCCAACATTTCTTCGTTATTTGGTTGCTTTAAAGCTGCTACCGGATGGATATGAGACAGCTGTAGAAGCTTCTTCCGACTTAAGAATTCGTTGTCTGGTCTCTGGAGATTACGAAAAGTTTCGACAGATTTCTTACGCTTGAAGTTTAATGGATCGCCGAGATCTTCGTTCTCGGTTTCCAGGATTTCAGATCAGTTCAACTAAGGCGACATCGATCCTCTTTTCGTGAGTTTTCGCCCCGTCGGATAACGCTGCACTTGAGTTACACTGATCGCAAATAACTTTGTTCGTCCCAGGGAGTTATTGCCAGTGTGCCTTTTTTACCTCCACCTACGTAGTACGCCGTGCAGGATTCGCCATCTTTATCCGTATCTCATTAGTTTTATATTTCCTTGTCCAGATATATTTGCCATCGAAAATCAGTTTCAAATGCATAGGACTTTATTACGTTGTAAACATACACAGGACTGATGTTGTACTAGGACTGTACTATATATATACATATATACATATATATATATGTATATAAATATACTGTATACATACATATGTATTTGATTGAGTTTACAGCACAAGGAGTTATCGACGTACAGGATATACGTGCACACCATTATCTTAACGACCTAGATTGAGATTGTAAATGGATTTGCATGTAGCGCAAGTTCCTAGTACAATTTCGTGTTGCCACTTCATAAGCTAAAAACCGGTTAACCCTGTAAAATATTAGAAACGTCATCCGATACACTTTTCCGCGATAATTTCCAGCTTAGCGAGAGTGAAAACTTTCTCCTTTGTCCTTTATCATTCTCTTCGAATATTCGGCAGATCTGCGTGGAAGTATTAATACACGCGTAAAAGCTCAGTATACATACGAGACAATCTACCCACGTAAATGGGATACTGTCGGTTCTTGGAATTTATTCTCTCGCAGTCGCCATACTGCGAGAAGATCTAAAATTAAATAAAGCGACGAGTAAAGAAGCACTTAGCCCTTCGCCCTTCTCGCCAGGCGATTCTCCCTATCGTTAAAATGACTCAAGCCCGTTTGCCCTTTCGCTCTGCGGACGCCTTGCGAAATGAAATTACGATGAGAAACATACGTGAGCTCTAAACTTTAACCAGCTTAATGCAATCACTCTCGACTGTTCGAAGCCATTGAATAACATTGCATACGACGCTAGAGAGATAACCCTATTTTGCTTTCAGAGTCCCGCACGGTACATGAAGAAAGTTCAATACGTATTTCGATCGACTATGAAAATAATAATTTCGAGGTCGACCGCGGTCGATATGATATTTCTTGTGCCACTTTCATGTAACGTTCGAAACAAGAGAGACGATTAGAGTGTTCAGTACCACACGCAGAGTTCGATCCACGCTATTTCACATATTTAAACGTCGCCCGTGTAATGCCAGTATTACCGACGTACGTAGTTTTGGTATAACAACTTCCTGGTATCGTAATTCGTAGCGAAGCAATAAGACCAGCTTGCCAGCCGGCCCGCTTCTTGTCGACCGCGCCGATACACCGATGTTGGCTTATGTATAGCAGCAGAGCAGCAGAGTGTATGTGCGTTCGCAAAGCCATGCACAATATATGTATATTCTGGTGAGACCTCAGGCTCATACATAACCGAGTAGCCGGGCAAGTAACGGAGTGGGTGTAAGCAGACTGTACCTGGTTGGACTGGTATGAGTGTCCATGAAGCCACGCGCTATTAACTGTAACAATGCTTCAGCTGAGCCTACCGTAGCTGGTTTGAGGTTAAGTTTGAGTGCTTCTACTGGATGGTTCGTCGGTTGGATGGTTGGCGAACGACTGGTGTAGTTGATCAACCGATCGAACGGCCGATGCGCCAAAAGCCGTGTTCACACGACACGGCAATGTCTCTTCTGAATTTACGTTCAACGTTATTGACACGTCAAGGCTTACAATTAGTTTTAAATAGGCACAACAGCTTTATTTCTATTGGATGAAATTTATACCTGATTTTTAACGGTGACGCAATTGGCTTAACGAAAGCATACGCGGCCCTGTGGAATCCTCGGGAAATCGAGTCTCTTGGTCGCACAATGCATATTACTTGCAACGGTCGTACCTAATTAGCGTGCAACTAGTATGAAACTTTCTCTTACGTTACAGTAGATGTGTCGGTTACTTTCAAAGTTTATTACGCTAGGTATGATAAATCAATGTTATTTTGCTTAGTTCATTGTCCTTTTAGAAAGATCGCTTTAATGTCGCGAGATAGGAATTTGCGAATCTGTAAATTTATGTGATATGGTTTAATAAGTTGACTCATGATGCATATCCAATTAATTTTGTATGCAAGTAGTTGTTCGGGATATTTAACATTGATAACAAAGATCATATATAAGTATTTTTAAATGGGAGAAATATTTTTGATTACAATGATTCGCGGTATGTGAATAATTTCGTTATTTAATTTTTTTTTGTAAACACAGTTTTTTAGGAAGATTTAGAATATTTTTAGAAAGATTTTTACACTTGTATTTACAATAATTTGTATATCTTCATATCCTTATGAATATTGTATACAGGTGCACTTATGAATCTATTATGTGTATGAATGAATTCTCGATCCGAAAATTTAATAAATGACGGCAGCTAAAAAAATTTTAAATTTTTTCCCACACGTAGGATAACTTTAAAGCCCTTCTCTTGAAGCTTTGAAATGAGGTCTAATAGTTGACAGTGTTCCTGATGTAACGTCAGAAAACAGTAACGAAAGCGATGTCATTCAAAAAGCAACATTTTTAGCACCCTGCTTCCTTTTTGTATTCCAATTGAAGAAAAATTCTGCAGGGGCCAAGCAAATTATATATTTCGCTTTAGGTGAACGAGCTGTGCCTTATAATACGTGTAAAGAATGGTTCTACAGGTTTAAGAAAGGAAATTCCAATCTTGAGGAAAAAAACCACCCTCTTCCCGAAACAAGCAAACAATTTATGCGGAAACAACTTCACGTATCGGATCACTATTTGCAAACAAAATTGCATGTTAAAAATCGAAACGGCATAAAAAATAGTTTTGATAGGAGCTGCGATTCGTGTTTTAATTAAAATGAAACTCGCGAATCTGTGCATATAATACTGCGTCACGAATAATGGAGTTTGAAATAAACTTTTGTATAGCCTGTTTTTTAAAACTGGTTAAAACAAAATTTAATCCTCGCCTGGGAATGGGCACAAAAGTTTTGTAGAATAGTTTCTAAACATAGTTATAGAAGAGATTCAAGCCCTTAACAATATTATCATGAAGACTTAAACTAGTGCCCATTTGGAATATCAGTACCCAGGTCATATGACAAATTGTTTTGCAAGTTTTATTCCAATGAATCATATTCGATAAGAGTGAATAGAGTTCGATAGATATATAGATAACCGAACTCGACCAGTATATACTTTGCTGCTAAATAATATACATATAAATAGATTGCAAGTGTATGCATAGTATAAAAAAACCGGTGACAAGTCCTAATTAAATTTTTAAGAAAGTAACACCTTTAACACACGTCACATATTCGATGCTGCTTATATCACAATGACAAAAGATTCGACCAAAATACAAAGGATCGCCAGAAGAGTTTTAAAAATTCGACTTTGAAAGATGCTTTTCAATATGAAAGGCATTAAAAGCATAACGTAAGGAATGATACGCACAACAAAAGACCGTACTCTTCAACGTATCAATGGCACTATACAGCTTTAGAAAAATATGCAGATTCTACACAAAGCTACATATTTCTTTCGCATTTACAATTGTAAAATCCGTATTGATGCGAAAAGTGGTTTTTTGCAGTCCACTGCATTTCATCGAAATTTCGAGAGTCTGCCGACGCGTTAACAGTAATTTTTTATGCATTTGTATCCATCCAATTTTACGAATCCAAAAAGCCCACTCTGCGCGTATACGTAATATTCGCAATTATAAGTGTCTATATCGAAGTAAAATTTGTCCCGATAGCTCGTAAAAATATCAAAGTACGAAGAAATTCCCTACCGGGGACATTCGTATTCGGAGTGATGGTCTGAAGTGAATTAAAGAAAAAAAATCCACGTCATTTCAAACTCTGCGACTCATGGTCGCAGGTCAATATCAATTGGTTGATACTAATTGTAAGTTGTGACCTCGTGCCACTGCATTAAATGCCTTTTATATCCTTCGCGTTATTAATGAATAGCTCCTCGTCTCTTTACTCAGTTACTTCTGCAGTTCTCGAACCGTTGCCGATCGATTGACGCGCTCTTTTTTCTTTTATTATGCTCGAATGGATTTCAATGTTGTTAGAGCCCATTTAACACGCCTTCGATTTAACACGTTCAAGCTGCCGCTGCATTGTGTCGCGTAACGCTGTTCTCGTTATCGTTTGCAAACCGTTATACTCTGGAATAACATCGGGCTGCATGGCAGATTGCTTTATCATTCTCGACTAACGGGAAGCACGAGAAATGCAAATTCACACAAATTTCATTCTCGTAGCAGTCACCGTCGTCGTCTTCGTCTTCGTTGCCAAGAAGAATCCATTAATGACAGAGATTCGACCTGATCTGCTCTACTTCGAATTAACTTTTTCTTCACTGTTTTCTACTTGTAAATTGAGTGTCTGATTTCGTGAATTATTTTTTACTATCGATTTTTTTTTTTCTCACGAGGTGACAATACACACGGATGGTACCTTAGTGCATCTTGCCGTGTAAAATATTACGTGTCGCTTTTGCGATAAGGTAAGAAGAAAAAATCATTTTTAATTTTCAAATTCCTCGGGGAAAATAACCTTTGGATTATATTACGTACTACGCTTCTGGCGTTATCGTTCGAAAACGATAAATTATCCAAGCCATTAGTTATAAGAAATTTGTGGAATCTGTCTGAGCGCGAATCTCAGACCGACGCGTCGTACTCTTCTATTATTGTGGTTGGGTAGTATGTTTGCCAAGACGACGACAATGGCTTTTCTCGGTATTATATGGAAATGCAGGAACCGAGGTTTGCCAATAAAAACTCAGGGAGGATAGTTATACGTAGAATGGTATGACGTAGACGTGTGCTTTGCTAGAAAAACTTAATGTTTACATTAGCTTAAGAGACTTTATATTAATAAACTTCGATTCTGCGTTCATTTTCATAAAATTAACTAATAAGTTAAGACCTGCCGTAGTTTTAATATGAAAATCTTTTCGTTTCATTTTTCATTTTTCATTACACGTATTATTGCACATAGCAAATTATGATAATTCGAAATTATTGTCAAGAGTTTCACACTTGAAGCGTTAAGTTTCGCTGTTTCACATTTAAGAAAATTCTTGAAGCATCATAAATAGTAGAAACAGGGACTACTGGAATTTAGATATTTTCATGCATGCAAGCTGTTTTATCGACACTTTACGTAACTATGCTTTAAGAAATTTTATCTTTTCAACATATATTGATACTGAAACATATCTATACACTGCTATGTCGAGAGCATAAATAAGAGGGGATTGCTATAAGAAAACAAATAATCGTGGCTGATGTGAAGACGATAGAAGAAAAGAGATAGAAAAGATAGAGAGGAATTATACGGAGGATATGTCGATCCTGTGAACGTAGCCAGCCTGAAAGAAAAGTCTGTGTCATACACGTTCCTGCAAATATATACGTTTCGTATGGATTTCGCCTACTGTTACGTAACGTTGGCGAATTTTCTTTGAATTTCAATGTTGCGGCAGAGGATCAAACCGTTCTCGTGGAAATGTGATTTGTAAATATAACCCAAGAGCCGGAGACGTACAAGAAACTTTTTATTCATCGGTGATATGAAACTTTTTATCGTATATAAAAGTTTCCAAACCGATCGGGGTTCCTCTTGGAACTCAAGATTCTTTGAATTTGCAAGAATCTGTTTACTTCTTGACCTAAGTCAGAACTTGACTAAAGTCAGTTCCGTGGCTAAGAGGATGTTGATGGATATCATCATGTGACTCATTTATGAAGCAGCTATAGCCCAATTTGTGATATTACACGCTAAAATAAGAATAATTTTATAACTGTATGTGAATCGAGCCATACAAATTTTATATAATGTTGCATCATTTTTTTTTGGATAGCTAAATTTTACTTAATTTATAAAATAAGTGTATTAAAAATAAATAAGTAGTGTGAAGAAGAAGGTTGAAAACTACGGTATTACAATAGCAAGTATATGCAGAATGGCAAGGTAAGCAGTCACCATTTAAAGATGCAAGCTGAGTCAAGTTATCACAGTAAACGTGTCGATACACGTCGACTCGTCAAGTTGAGATCAGTAGGGGGTAAAGGCAATCTAGTGAAAATATGTACCGGGTGACACCTGGAACCTTGAGCATCAAACAACCAGGACCGTAAACGAATGTTCTTTTTGAATAGAATGGCAACTGTGCATTGTGCAGGGGTCTGACCCGACCAGATCCAATCAGACTCACCCCAAGAACTGACCTGAGACTGATTGGCGACCCAACAGCGGCCACCCGACCGACCGTCTGCAATTTTAGATACAGAGGGAAAAGCTGAGCTCCTTTCTTGGAAAAATCCTCTAGGACTCTTTGTTATTTTTTCTATTGGCGCTGTGGAAAATATCTAAAAGCGTTCTTCTGCAAGACCAAGACTCCGTGTCTATTTGAAGCCATTCGAAGTGCCGATTGCTATATTAAGAACTGATGGGAAGGAAGAAAGAATGAAAAAATAGAAAAGAGGAGAGCAGGAGAATAAACGGGTTTACGCGGAAGGTCTGTGTTGCGTCAGATCTGTTGGCCGCGCACTTACATCAAGAATCGTGACTCATTGTCGGAGCACAGTAAAGTTTCTACGACAAGCAGGTAGGAGGGGAAAGAATGGCTAAGGGGAAGAGGGGAGTAAAGAAAGAAGAGAGGAGAAACAAGAGGAATCAGGTTCCCTCTTGGTTGATGCGCTCAACACGCAAAGGGAAAGACCCGCCGCCGTCTGAACTCCATACTGAGAATTGCAGAGTTTACAAGATGACGTTAACGAAAACTCACCATTCGATGCTCCGGTAACCGCGTAAGCAGCAATGTATTGCCTTGAAGGATCCGACACTAGCGTACTCTGTGGTGACGACTTCCTTAGTAAATCGCAGCCCACCGGGTAGATTCTCGAATCTGTGCAACGAGCAGTAGTCCTTCAGTTCGTTAGCGAGAGCTGAATGGAGATGGGTGACATCGAGCACTGTTAGCAGCGATATCGCACTGACTATCAGAATAGGACCTCGCAATGCTAACATGTTTCTTTCGCGCATCTTCCAACGACAAATAACGAGGAGGAATCTTTGGACTAGAGTCTGGCTTTGAGGAGCTTCTGACGTTTACGTTTATGCTGTAGTATATCGCACATAGATTCTCACATCACATTTCACGAAAGAACAAGAGAGCAGAAGGGCCAGTTGTCATTCCTAGTCAACGGGGGCCCCCGATCGTCGAAACAAAGTTTTACGAAGTCTACAGAGGATTCTCACGCTGGACCAGAGAGAGGCCTTTTTCTAGAACGAGGAAAAAGATTTACCGAGTGGCGACCAGTCTAACCCCGTCCGCTGTCTTGTTTGATATTTGTCGTTAAACACCACCCTTTGCTCTTACTCGAGTGTTTATCTTGAATTTTAAATAATATTCACCGCTCGTTTACTCAAAGGGCTTTTTGTACTCGTAAATTGCTTTCCACTGCTGGACTGGCGGTCTGTCGGCCGTATATCCGCTAGATTCGATAATCATGTATTCACGGTTCTGTATCGTCGAAAACACAAAACTATCAATCCTCACGGCTCTAATTAATGCGACACTCACTTCACTTTTACGTTCAACCGAAATTCAATGTGGCGCAATTGTCATGAACCAGGTTGGAAAAATAGCTAATATCACCGGCAACACCACGAGAGTACTTTCTAGCTTGTATTTCGTTTACGCTCTCCACTTTATTCCGCACTCTTGAGCAACGTTCACTTTGGAGCATTTACACTACGCGCACCGATCACACGACGCTTACACTTCGAATGCCGGCGGCTTACTGTCAAGCTGCAACCTCGAAGCTCTTTATGGGCGCACGTTTCAAATGAGCCGCCTGTTGCCTCGGTCGCGTTCGATAATTCTCGGGAGAACTCGACATTTCACTTGTGTTGAAAGTTCACCCACACTATTCCCACCTCTGGATCTACACTTTATCCTTCCTATATTCCTTGTGATTATGTTAACCGTACTTTTCAATGTACGTTATATATATTGGGCCTTTTCTTATCACAAACAACAACATAATAATAATAAGACAGTAGAATTCAGTGTTCAGAATCTCTGTATCGTAGAAGAACTATTTATTATATTGTGAGAATTAACATACACGTTAGAAAGATATGATCAAAGGAAAATATTGACTTTTTTTTTAGATCTTGTTTTCCATTCATGTTGATATTGTCATGCTAATTTTTTATATTAATTGTCGTACAAACTTTATTTTTTTTATAAAAAACTATGAAACCGCTCTAAAGGTTTATTTAGGTGAAATTGATTAGCTTCATATGGAAAATGTTTATTTATGAGTAAACTAAATGCAAACTGGCGCCTTCGCTCGTGCATATTCATTGCCTTTGGATCGAACTTAGCAGCTCATTCGCGGAACTTTCGAGATTTGAGGTTTTCACTTCATATTTGCAACAATTTTTTATGGTAATTTTGCGGTGCTTTAAAAATATTCAAAAGTCCAGTTCATCTTAAAAAAACAATTGAATTACAATTATACTACAGATTTTATACATGCTTTTAAAAGATCTTGAAAACATTATTTTAATCCCAAATATTTTGAACAACAGGTTGTGTAATTTTAATATATAAATTGTAAATTAATATGTAAGTACATATCAATAATTTTCGTTTTTATAGCTTACGTAGCCGAAATTTTGTTGGATTTGATATCATACCGGGAAAACAGGACGGGTTAAAATTACCGCAATTCTGATTATTCTTATCCATTTACAAGGTTAAATATTTGATAAACCTACAGTACAATTATTCGGATACAATTATTGTGGTAAGAAATTCTTATTCGTACTAGTTACTGTGACTCTGATAAATCAATAAATATAATTATTGTGTGTAATAAAACTAAATTTTGTTAAGTTAAACTAAGTTCTCGTATCAAAAATGTTATCAATCATGAATTACCAAGGTTTAGCATTTTTTTCAATTTTAAAGGTTATACTGATCAAGCTGAGAGATCAATTTCACTTTGTGAACAGTGTTACATTGCAATTGACAAGAACATGGTCCTTGCAAGTGAAATATTGATGTTGCCAAGTGCGCCACTTTATACTACCGTATTTCTGTTACACTAACTATCGCGAGTACGTTGTGATCGAATTATTCAACCCAGCAATTTGAATTTCTTTGGGCTTACCGTATAATCGCAAATTAAATATTCTGAGCTCATCAACTTGGCAGTTGTTGAGTTGACTGAAAGATTTAAAATTTAATCAATAATATCTAAGTCGAGCAGCTCATTTCTCTTAGTGCGACACTCGAACTGAATCTTCGGAAACGCTCGAAATGTTCTATATATAAGGTACCTCAACTGTACAGTTTATTGACTTGGCAACGCTGCAATTTATATACGTACAGCATTATTGTTTGAGAGTTTAAAATAATATTTTGGAATAATAAATAAAAAATAAGCTGCTGCATGGATCATTTTGGAAAAATAACAGAAACATAAATTGAAAAGTATTTATTGTATCATTAATCAAGCCAAATGTCTTTTATATTCTATTTCTTGTTTTTTTTTTTCACAGCCTAGTCCATTAAACGATGAGGTTGATCAATTCAGAGAGAGTCATGTTACCCAATATTGGGTTCAGTTGATCAACGACCATTACGTTTAGTTTGTCGGTCAAAATTTTCTGATAGCTCTCAACGACTTGAGGTGCATTTTCGGATACAATGGTACTTGCAAGTTTTGATGTCGTCTCGGAATTATATAGTCCAGTGATGGTAAACTGCAAAATTCCAAAATGTAAGGAGTATACTGATGGTATAAAAAATTTGATAGTGTATATTATACAGGATTGATGATATTGGGAATGAACTTAGAGTTAAATTTGACATCATATATATTACGTGGAAAATATTTCTTTTTGTATCAAGAAAATGTAAAGTAAGACGTAAATAATTCGTGTATCTTACGTCTAGAGCTCCTAAGGTCATCTTGGAGGTGAAGCTGCGAACGTAAACTTTCATATGTGAATTTACTGCGACTGTAGTCACGGAAGAGAACTTCACGTTCTTGGCAATCGATCTGAAATGCAATTACTTTTCTTTTAAAGTACTTAAAAAAATCGTTAATGTCGACATAATCAGGATGAACTTAGGCAAGGTTTGACGAAAAGTTTAAAAATTATTTGTATTGAATTTCCACGATGGAATTTTCTTTCTATATTTTGTGTACGCGCACAAAATATAATATAGTTGCATATGCTCTGTTTTTAAGGTGACATCAGATCTCTCATTACCATGCGAGTAAAATGTAGAAAAAAATTGTAAGTAATACGATTTTTACAGATTCTTTCCCAAAGTGGAGTTCAGCCCACATTCTGCAAGGTTAAAAATCATTTTTATACCAATTTCACTACGATTAATATAATATAAAGAGTAATCCGACTGAAAATCTTTTGAAATTTCCAAATTCACATCGAAATTTTCGTTGATTATATTAATTTTGAGTTCATTATTGCGAAAGTGGTGTCAAAATCATCGTTAACGTTGCAGAATGTGCACTGAACTCCGCTTTGAAAAAGAATATCTATCAAAATCCTATTATATATAATTTTTGTTGACATTTTATTTGTATAATAAATAGGAGGTTCGGAATCTCCTTTGTGGTATGAAATACAAATACCTTTTGTACCTGCTGCTATATCAGAATTTCTAAGTTGGTTGTCGATGAGCTATCGATCCACGGTACTTGACCATTCGTCGGTACTATACCGACAGAAATACATAATTTCTGTTAGAATATATAGACTAGATTGCACCGACGATGCAAATCATATGAAAATCTGCTTGGTTATTTAGAATTTCAATAAAAATATAGATTTTATGTTTTAATACTTGTTTGTTAATATCATTGCAAAGTATTAGCGAAACAATTACGGAACCTATCTAGCATTTAAGGAGCAATTTTTTAGACATTATAAATATATAAATTTTTATTATTCCCCAGCTAACTTCCCGACGGTCTAGATTGCCTGTGTATTCTGAGCCTCGCGATTCTGATATGTAGAATATATACCTATATATAGCATTTCAAAGGGTAACGTCCAACCGCTGGTATCGGCGACACCCGGGCTCGCGTGACACCATCTCCCATAAGATGTCTAGTCTAATTTACCTTTTAAGTCAAAACTATAAAATAGGGACGTAGAAAATACAAAAAATAAAATTTTTCTGTCACAGTTATAGCTATATCTTCATTAGTTTCCCAAAGTAATAATAATAATATACTCTAAATAGAGATAGATTGAGCATTGTTGCTTGTCATAGCTCACCCTCACAAGGTAAATGAATTTCAGAAAATTGAAAAGCTCGAGAGGCCATCTTAAATCACCGCTTACAAAAATCGTAAGCAACAGGAATTACGTATATGTTCTTCATGTAAATGAATTATCCGACACATGCAGCAAAGATGTTGACGATAAGACGATAGTCATTTGGAGAATATTTATGAAAAAATTAACTGACGGACAGACAAGACAGCAAAGTCTTTACGTGAATCTGACATATTTCAATTAGTAACCGGACGATGATAGTAACCGACTCTTGCGATGTCATACGAATAAAATGTAAATTGAACGAATAAATTTACAGGTCAGATGTCACAGTTTTCTCATACGGTAATGCGATGTTGCCGGTACCCTTTAACCCTTTCAGATCCGTAGGTATAAGTTTGTCCCACGTTGGTAATAAACTAATGGGACACATTTTACCTACATCAGGTCTGAAAGGGTTAATGCGCAGTTCCCCCCTCAAGTTCAGATTAATCGTCGTAAGTATTATGTTCTAAATGGTTATTACTCCTGCAGGATATATCCATTGACATGCATTACCGAAGAGGCCGTGTGAGATTCACAACATCCGAAACGCGTTCAACATATTAAAAGATTTTTGCCAGGTTCCAATGAGATAATAGGAATCTGTACTCTCTGTTGGTTGAATTTTTGTAAAAAATAAAAAGAGACGTGTTTAATCGTTTTTCGTTTTTTAGGTCTAAATTTCAAAATATTTAAGATCAAAATGCATGACCGCCTATCGGTGTTCATTTGGCTGATCTCGGATACAATATCGCAGCTCGTTTGTAACTCCTCGCCGTCCTATTCATTTCTAACATTGTTAACAACCATAGAGCCTATATCTGCCTTTGCTACTTCTCAGGATGCATTTCAATAATTTTCCTACTATTTAAGTCGGTACTAAAAAAAACGGACTCTATGGATGTTCAAAAAAAAATATAAAAATGAGTTCATCACTTGCCGTCAAGGTCTTTCTACTATTTTCATTCTTGGTTCTAATGACTATTTAAAACTATTATACTAAAGAGTCTTTTCGTCAAACGTTCAATCATATTGGTAAGAACAGATGGATCGATGATTGGTAAGAATCTACACTTACTTGACGATTCCGGATCCATAAATAGGAACGAAACCTAAATTAGCTTTGACATTGTACTTAGTGAAAAGAGACACACTTGGCCAAGTTAAAGCAACTGTAACTTTCATTTTGAAGATAGAGAAGGTTGCCTTATCAATTGTATAATCGGCAAGTCCCTCCATTCGTACGTTTGTGAATTTACTATCTGTTCTGTAAAAGTCAAACAAAGGTTCTCTATTAACATTCTCGACCTTTTAAAAATGGTTAACTGCTTGCAAAACTTACTTGAGACAATCTTCATCTAATTCAATTATGATTTTGTCGGCCACATATGGGTCCATAACAGGGATTCCCATGCTATCATTTCCATTCCGTATTACGTCTTTGAAGCTTTCAATTAACAATTCTAACTTTGATTTTCGGCCGCGATCCTCATTGCCGGTGAGACTTACTGCAAAGTGAGATTGGATTAATAATTGCACAAGAAATAATATCAAAAATAAAAATATTGGTGATGTAACTTTAATTTGCATTCCTCCTTTATTACGAATATTGAATTATCATAGGGTTTTTCTTATAAAATATATTGTTGAAATATATACCTATATACATATATCTGTTTCAAAATATTTTTTTTACATGATTGATAAGGAAATAAATGCAATTTTTGGTTACTGTATCAAATTATTATCAAAATATCTTAACATTATTGTATCATTATTTTTCATGATATTCACCATCATTATCGTATATTAAATTTTCCAGCTATCAGAGATAGTATTGGATTTATAATGACGTACAAATATTGCAATCAGCCAGACAGAAATTTTCTTGCAAATGGAGGTAATTTAAAGATTGTCAAAAATTGTAATCATATTGTAATCTGCGTTCTGTTTTTGATTCTCGTACAGTTTTATAATGTTATAATTATATAATACTGCGAAGAAGCTGATATATTCTAAAAAATGTTATCCACAGGATTTTCTAAGATCTTATATTCAATTATCATGCAATTTCAATCATATCACAGATTTCATATATCTGATAAATATATCAGTAAGTTAGAGAGTAGGATTTTTTGGTATATGCATTATATTACCCTGAGGAGCCTTATCGATGTTGTAATCGATAGTCCGATAGATCGATACGTATTGTTTTCTTTTTTTTTTCTAAAAGATATTGATGCTACGTCGATATACATGTATATTTGAATAACTCACGTTTATCTTCAGTCTCTTGGTGACTCGCAGCAGCTTGGCTCGAAGCCAAAGTCAGGACAAAAATTGCTACCAGCAGCTTCCATCTTCGGCAACGAATGTGTACATGTAAGAACGAATAGTAATGATTCTCTGGATTTTTTAATGATAACGTAATAAATCCTCCAATATTACCCATTACGGATATCATATTTAAAATAATGATTGATTGATTTGGAGAAATTGATATTTCTCTTGTCAAAGATAGGTAAATAATTTTGATTAAGATCCCCCGTGAAAATCAAAATAACGTCACGTATCAGCGACTGATAATTTTTTTGTCACGCTGCAGTATCGCTACTAATTATAAGACGACGAATTTTAAGATAAGTTCGAGTCTCAAGTTGCGTTTAAAGTTCGCGTCTCGTGTCTGCAGGTGGTTTTCTCACTTTGGTGGTTCGGGTCGACGACGACGAACTCGAATTCCTGGTCTGTACAGGCTTCAATATTTTGTACATAAATATATCATATACCGTGAAAAAAAATTTATTTCGCAAATCGGATACGGGAAGAATCGTGTGACAAATCATGTTGCGTTGAAATTTCATGTTACGGATAAAAATGTCTCTCTCCGTCTCTGTGTCTTTTCAATCATGTACGCAAGAAGTAGGTGAAAAGTTCCTGTCGCAAGTTTTTATCGCTTCAATAAAGTACGCGAAAAGTATGCGAACAGTTCCTGTAGTACCGATCAAGTAAAACTGTGGTATTCAAATCGTCATTGGTTTTGATTTAAAAATATCACATTAGAATGAACGAATTCTGAAGTACACGAAAAGTATCAGATGTTCGTCTAGTTGTCAGTGTCGGTACTTGAGCGAGAAAAAAAATACTTATCAGCAGGAATTGATCAGTGAACTATTTTTGTATTTTATACAGAACGTATATGTGCTGGTACTATTATCGAATGAATAAAATTAATTATTGATATTTCATCAAACACTTACTAATCTATACGTGTTATCGTGATCGGTTATACATGTAACCAGGGAAGATTGTAGATCACGTCATGTCGAAAACTCTCAAATGAAGTTAAAGTATTATAACCAATGTAGTGATGATATCGATAAAATTGCGTCTGATACTGCATGATTACAAGTAGTGATAAAAGTAACAAAAATTGTTTTTGTTACTGTTTGATGTAAATATAAGGGATATTAGAAGTTTTCAATTTTTTACCATCCTCAAGCTAAAATTTGAAAAAAGTGACTAATATATTTTATTCTAATTATTTCTATTTTTGTACACAAGGCGTTTAAAAAGATCGAAATTGATAGTGAATTGCGATAATGTTGGTATGCTTCATAACGTTTAGTATGATAAGGGAGACCGGTGTTATTTGAAACACGGTATAGATTGAAATAACAACATTTAATCTGCCATCTGTATGTAGCGAATAAATGGTAATTGCCTGACCAGGTGTGATGTTGTTTTAAAAAATCGTGACCAAAATTTCTCAAGACAATTCTGTAAGAATCATTGATAACATTAAAGTACAGTTCGTTTGTGTTTCAACCGACACCTGTCGTACATTTTTTACGATGTTATCGATTCCCAGTTTTGTTTTTAAAATATTCCAAATATAAATTCACAAATAATTGTACCTGAGCGTGCGAAAAACAAGGAGACTCGATAACAGTGATTATGTTTATCTTACCTTTTTTAATGAAACAAATTACTATTTAAGTAGAATTGACAAAAAAGTTATTGCTACTAATGAACTTTGGATCTACTTGTGAAATATTTCACTCTCTTGACTCCTTATCACACGTATATAATATACACGTCAATGTCAATTAACAATGTCTACTTGAAATCATTTAAATTGTAATTGCGAAACAAAAAGAGAATAAGAAACTTTGATTCAGCATAAGTCAAAAGCCAATATCATTCGATATCGCCTGTATCTTTAAAAATCTCTATATCTATATATGCTTAACATGAATACTTAAGCATAAATTTTAGAAATCGAATATAACAGTCCAGTCGTAAACAACTGATAATAAGAGAACAAATATAAATGAAAATTGGTAGAATTTGTTATTCCGTCGTTATATGTAAATCGATTGTTTTGTGAAATTTTACTTCTGTCTCTAATAGGAGAGTAGCCCTTCGATTCATAGCACTTGCTCATATGAGATTTTTGAATTCCAGAATCGAAACGTTAAAAATTTATAACAGACTGTTAAAAATATTTTATTAATACACATAAAAAATTTCGTTTGATTTTTCCATAAGAAAGATAGCAACGTAACAAGTATGCGCTGTTGAGTCTTCAAAGTCGTGCTAAGGTAAAGAAACCAGTTATTGACAGTGCTTTAGTTTCTGACAGGGGTATACCATACTTGGCTTCCCCCACCACCAAATAAACAGCCAATGATAAGGCAGCATTAGACTGATCTGAAACAAGGACACCCAATACCCTCCTTTTTCATCCCTAAGGATTTACACGGTTAGAACGAGACTGATTTTTAGGAGGTCACTAACTGGAAAATTCACAAGATAACAATGTGTCGAAAACTGTGCTAACGATAGGTCAGCAATAGTGAGCAAGCTTATCAGGAACCTTATCAGCAAAATGATGGCAAGATGCGTCCGCACTTGCCCGTTAAATTCCTTTCACATCGGTGCACTATCTAACTGCACTAATAGAGGGGCTAATAGAAAGAAAGTATTGCCGATCGGCGATAACCGTAAAAGTTCAAAGGACGGCAGTTGCTGAGTCTTCGTCAGCAATATCTGAGTAACGCATTCTCTACATGTTGCTCGGGAACTGAAACTTACATGCTGTATGTTATTTGGATGATAAAACGGCATAGTTCAAAAGTTGAAGACAATCCAGCAAACCTGTGACTTCCCTGAGACATTTGCGACGTTAGAAAATGATGCAGCGAAGATCTTTAGGAACTATGAAAACGGTATGCCCAATGCAATGCTTATGGAAAGTAGTAATGGGCTGCCACTTGGGACCGATATGCTACTTCCATGTTATTTTCCTTGTCGCGCACATATGCGACTTACCCTGCAAGAGCCTGACAGAGACTTTTTAAAGATCGTAATGGAAATTGGCGATTTCTCTGCGATCAACTTCCGATTGCTAATAAATATACAGGAAATTACAGAAATTTGTGCTGTCCCGTTTTTCTTCGCTCACGCTTTGCTATCCGGGTAGTATAATCCTAATCTTACTCGTGTGAGTACTTAAAGAGGAAAGAACGATTTTGTAATTTGATCATAGATATATTATGTTATATCTATCTAATTGTATCTTATTATCTTGCGAGTTCTCAGTTCTAGATAAATATCGTTTACTAGATCTAGACAATACAAATTTTGACAATACTTTGGGTTATATTTTATGGGGATTTCCCAAGAGGAATGCACGAATAGAACGAACAATGATATTTTGGCTCATTCAATTGTTATGTGAAACTTTTGTCGGAATTCTAATTATTTCTTTAATCCGAATTGAACTAAAACTTTTCTAATATCTAATATTGAATCTCTTTTATGTCTTATTTTTCTTTGGGTTTCAACTATTGACATCAGCATTTTGTGTACTATTGAAAAATCCCTGTCCTAGTGAACCTAATTCAATGAAATCTATTTCGTTTCTAGAAGTATGTAGGACTGAGGCTATAAAAGAATTCAATGACGTAAGTCTATCTTCTTTATAATGCGACAAGCATAGTTTAGCCTTCAGAAGACGAGTGGATTTTTTGAAACAACTTTTAGTTTTTGACTTGGACCTGTAATGCAAATGCTCAAAGTTATACTGTAAAACAAATATGAGAAGGACGTAGAGCCGAAAAATTGACTTCCCAAGGTTCCTAAAGGGTTCGTAAAATTGTCTCCAAACATAGCAATTACATTCGCGATTCTTGTAATTATTTTTGCAATATGCTTCTATCAAATGCGTAATTGGAAAATGACGGTAAACTTTGCAGAGCCCGTTTGATATAGTTTACAAGAAATGGGAATCAGCTTTTTTTTTATTTAATTTTTTTACAATAAAAGTATCTGTGACAGTAGCTCTATGTGAAAGTGTTTGAATAAAATGTATTATTTAAATTGGAGTAATTCATGAATTTCATGACTAAAAGTTGAACTGTATCATTAGAAGTCTTTAGCTCTCTTCACGATACGATAGATAGAGAAAAGTGACCAAATATGAAATACTATCCATAATATGGAGTACCACTGTTTCTCTTAAACAATAAATTCAAGACGAAATACGCGACCATCTTTTATCTCACTTACTCACTTTAGTGTCGCACTCATTTTATCTTGGTAGTTGCGCAAGCGCTGCAGAGACAGCAAGAGTGTTTTGTTTGTCGATCAAACTTTTCAAGGTGTTTTGTTTGTCAACAAACTTTTCAAGGTATGTAGCAAATAAGTGATTTTCGTTAGCTAATTTGTAAGAATACCGTTATTGTATATTTAGTGTGTTGTATTAATGTTTGTTTTGATCATTTGGAAACGTTTGATTGCGTAGCTATTGCTATTTGTGAAACACGACGAAAATTTTGAGCCTGTCTAAAATTCCAAATATGGACAGTTAATGGGTGCCTAATTATGGAATATGTATGGGCTCTGGGCACATAATTACTGTACTGGTCCAGAGAATGAGACTTGGGTTTGTGATTTCTGCAAGTAGAATAAGTTAATTTTAACCGAATAAGTTAATTTTATTTTTGACCAAAGTTTCAAGATCTCTTATATGTATAAAAAGACGTTACTGTTTTTATTGATTCTTATTTTTTTTTAAAGAAACTTTGTATCTTATTTCCATATTCCATATTTAGGTATCTATTCCATAAATAGCTACTATTATGTTACTTAGATTTTTAAATAAAAAAAAATATGTTGATTAATATTAAAACACAAGACTATGACTATGATAAGTCAAAATGTATGACTGACTGTGTTTATAATTAAAAGCTTTTAATTCATGATAGTGTTTTTTTTTATGCCACAAAAACAAAATAGTATTCCATATTTGGTCACTTTGCTCTATGGAATGTATAGATATAATTGATTAATGAGAAATTAATTGTATTCAACAACATAGCCACCCGGTAACATGTTCATTGCATAAGAACATGTAATCCATATTTAGGTAAACACTCCGCAATGGTGCTTAATTAATCTTTGTAATAATTAATGTTTCTTTTTATAAAAGAAACTGTATTTTGCACATAAAATTATTTATATAGTCTGAAAGGGAGCATTTATATGCTAATGAATTTTCACACTATCTTTAATCAAGTTTTTATTATCAAAGTAAATAATAATAATGGTGAATTTAAACCATAAAAAACGAACGGTTCCTTCGGATTTGAAAGTTAACAAAACACAAATATAATGCGGCTGAATAGATATATGAAAAGTACAAAGTAAAAAGTAAAATGGCATTATAAAAAATTTATCAAATCGTAGGAAGCAAATACATATAAGAATTTAGTATGTCGAATGGATATAACGAACTTAAAAAATCGTACAAGTAAATTGATACTCACAAGTCTAACATGATTGCAGAATGTGAAACTAATGACTTGATTCTAATAGGAAATCCGTTTTTATACATACGTTACCAGATATCACGTGTCTGATAGTAATACATATCGGCTCCTTATCAAATCTTGACAATCATTAAATTAGATTGAAAATTCCTCGTCAATTATCGTCAGGTGTTCGACTACTTTTGAAATCACATTATCTTATCTTCATAGATCTATGCAATTTTCAGAAAACTACACACTGACTCTTTTAACATATATTTCACCCCAGGACGTAAATTCGTTTGGATATGGCTCCCATCCTTCTATTTTGAATAAGGGAAATTGAGTTAGCTAAACGACGGAAGCAACGAGGAGGTGTGAATGCCGGAACAGTTTGAGTCCGCGTTACGGCTCATTTGCCACTTTGTCCCTGAGGGACAATTATCGACGCCTCTTGACAAGGTTTAGAGGTTTAAAGTTTACGTAAGCAAAAGAAAAAAGATTTTTCTCGAAGCATTTCGTTTTTTAGTATTACGGGGGATTGGAGTCTCTTCACAGATGTTCGTACAAAGCAGCATCCTTGTATTCAGCATTAGCCTAAGTATGTAAAACTTATTGGTTTCCGATAGTATCTTAATTGCTGCCTGTTTAGTAACACGGGATCTCATTAAAGGAAGTGGGGATATTACAAATGTGTAAACTGGAGTACAAGCTCGAGGGGAATCTAGTTAAAAGGGATGTTGAAACTAATATTGGATATTGCTATAGAGTTACAAACCTCTGTTACTTTATGTGGCACTATTATTATAAGTATTTCATAGCCAATCGATTTGTCGTTGGTAATGACTAATTGTCAGTGTTCGAAAAAATCAGATACAGATTCGAGTCTGTGGGGCGATGACGTTAAAATTAGACGTAAGGTACGTTAGAAATTTCTTGACAAATTTTCGTAAATCAATAAGTAAATTCAATTAGTTGTTTCATCTTGTTGTTGGGAAGACTCAGTAAAGGAGTAAGGACTTTCGCAACACGGCGCACCGATTATAAACATCGTCCTGCAATACTGTTGTTCGAGAAACAAGAACGCGGATCTCGATTTGGCCGTGAAGCAAAATGCTTGGAAAGAATCGCCGGATACAAAGAGCGAGAAAGTAGAAAAGTCGAAGCGAAGCCGAAGCGAGGCCGAAAGAAACCGAAACATGTCGACGAAAGGAGGGAAGAAGAAAAGTTCGCCGTATCCTTGGCGAGTTCTCGGAGATATAATAGAGGGTTGTTGGTGGGGGGAGGGCGGTGGGAGTTGTGGCATCAGGCTGGGAGACTGGAGGCTACGGGGGCACTAGCGTTACCGTTGGGAGGGAAGAGGTTATCGCGGGATAAAGGGTGCAGAGCTTGAGGTGGTGGAGACAGAGGGTGTGGAGTTGGGGTTCTCGCACCCCGATAGAGAAGGTGCTCCTGTGTTGGGGTTTGTATTAGGACGGAGCGGAAAATGGTGCCCGCAGCTTAATAATGGTAGAACCAGACTGGGAGAAGTTGAAGCGGATCGAGAGAGAGGCAGGCAGAGGCAACCGAGCCTAGACAGATACTTGGATAGATAGATAAGTAGATGAATAGATAGATAGATAAACTGATATACAGATGACCAGCTGGAGAAAACATGATGACGAAGATGAGAGCACGGAGTGGAGATACGATGCTGCGGGGTCGTGGGAATAGGTGTCGAGAGGGGCGGGGCGGGGGGGTGAAGGGAGAGGGAGCGGGCAGTTAACAGAGAAGGAGGGGTTGAAACAGAGTGAGTCGAGAGGGCGCCAGGGGGCGCGAGGGTGCTCAGGGAGGGTGTCAGGGAGCAGGTGGCGCTCGGGGCGGCGGGCAGGGGAAGTCAGAGAGTTCTCTCTCACGTCAGTCGACTCGGCTGAGCCAAGCTCAGTGCGGCCTGAACGGTTAGCCGGCCTACTCCCTTTACGTGCTTATTCGTCTGTCCGTCTGATCGTCTGCACATCTGTCCACTCGATCTGACTTGCACCGTGATTCGTGCCGATTTCTCGACTGCCGACCGTCGATTATCCATTACTGCCGATATCATAGTCATCTCCATAGTCGTCATCCTCGTCGTCACCATCACTTGTCCTACCGCTGAATTGCTCTCGCGTCAGTCTCTTTCGATGACAAGTTGGGACGACTAGAACGTCTTCTCACGACAGCCGTTCTTCCTTCGGGAACGTTGGTGTCCGGGCGAGCGTCAACCAGGAACGGTACGGATTTTTCTCACTCGTAAGTTCCACTCTTTATTCCGAGAGATCAATGCCTCTCTCCTTCTTCTCCGCGACTTGTGTATCTCTTCTTCTTGAATTCGTTTCCTCGATTTTTTTTTACATATTTAAGAAATTTTGAGTTTTAATTTTTTTTCGCAGCTTCGGTGCCCATTTCAATTATTTTTCTTTGATCCTGTCTCCTTTTTTTTAAATCTGTTTTATCCTCGCTTCTTTGCTTTTTTATCTGCTTCCGTTTTCTTTCTCCCTCTTCTATTCATTGTTTCATTAGCATATGTACAGGTATACTCGTATGTCAATTACATTTCCCTGGAAATAATTAACGGGGATTGATTTCCGTGGGACTCTGGGACCTGCGGACCCACAGATACGAGTAATTGACGAAGCTCTCGAGGGAGAGCGAGTCTCTCACTCGTATCGGGTTTATATGGGTTCCCGACGCGCAGAAGATTAGTTACGGCAATAACATGAAACCACAACACAACGAGAGTTAGTTGTGAGTACCATGTAATTACCGCAAATGTTTCGATATAGGCAAAGGTTCTTTGAGCTATGTTTTCGTAGCTTCCAGTATCTTCGATCTAGTAATTTTTTCAGTCGTTGTATGTACACCTCGTTCCTTCCTCGAATATCTCCCGCTCGACAAGTTTCCCACTTGCAATTTTAAAATATTTTTTTAATAATGCTTCACGATATACACCTACACACACACACACACACGAATATGAAAAGCAACAGTATTAAAAGAGATCGATTAGTGGTGAATGAAATTGAAATTGTTTTCCTCTTTCATAACACCGCATGTATCAAATCAGACAACAGATTTGATTAATTCGAAATAACTCATACTACGTACTCCACTGTATTAGACCGTGAGGAATAAAAAATCTATATATTTCAATGCAGCGAGCATTAAACGTGAGATTTTATATAGTTAGTAATTTTTAATTTATTATTCGTTACGATGAATATTAATACGATGACGTTATCTTAAGTTAATGTCAGAATGGAATGATCCATGAACTTCATCATTGGGGAATAATCAATTGATCCTGATACGAATAGGTTGGTAATATTTTGAGTAAGGAGGGACGAGACATTATAAATGTATGGATCAAATATTCGTGCGCATATCGTTCACACGGGGTAAAAATTTTGACATGTAACTTGTGCTACATCTGTTTCAAGCTTACAAGACGTAGGTAGGTTGATATATGTATGTAGGCTCAAGAAAGCCGCAGTGATGGCACGGAAAGCAGCGTGTATAGTTATATAGCCTGCAGCGTTTAAAGGGTCAACCGTCCGATAAAGGTGAAGTCCTTACCAGTGACAAGAGAATACCTATAGCTTCTGTTCGTTCGATATTTACGATTAGGGGTGGCAGTTTTAAAATTCCATTCCAATTAACTACCAGTATAGGCTTACAATTTCTGCCTCCGTTAATTATGTTTATCGTGATTAATTTGAGTATGGCAAATGTCGGCGGTGTAAAAGTGTCGGTGCTCGATTATATTTTAACGTGAAATTATAATTACTAATAATCTTATTGTATTTTCAATTAGTTGCAGAAAATATGCATTCAGTGTCAATTTCTCAATTTCTTGTAAACGGGGTCTAATACTTTTATTTGATTTCGGATTGATATCTACGTTCTGCTGTATGACTATTGAAAGAAACTCATGATCTATTGAACGATCTACTTTAGTGTTTTTTTATTCCACGCTAGAATCGCCGTGCGCAACCATTGAAAGGAAAATCTGAGGCTAAATTTAGTATAAGTAATGGAGTAATACAGCAATGGCTGCGTGATTGAATTTGGCAAATAAAAATTAATGATGTGTCCAAGGCTTTTATCACGTTTACGTTATGAGTCCAAGTTTTGTGAAATGACCCGAGTATCTCATTCGCTTAGAAAGAGGGGACTGGATCCAAATAAATGTAAGAGAAAAGTATATGTATATGCGAAAGAAAAATATGTAAAGTATAGTATATAAAAGTGTGTATTGTTGAAAAATATTTTCGGTAAGTCCTAGCAACATAAAACTAGGAGAGCTTGGGTCCATCAATTCAATGTAAAGAGGATACACTCTTTTCCATTAATCTTGCGTTTCTTTGCAGTTTATACAGTTTGTTTTGGGATGTAAATGCAAAGAAACTTTGTGTTTCATTAATGAAACCATTGTTTCCACTTGCTATGAGTGCAGATTGCTGCAGCAATCCTGAAATTGGCTCCACTTTTGTGTCGTTTCTTTCGCACGAAAATGGTTCGGTACGACGAGGATGATAATGATAATGGTGATGATGATGTAAAAAAAAAGAAAGTATAGATAAAAAGTTGCGACTTGGACCAAGTGGGGCATCTTTTTTTTTTCAATGGCTCCACTCACAGTGGATTTGATATTTGCTTGTCAGGTTGCTTCAGAAATACATCACTGTAACATTTTATAAATTTGACAAACGGCCCTTCTATATTATTTTACTGGGGCAAACGGTTGTGGATATTTCGAGAATTTTTTCGTCGCTTGAAAACCGACAGTTCCTTTCGCAGAGTGATTCCTCGATATTCTCCTTTGCAGAATGACGTACTAAAGTGATTAGGACGTCATGCCAGGTAATCTGTATTTAACGATGCTCACAATCGACCTATCTTGGGAATGTAGCATCTGAGTGGTACGAGGGTTCAGATCATTTTTTTCACCAGGAATCGCTAGCTTAAGCCTAACTTAAATCTTTCTTCCTGGAATTGACATTCTTACTGTGCCATCTTTATTACCAATTTTTTTTTTAATTATAAAGTCTCGTGCGTCTGAAAACAGATATACTAGGGAGATGTCAGAAACGTTAATTTAACTACCCCTGAGACTAATTCGTGTTGGTTTATTTCAATCAGCACAAACATCGTTAAAATTATAGATACAAACAATTTTTTATTCACCAATGCGGAATTATAAAAAAATTATTGTATTTATCTGACCCCATTTACGTATCAAACTAATAAGACTTGCACAGGATGAAAATAACCTTGAGTAGACTGGTTTTACGCAATAACAAGAATTTACAGACAGTTGACGAACATGACGGTAAAAATGTATTAGTGATTCAGGCGATGGCAGGTGAGCAAATAATATTTTTACCTCTCAGATCCGAACCTTGTTATACGCTGTACGTTAATTAGGTACAAAAGCAACGAAAGCACAAATTCCATAATTGGTGGAATGCAGCAAAGAACATTGTCTGGCAAATTAGAATGCTTTGAAGAATTTGGAATGGCGTTATCGATCGTAAAATTGTCGTATATTTCAGAAGGGGATGGTGTGCTAACAGCATGGAATGAGAAACGAATAAATTGAATTTAATGATAAGAAGAACAGATGAGGATGATTGAGGTGGCAGAAGGAGCTTGATAATTCCATTCTGACTGGGAGACATTTTTCTTCGGTTAGTTCGATTTGATTATCGTTACCGTGAAGATCTTACAAATTTTAGATGTTATTGATGCAGACAAGATATTAAGGTATCTGCTTGGAGGGTATTTTTGTGCAAACATTTGTTTGCTTTTGCTGTTATAATCCATATCTAGTGGTAGTATGTGAAATCTAAGGGGATTCTTATCTCGGCATTGATAATAGGATGGTGTCTTCAGTATACATTTTATTTACTATGGAGAGACAGTTGCCTTCCCTATCAACACTGATAATTAATACAATGAAGAATACTGCTTAATAAGTTTATACAGTCTGTAAAATTACGTGAAAAATGTATCTATTCAGTTAGAAGTAGGAGAAATTAGTTTTTGTTTGAGATAAGAATATTTCAAAAATTACATAAATTTTAATCTGTTTTTATGTACATACGAATGTATATGCGAAATATTTTTTATATACAATATACATTATTTACGATGAAATTTAATTCAAGTAAACATATTTAAATGTTCAGCATGGTATAATCAAATTATTTGAAATTTAAAGAAAAAGGAAAGGCTTTCCAGATTATTTTAAATTATAGTCGGGACACAGATTAGCTTCTCCGAAGGGGCCAACTTTTCATGGATTACAAGGTAATCGAGTCCCGTGGATTTGTGTCAGTCATATCGCAGCTTGATTATATGAATACAAAAATTTGTCATCTATCACTTGTATGGATTTATATCTTAGTATGATACAGTTGTACAAATTGTCTCAATGACAAGATCGCAAGATATTATATAACGTGATACAAACTGTGCTCCAGGTAAAGTACTATTTCGTTGATCGTCTGACACAAGAAGGATCGTTATTACGTCTGGCTGATCGGAGAGAATTTTTGTTTGTCCGCGCGGTGATATTAAAAAAAAAGTCTCCTCCAAGCAATCCGTAATAATCTTGCTCGTTTTGCCCAATGAAGTCTTGATCCTTTTCCACTCCCTCTTCTCCCGTATTTTCAAATCTGCTCGCGAGCGATATCGTTTCATTTGGCATTACTGCTGAACCAGTTCGACCGGTCCAAAATTATCTTATCACCGTTTAATTATAAGTTGAGCCTAGTTTTTTTTTTTTTAGGAAACTTCAATCACTGGTTAGAGTTCCGATGAAAGACATTGCAAGGACATTGATTCTCACATAAGAGTTTAAGCACAAAAGATAAATGGCAATCTCGTATTGAGAGAACTTCCATTAGTAGAATTTATGGTTCAGGTAGGAAAAAAAATTTTATATTGACATGCATATGAACATTTCATTGGCAATAAATAAAAGGTGCATTATCGAAGGTATTTTACCTGTCGCGGAAAGTAGAACAAGTTTATCCAGAATGATATACGAATTCTGAGGTTATCCAAAGAGTCAGTTATTCTGTTAGGTTTCTGTGGAACATTCAATGAATTTGGCTCTTATTATATTCTAATAAATCTTTGGTTTACATCATATGTATTAATATTATTTATGATGATATAGAAGACTTAACTATTTTAATATTTAAACATTGATGTAATTGTCTTAGCTAGGATATTTTATTTCCATACTTTTTTTTATAACGCAAGACTTGCTCAAAATGCGTTAGCTGTTGAATTTATATTCAACAAGGTTTTTGTTTTATATAATACATAACCAGGAATATGCAGTCCAAAAACGTATTCCGTATCTCTGGGTTTCGCTTTTTGATTAATTAATACTTGGAAATGGGTCATATATAATTTGGGCTAAAATAAAATATACGTAATTTTATCTCTAGGGTTTCTATATTTCATGTAAAGTTATATTATTGCGTGAGATATAATTAATTGTTATTTTATGAATCTTTGCCCTACGCATATAATGCACAGAGCATAATGTATGTATATAAATATTGCAGCTGCTGTATACTGATCAGACTATATATATATTATTATAATACGTGCACCGAGTAATAGTATGTATCTACTATTTGTTAAAATTCGCCTGTTGAATTTACTCAGAGAATTCTACGTGAAGCAGAAGTTTTATATATTATATTTCATATGAGTTTGAGTCTCTGCCATATTAGGCTAATCTGCTTGAATGCATCGGTTGAAGTTAGCTTTCCCATAGAATTTGAATGCGCATACTAATTTAAGTTGGCTCGATTCAGCTCATTAGTTCCATATACGCGGTTATTCAAAACTATTGCATCACCTGAAGAAGGTTCTGTCCATTTGATTTTTATTAATTCCCATGGTATAATCATCCTCAGGTGGTATTATATTCCTGAATAGCCGTGTATAGATTCAACATTATATAAAGCTGGTTCGATTTTCATAATCATGATAGCAATAGGTATTCATATGTTAAACAATCAGAAAAAAAATCCAAGATATTATGGTCACAAATTAAAAATAGTGAAAAATATAAAACCTAAATTTGTACCCATAAATCATACAAGTTTGCCGTACGAAAATAAAAATATCGAACTTAAAAATTTTGAAATTAGACATTTTGCAATTTTGTATATATCATGAACTGTACGATACATCATATTCAAATTTTGGGGATAGGCCCGATTTTACACGTTTTAAATTCTCTATATATCGCATGATATACAAATAAATGGTACACATTTTGGTACACATCTATTATACTTGTCAAAATAAATTAATAATAATCGAACCTTTGCTACATAAACGCTTTGGCACACTGAAAATAGTAGAGTTACAACTTAGATTTTTGTATGCGTAAAATATTTGACCATCGGTATCTTCTAAAATTTTGCATAGCTCAAAAATAAAATGTCGTCTAACGTATATATGAAATTTAGAATATATGGTATACCTTGGAATGCCTGTAGTCATCAAACCATCTTAATACATGCATATTAATCATGTAACCTAATGCTACAAATGAACACGAAAATTAGTAGGATGCTCTGAATTAGATTCGTTTATGCATTATGTGCAGCGCATATTAATGAGCTTTGCGGAACTTTATTCGCTAGTGTCTATTGTGCTCATGTACATACTATTGTATAGAACATTATTTAGCTTGCTTTCATCGAAAGCAGTGACTTTAACAAAAGGCGTTACTGGAGCTACAGTTATTTTGTACAGGTGAAGATAATTATTGTGAAAAAAGAGACGGTAAATACTTCGGTAGAAATCTTTTTATTATCTACTATTAAAAAAAATTAATTGTCAAAATGACTGCGGTGTATAATCCATCTTATACTGAAACTCCAGCGAAAAAGTACCTTTCAGTTATACATGGTTTGGCATCCCCACCAATGTTCGCTGGTTGGACTTTATATGTATAAACTTTCTATGACTTTCAACCCTCATTTTGAGCCTGTGACATTAATAATTTCTGAAGCATATGCAATTCCCTCTCACAAATATTTTTTCGGATTTCAATAGGTCCTAGTAATTATAAAAATAATGATTTGCGTCTCACATTAAACACAGATTATGCAATAAACTTACTGCTTGATCTTTGCTTAATTATTCGGACAGTCGCAATTCAATTGTTTATTCATGAATGAGAAAAAATTATCATTTTTTTAAAACTAATAATAGTATAACTTCTTAGTAATATCATGTTTTTAAAAATGCTCCAAATTTATACAAAACTTTTAGAATTTATTATAATTTGAAGTACGAACAAATAAATATTGGAAGTGTGTAACCTAAAATACTGCAAATTGGGAAAAAAGTACAAAGGAAAGGAAAGTATTTTCAGGCTTAAGACTCCAAAGGACTTTAAAAGTGCTTTCAAGATGCTTACTTGATCACCATAGTACACAGCAGTGTAGGAATATTATTTCTTTAACAATGAGACGTAAGGAGCTCTGAAAATAAGTGGTATTCATTAAAATGGTATTTTCCATTTGAAAGATTATGAAAAGAATCAAGATGACAATAATAATTTTTTTGCTAGTCTCAAGTTCCAAAGATATTTGTGTTAGATGCTGCAGCTACTAAAAATATTAGTATGTCATTCGTAAGAATGAGAATATAATAGTCAAATAAAAATTCTACTTAGAAATTCACTATAATTATATTTATGGTATTATTAAAAAAATTTAATTATATGAAATTAACTCATTAAAGCCCAACAGGCACTAAATCGACATTTACTTTCAAGCGGTTAATTTATCAGGTAAAACTACGAATACAAATTTGAAAATATGCATGTTTCTTCGTTTTTTCTCGCCCCAGCGATGGGTTATAAGAAACCTCGTTTAACCAGTCATAGACAAGCGATGTGTTTTATTCGTACGCCGAATGTTTTTTATGCAAATTTTTTATTATCTAAAGAAGACCGTTTGACAATTTTTTTGGTATATTGATATTGAAATCTGATCAGTTCAGATTATTAAAAAATGTTTAAATTTTTTATAATTTTTGCGTCAGAAAATGTGTGGTACAATGGGCAATATTACATGAGCTTTTGATAGTTTGCTACTAATAATTTTCTTTGTTTCACGTGTTGCCAAAATCGTGTCCCATTTGCTTGACTTTTAGTGGTCAAATGACAAACTACATTCTACGTAGACATATACTTAAAGCTAATATAAATGTTACTAAGATAATGAAAGAGAAAGTCAGGAACTGCAGCTTCTCAACCCTTACCATTTATATGAGGATAGTAAGCGCCAGAGTCATTGAATTGCTTGTACATACATGGTCTGAACTACACTGGTCCTCAGCTTAAATGAGTGACCATGCTCTGCGAGTGTCCAATTTGATTTCTTTAAAGTATCCAAGTAACTCACACGTTTACGCAATATATTTAATTGACTTAAATTTTTTATATAAACAATTTGCAATTTTCAACAAAAAATATCGATTTTACAATAATTTTTTTTTCTCTATTTTGAACCAATCTATGAGATTGGAAATTTTGTATTTTTGTCTCAGTTCGACAGAATAAATTCTAAGACACGTTTCTCAAGTGACAAAATCTAATATGAAAGTAATGTAAACCATGATTTCTAAAAGAGTTTTTTCATGAAATACGGTGGCAATTAAAGAAATCTGTTATTATTGCAATTTATTACTATTTTTAAATGAGCAATTCGAAGTATTTAATAAAAACTTTTTGTTGTATAAATAGTTATCTTCTGTTTCTTAATTCTTCCCTAACAGTAAAGAAATTTATGTCTTCGTTGATATTTCCTTGGATTTTTTGCAGCTAGTACCAAATCTTCTTGAAATCAGTATAGCGCAGTGTTTAGATATACACGAATTTGATGTCATGCAATTATAGTGAAATTATTACTATGAAATTCTCTACTCCCTTATTCTCGGATACACATGCATAAAGATTAAGCCGTGTTTACTATTGCTATGGAATTTGCTTCATTAAGCAACGTTAAAAAACTTAATGAATATATGCAAAGCAGTCGGGATAAGTGGCTTTGAAAAGTTAATCTCCATAATACAGAGGGTTCTTCATCAAAGCATCATTAAATCCAATGTGAAACTCGAAAATAGAGTTAAGACAAACAATAAAAATAACAGAATAATAATATGAATTCAATAGACTGTAAACATGGTATAAATATACTGAACTAAGAGTATGAAATTAATTAAGAAAGTTAATGCACCAGACTCATTGAAAATATTAACAACGTTTATTGCTACACTTTTCAGTATAATAAAATGAGAAAGTACAGTCTGCCAAATTTTCGAAAATTATGAATATCTGCTTTTTAACGCCCTCGAGCGTTACCACTACTACCACGGTAAATACTATAAAAGGACCATGCAATCAACATGCCCGCTGAGCATCCAAGAACGCGGGATGTGGGAGATAAAGGGATGCTCAACGGGTACAGCCGTACGTTGATTGGTTAGCTTTAATTGTTTATAACTTTAAGAGGAAAGCTCGATAAAAAAATGGATCAGGACTTTCTGTTTCAGATTATTCTTTTCTACTTGATGGTGTACTCCATATCTTTTTATTTTGCGACACCCTGTATATGTGCTAAGACATATTATTTAATTGATGTATACTTGATTAAATATATATATATATATATGATCATGATTACGATAGCGATTAAAATAACATTTGTTCAAAATAACATGTCATTCATTTATTGATCGAGCTGACGTTCTTACGATTTTATCCTACACGATGTGCCATTAAATATTGGTATGCTAAAAATTTAATTTTGCCTGTAGGATAGCTGGAGAGATATATGTATGCATTAATTTCACGTATAATCAAGTTTCAATAAAGTGTGTGTCAGATTGGAAAAATTCTTTTTAAAAATAAAGTTCAGAGTGCGTTACAGTCAGATGGAATCGATTGCAAGTAGTGCAAAATAATATTTTATGTTTGAAAGTACGTCGAGTCATTTCAATTTAATCCAGAATGGCTCGCAGTACAAAACCTCTCCAAGGACGCTTTGCAGTTCGATCAATATTGCAATCGCGACTTTGCACTTCGTGGTCGAATATCAAACTCGAAATGAATATTAGCAGACTTACACTCCGCATATTTTTTGCAATTCTAATTTGACGTAGATTGATGCAGTGGATTGTTAGTTATCACGAGTGAACATTGGGGATTGGTAAAAGTAGAGTAATAAGTATTTTTGGCACGTATTCTATTTCCTTACAGAGAATTGAGTCTCCGTTGCTATTATGTTCGCCTGCAGTCCGTGTAATTTCACAGAAATAGATTATTCCAGTCTAGCGTACGTTTCTGATGTGACTATATCCATACGGTCCCATTGAATTCTTGCGAAAATCCTGCAATTGTCAACCCTCGTTCCAACTGTTCCATTTTGACTGGCAGTTCTCTTTTGAGACTAAATTTTGGATTAATTCACATTTGTATAAATTTTTTTTTTTTTTTTTTCGTGAAAATATCAGTTTTAGAAAAGGGAGCTGCTTTTTGTAGATAAAGTGTTAATGTCCGTGACGGGTGTAATTAAGCGTCAAAATAACATTTTCATCCTTATTAATGGGGCACAAAGCTGCAGTTAATGCTTTTAGGAGACGTTGGTGAATTCCAAGTTTTTTTATGATAAATTCAACTGCCAACTACCAAAAGCATCCTTTGTGGAAATATTTCTTACATTAGTCCAGGGCCTGCGCAGGTCTGCACTGAGCTTGTACGAACCTAGCTAGGCCCTCAACAGATCCTCCATTTTCAAATTGAAATTTCCACTAAGGGTATTATCGGGTACTACGGACTTCAATAAGTTTTCACAAGCTAAGTTAAGGCATTGACGTGGAACCTTTATGGGTCCATCAAAGGACACGCTTTCTTAATCAGGGCCCTTGTACTGGTTCATAAGCACCTAATTTGGCCTTATATGGAATTTATATAAATATCCTAAACAATTTCCCATTTACGTAACCACTGCCGTAAGTGATGAGGAAGAAATTAAAGCAGAAAAAGACAAATTAAAATCAGCACACGTAATAATATAGACCTAACCCTCGATTTGCACGGCATTCGTATTGCACAATTTACATTTACACGGTACTATTTATTTAATTCTTTCATAGACTACTTCATTTATGACTGCTACATGACAGTTATATAAATCTTTAATTTTCGCATTGGGTCCCTATAGGGTAATAACGTAGAAGTCTTATCATGGATTCCCCAGCTCAACCCGAAAAGAGTCCATCTACTGTTTAAACTTCCCCAAAAATGTTCTTCCTGGATATAAAAGTATTACACGTTTTAAGAAGTAGCCAAATCTAAATCGTCTCGTTAAAATGTGCACATGGAAAAGCTGTGGAGTTTCGATAAATTGAAATTATTAATACCAATAGAAAAAAAAAAGAATAATAGAGTTTTATATACAGATGACATTCGAGATATAATAAATCGTTGAAGAATCTACGTGACAGAACTTATAGGTTCGACATCCGCAATGCCAGCAGCAAGAAGAAAAATAGGTTTGCGCAATGCAAGTGACGATCAGTAACCGTCGAGGCGTAACTTGTGCCAGAAAAGAAAATGAAACGAAAGATGCTAATCAGACAGGCATAGCCGAGTCAAATGGCTGCACGAGGAAATTAAGTCGGAGGTTTAGGCCAGTCTAGGTCCTACCTGCACCTATACGCCTGTAAATGTACCTGCCTGTGCTTAAATACTAGCCTTTACCTTCATAACATCTAGACGCCCGTACGCCTTATATATTCCAAAGCAGATTTCTATCTAACCAGGTTAATCTATCCGTTCCTATCCTATCCCTTGTAGAGCCCTAAAAGCTAACCAGTCCAACCAACAGCATCGCCATCACCATCGCTCCACGGCGCCGCTTTCTACCCCCACGCAGGTAGACACACGTAATCTTATATACATGAAAGTACGCGCATACAGGTTATGCATATACATACGTACACGGGACACAGCGTCGGGACGCGTATCGCGTGACGGACTTTGCGACGGTATGAAAATGCAAAACGGAAAGCTATTAGTCTTCCTTCTTTTCTTTTATTATACTTATATTTCACGCGTGAAAGGATTTCGTTATTATTTCTGTGATTATTTGTGACTTTTTTCAAGAAATATTTCATTTACCGAATCGACCCTTTGGAGTTTCGTGATTTCGTTAAAAGACTGCTCGCCTTGCGAAGGGAAAGCGAAATATTTTTTGAACACGTTGCGAGGCGCGTGTAAATAGTTGAAAATTTTGAAAGGGAATTTCTTACGACGACACAGCTTCCCGAACGCTTGGGACGTGACGAAAATAAAAGAGCTGGGATAAAATAATGAAAACGATATAACGAGCATATTGCGAAATGCAGCCACAGAGGTACAATGTGTCTTTGAGTAATTTCTCTATCCGTGCTTCTGCCATGTCGCTGCATTGCGGCTTTCGCGACGCATTGCCCTCGAGCCTCTCTCTCTCTCTCTCTCTCTCTCTTTCCCCCCCCTCTCTCTCTCTCTCTCTCTCTCTCTCTCTCTCTCTACCTTATCTCTTTAGATTTCGAGCAGTTGTTTTATCTTTTTTCTTCTTTCCTATGCCAACAACATATTATGCATTCAACATCGATCCGTGACTTTGCAACTTTTTCCAAATGTATTCAGCTCGTCTTATGTATACCTACGGGTAGCCGAACTTTTTCTCGTTTCCCAGTTATTTGCTATGGGTTGGATGGAAATGGTATCATTCCATTTCACTTGTTAATTCTAACGGGTGGGCTAGGAATATCGGTAAACTTCGCTTGAGATGGATGTACACGTAATCCTGAAACAATATCGGACTTCGTTATTTGATCAAAGTGAGGAGGTCTTTAGCTTCTCTCGTAATTTTGAAAATATTATTTGATATTTACTGATAATATACCTTGGAACATCGTTGGATCTCTATTTACCTATGTATGTTCGATGCATGTATGACGATGGTTGCCAGGGAAATAAATATCAGAATGCAAGCAAAGTTAACCAAACCCGATGTAGATGTTTCACAAATACGACATTTCCCGTTTGCATAGTGAAAGGAACTCGTATTTGTATAGAGTATACAAGCTATAGAGCCATAGTTGATTTTCTTGAGAAGTTTGAGAAAGGAACGAGGAAATTTAATTCCCAAATTGCATAATACTTTTTTTTTCACGAATTGTCATTATGTCAGAATGCACAATAATATTTTAGTGTCATTTTCGAATGACGTATTTGTAAAAGTGACTGTCGTATTGGAGGTCATAGAAATTTTTATTTTCATAACTTTTCCACATATGCAAATAGCTTGTATACATAATTGAATCACATTTGACAAATATTCGTTAGACCTTGCAAAATTTTTACTTCATTACTCGACTAAGGGGTATTATTTCTATAATCTATAATTTTCTTGTGATTACCAAAATGCATAAATCGTATAGTACCACCCTATTAAATAATAGTGCAGACACTAATTCGTTATGGCGGATAATATCATTATATTGAGTTACGCAGAAGTATTGCCCTACCTTCAGGTGGTACTGTCGTAGAAATTAAAATTGGCGATCTAAATTCAGTTGGTGCAATACTCCAGTACAGTAACTTATACTGGAGAATAGTATACTCCAGTACAGTAACTTATACTAACGAAGAATAATAATTATAACAATGAATAACCAATCGAATCCTTGTTATTTCGTTTCCGAAAATTTTCGACGAATTAATAATCAATGGCACAATATACAAAATTCGAACACTTTCACTTTAAATATGGCGACCAAAAGCTGTCTAAGTAATTGCAAGTGAACGTTGTAGAATTTTACATCTGTAGATTGGCGACTTTTCTTTTGTATTAAGTATCCAGGATCAAGAACAATGTCGAATAAGAAGTAATCGAAACAGGTACGTCTCAGGCGGAGCCAATGGAAGGCGAATCGTTATTCAGAAAAGCTGCGATTGGTCTTGGAAAGTCCACCAGCTTTATAAATAACTCGTGCTTCAATTTAAGCGAAGCTTTTTCACGGGAGAAGCATCCTGACTTTTGAAAAGGAGAATAGCGTCTCCTCGTTTTCGTAACTACTGGAAGATTAATTAGGAAAATTAGATCCACGACGGTCGAGCCCTCGGCAATGTTTTCTGCCACACCGGAAGATCAGCTCCTTTAATTTAATGCTAGATTTACGGAATCTGTCAATTTGACGAATTTCAAATTTATGTTTAACCCCTTTGCGATCGGCATTTTTCACCGTGGGGGCTACCATCTAGTCGGAGAAATATCGCCGCCATAGCAGCACCGATCGCAAAGGATTAACCCATAAACTCCACACTGGTGCGAATTTCAAATTTCCACCACCCTGTGTGGAATTGAAAGGTGCGTGACCGAATTGTAGAATTTAAGAACCGAAGTTACAGAAATCATAAATGTTATTTCTTTGGAATTTATGTTGACTTTGATAATCAATGTCCGTAAATCTAGTGTTAAGAAATGGCGCGTATACGAATTACGCAATTCTCCGAAAGAGTCCATCCTCACTTGCGTTCAATCTCATCTTTGTCCTTATTTCAAGCTTCAATATCTGTTATTCGGAATGCTAGAGAGGAAATAATATTTTTGACTCCCTCTTACTTTGTTTATATATTTTTTTTTTTTTTTACAAAATTCCAAAGAACCCACTGATTCCAAATAAAGTGGCGCGAAAAGCGTTGCTAGGGGATGCCTGCTTAAAAATGCTGGAAAACTGTCGGATGGCATTGAAACGGGACATGACACTCGGCCCAATTTGTCTTACGAATAGGGGCGAAGTGGATGGAATATGGTGTGAGATGGGCAATCAGAATAGGAGAAAGGAAACTTCCCGTTGACTTCTGGGTTTTAGGTTTTGGGGAAACATGGAAGGTATAGAAACCCTTGTCAACCCGTACGATTCCCTTCACTCAGTCTCCAGGGAGTCAGTCGAATATTTACTCTCCATGCATTCGATCGAACCGGATCATCGGTCTAAATACACTTTCCAACTCTCTACGGGTTAGGAAAGTTTCGTGAAACTTTGAACATTACGAAAACCTATAAAGCTCGTGATATTTCTTTTGAGCGTTTCAATACTCAAGTATTCCCAGCCCCCGACTGCGGTAGCAGTAGACCCTCGTATAGACAGTACTACTTGCAGCTGGAATAGCACTACCGTGCAGATACTTCACTCAAGTTACAAGTACCTTTAAGTGATTTCGGTTGTCGGTTAAACAATGGATTTGAATATACAATCCGAAGCGAGTAGAGTTTAATTCGACTTGCGATACCGTGTGCGAATAGCTTAGAAATGTCATTCTCAACTAGACTTGATTATAAATTATGTAATTTTTACTGAGCAACTGAATGACCCTAACCATCGATTTCATTGCAGGTATCGATTTCAAAAAGTCTCTATTGTCTGACTGTAAACAGTGAGGTCGCACGTTGGCCAAGATCAGTGAAAAGTAGGGCCAAGCTCGTGTCTGACTCTACCTGGTACGCTCTCATCTTTCGTGCGACCTGTTCGTCACTGGCAACTCACCACCCTCCATTTGCTATTCCCTATTCACCAGTCATTATTAGCCACTCAAGGAGACCTACTATGGGAATGTGGATATGTTTACCTTCCTCAGTTGCATACACGTACACCTACGCACCCACGCAAGGCCGTCCGCCGAGTAACCCCTACTATGCTGTTCCAGCCTACTCTACCTCTTGCCTCTGCTACCCGATCTTACTCCTGCTACCCATCTCTTGGCATCAAGTCAAACATCCGCGCACCCTCTCTATACGAACTGCAAGCGCACCTATACAGTAAGTAGGCTCACTACTATTCACGCGTATGTACGGTAAATTTAGCAGAACAATTAGGTCGGTGTGCATAGCACAATATGTATTCAAAGTCGTGTTCATGCGGAAACTACAAATTTTAGCTCGTATACAGTTGTACCTTGTACTACCATCATGCAACGCGACATGCTTCACTCAGATCTTTAATGACTATTCATAAGTTCATTTGCGCTATGAAATTTTTATTTTTATTTTCAGTCGCTTCTTCTTAACTTTTTCGAAAGTAACTCCATCACCTTGCTTCCTGTCCTCACCTTATGTCAGTCCATTTCGTCTCGTTTTCCTTCGTTCCCTCGGTACGATATAGCTGTATGTAGGTATAAGCATGCATGGCTTTTCGTTTTGTGCAATAAGCATCTAGAGCTCTGTGATTTTCTATCGAGCAATCCGAGCAAGGCGAACCAAGGATGCGGAGAAATTGGCAAACAGCAAGGGAGACGTCTAGGTATATCGCGTTCGTCGCTTCTATTACTTTGCACCTGGTGTATTTTGAACCTGTCCCGGGGCACTTTACTTTCACGAGGAACAAGGTAAGGTCTTTTAACGGGTTAGCTACTTCGCGAAGACATGGGGTTCGCTAGGCATGACGAGTTAGTTCAATATTTAGGTCGCTCGAGGTAACCGTGTCAAGGGCTACAGTTCTAAATTGTGATATGGCTATCATCAGTGACGACTGCCGACCTCTCTGCTTCTATTCCCACTACTACTGGAAACTTCCTTTTTCCCCACCACCTTACATCCCGTTAATTCCTTGACTGACGGCGTGACGTTCATTAGGAATTATGGATTTTTCATTAAAGCCAATATACATAGTTCGTTACGCAGGAGGATAGTAATCGTGTCGTAGACTTTTATTATTTTTCATCGCAATTGGATCAACTGGGCTTTTTTCTCGTTTCTAGTCTAAACGCTGTTTCTCGTAATAAAAACCCAAATTGGTAAGATACACATAGAAACGACATTTAATAAATTTTCAGAATTCGACTGAGTCAATATATCAAGCACTTTACTCTTCGTATAGAAAACTCGGTTGATCTTTTAAAAACTGAACCAACGGATGATAAATATAACCCAGCGAGACATTCCCTTGTACAACTTTGTCTATTATCAATTAACAATAGACAAATTCTAGCTAATAAACGTCACATGTTACCGTCAATGTTATACATACACGTACATAAACAATCAAGAGTCGAATCGTACGATTACATAAAATTGGTTATTACGGACTGAAATGTCAAAAGTGCCCTGGGGCAGCAGAAGGCTGGGGTCAGTAGGACTCGAATGTACCAATGGCCCAACTCCCGATGGACATTGGGAAGCCTCGAATGCTCTTTACGTATAGAGCCCCTGGGTAAAGAGAATCCGGATGGGACGTCAGGGGGTCCCGGAGCTCGGGGCTGTTGAGGAAGCTCGTGGACCTGGTATAGCAGCGGCCTGGTCCTGGGGCTCAGGGGGATGATGGGAACGAGGGACAGCGGGACCAAGGAAGAGACCCGACGAGGAGGGGGGGTGGAGTGGGGAGGGGTGAGGCGGCGCACCGGGGTGGGGGTAGTTTGGCAACGGCACCCTCGGAAAATGCGATCAAATATAAATCATACCTCTCTCGTTCCTTTTCCCCTCCTCGTCCTTCCTCCCCTACTCAGTCCCTCTCGCTGTACATGCGGCACACGCTCCCCCATACATTCGAGAATATTTCGTTGATACCATGTACACATAAGCGCGGGACTGCCCGTGCGCGCGCGCTCCACACTGGTACGCTCCATAAGTACAGTATACATATAGTTAGGCGCATATAGAAATACAGAGTCGAACGCGCGGGATCGAGTGCATACACACCGATATACCGTACGTAGATAATGTTCTGCCGTACTACGAATGTGGCTTCTACTGCAGATACGTTGCGGTTCCGCCCTGCTGCCCGTTCGTCGGACAAGTGTGCCGATGCCACCGACGCGCCACGCCGCATTGCTAATTTGAGGCAACGACCGAAAATTTTATCACCGGTCAAATTGGAGAGACTTCGTACTTGGAACGGTTAATGAGGACGATCGACCGCATCGATTTGTCCCGTTGAAAAGTTCCGTCTTGAATTTCTTATATCGATCCTTCGTGCTCCTCAATTTACCAGTTAATTCATATCGTAGGATTCTTATGTAGAATAATTATGTAGGTAAATATATATTTTTATTAAAAAAATTTTTTTAAGGGCTAGATCATCCGTCACAGTTGTACCGCACTACACATAAACATTAGCTCGCCAGTATGACCCTTTTTGCCGTCACCCGATGACTCGTAAACATTGACCAATACATGGACAAGGTTTATATGGGAATGTGCACGGAAAGATGCTGTATTTCGACTTACGAAATGCCAGCGGCTTAAGGGTTAATTTTACTGAAGTTGTCTATTACTAATATTAGATTTGAGGAAAGAGTATTTTTGAAAGGCCAATCTGCAGATGTGTAATCGCTGAATGCGTGAATAGAATGCGCATGGAAAGGCCATTCTGCATTGAGAGAGAAATAGGTAAATGAGGACCAGGGTGCAAGCGAGGAAGGGAAAAATGAGACATGGGGGATTTGAGGATAGAATCGTTTTGTTGCAAAGTGTTCCCTGGGACGATGGCGTGTTGGGAGCAGATATACATATGTATATTAATTCCCAGAGCAGCGCTTTCTTTTTTTAATTCTCGGCTGTTTAATATGGCGTATGGTTGTCATGCGACGGGTATCTCTGTCAGCACTCACTTCTGACTATACGTGTTTGTTTCTTTAAGCTTTTAATCTACTTTGGAAACGTTACGAAATTTTGCAACTTAGTCTTTTGATTTATTATCAAAATCATGAGAAACGAATCACGATTGAATTACACTTACGTATGATTGTATACAGGAAGATTCTGTATCCTGAATTGTTTAAACTGTGCTGCCAGACCGCAGAGCTTTCTCGACGTCACAGGTCGATCGACCGTCTGTTTAAGAGAAAAATAGCAACGCCAAACGAGGAGTAGAAAGATGTCAGGTTTTGGCCCAGTCTATATGAATATCGAACCTCGGCCTCCATTCGGTGAGACGAAGGCGTTGAAATGCGCCTCGAAAATGGTAGAGTTTTATTACGAGCAAGGCAATAAAGGATTTTCAAAGAAATTCCTGTAGCTCCTGTTGAAATTGAAGAGAGAAAAAAGTGCAATCGTTGGCTTATTAGCCGACTTATACTCGCTAGAATTTTCGTCAGTGCACACTTCCACTATCCGTCGAGTTGGAAATTGAAAACTAATCCCCGATCCGGTTGGTCGTGACTATACTCTTTTCATCCGTAGGTCCGCGTGGCTTCCACAATATTCGAGCGGATTCGCGAGCACGAGATTTCACTGATAAATTTGCCAACCGTGCAACTCCGTGCCTTCTCGTATCCTCAATATCATTTGAAATGTAAAAGCAAGCAAAAACAGCAGCAGTTATACTGTGAAACTGTACTCCTATTATAAATACTGCCAGTTTACGAGAAAAAAAAAGAAATAAAAAATCTTCAAACTAACCTATGTAATTCTTCATTTTGTCCATCTATGCACGGGGACAATTTTTTGAATAAGGTACAAGTTCAGTCGTTTAGCAGTGAGATCAGCATATGAAATATTAAGAAAAAAATTGTAAATATTCAAGGCACCGCAATCGTCGCGTCCGCTTCAAGTTTATAGGATAGATTAAGTAGCGCACGCTTGTAGGGTTAGGTTATGTAGCACATGGGCAGCGAGCTAGACGGTCTCTGGGTAAAGCTAGCCGAGTCTGCATTAGCCTGGGTAAGCAGAGTTCGCAGACTGACCTGTGACAATGCAGAGGTAAGTGGGGAGTGGACTAACGGGTGGGAGGGTAAGTGGGTGGGTGGGTGACTGGGCGGACTAGTGTGTATCAGCAGAATCAGGATTATGGATGGTCTATGGGCACGCTAACCCAGTGACATCTCTAGGTCACCCTGGTGCGTTACTAGCCACGGCTGACGCTGCCGACGCCGACGCCGACGCCGCGACAGTACCTATGACCCCCCCCCCAACCCTCTTCTCTACATGGTCCTGGGTCCCCGTTATACAGAACGTACGCAATCCTATCTGTGTCGTACATCGATTTGCATCCACGCGCTCGGTCGTCTGCCTCGTGCGATTCAGCCAACAGACCCTCGATATCGAGTTGAGTTTGACGTCGTCGCCGTCCCCGCCGACGTCGGCGTCGATGTCGCCTTGGTCAACACTCGACTTTTCTCGCTCGATACGCAGCTTCTATACCGAAATTCTTTCGTTATCTAACAAGGTCGCAGTACCGCTTCGAAATTGAATCGTTCTGGACAATTTTCTGATCTACCGAATTATCATCGAGGGTTTGACTCATCAAGCGAAATGTCATTTTTATTTCGGTACTTCAGAGAGGCTCGTTATCGCGAGAGTTGGAGAACACATACAGTCACGAATTGCAACGGTTACCGTGCTATTGATTATCAATACGATTAAACACACTTGTGGAAAGTTATCAATCTTGAACATTGATTTTATATTAATGACGAACGAATCGTTAAATTTTACAGAGTTATTAGTTCTCTTTGATCTTTTCACTGTAACTTTGTTTAGAATCATTAAGTGCGTCGCATTGTAGAATTTACGTACAAGTGAAGAATGTAAAGACCAATAAAGTGTCTATATTATTCTGTAGAGCCAAGTATCTCTTGTCCATATGTAACAGCTGTTCAGAGACATTCACTGAATGTTTTTGAATTTTTTCAAAATCGGCAAAAGTCCTTACGTTTTTCGTACTCGTGGATCTGTTGTAACAATAGGTAAGCGCAATTCTGAGAAAGTGAATAATTCGAATCGATGCGTATGCTCCTTGACTTGATTGAGATATTTTATCGAATGATACAAAATTGGCATCGAGGTGAAAAAGCTTTTGAGGACACCAAGTCGAGGGTGGATCGAACGGTTTATAGCGAGGCGGTGAGGGTTTCCTGGTTGAAACTGATGTGAATTTGAGGGTCGCAGAGTTAGAGGGACACGAGAAGCACACAAGAGCTAGAATATAAAGGTAACAAAGGAAATATATGGTTTCATTAAAAGCGGCACCACCACCCAGATCCGGCTGGTGATATACAACCACTTTGCCCTTCCTTTATACCTCACCGAACACCCTAAGTATACGATTCGCTATCCATGGCCAAAAAGACCCTCGTGGTAACCCTTTCTTTGCACCCTAAGATATGCCGACGTCCATCTTTTTTAGCCAATGGATAAAACTTTTTTTTTCTCTTTCGTCCCACTTTTTCTTGCTACCTAACCTATTTCGAAGCAACAACGACCAATCGTAATTTCGGTTTGTTACCAAGCAATAATTTGTTCCAATTAGACTGCAATAAATTTTACCTACTTTTTTATATTCCGTAACTGGGCGAATAAAAAAATTATCAAATATGATTATTTATTGGTTGCTTTATGTGCACTGAAAAAATCCAAATGTCAAGAATACGTTGAATTAAGTTATTTCAGTAGCAAAAACATCCTACAGAGGTAGGCAAAGCTACCTGTACATAGGTCTGGTGTTTGTACTTACAAAAATAGCTTAAAAATGAAAAAAAATATGAAAATGAAAATTTGATGTGTTACAACGGTATGTTTGAATAGCAAAGTATATAAATCATTCCGATGCTTATCAAAGATAATTACACTATAAACCGATTATGTCAGAATATATTTGTACTTATACATTTTTTTATTTTTATTTTTTTACCATTTTTTTAATGTCTAGAATTTTCAGATTTGGATTATTTTTTGGTAAACAGTTATATATCTGGAACGCCCTTATATAATTATTTTCATCACTAACCGCTTTAAAGCACTTCGGTGGTTTTATAAACTTATTTCTAGTTCTACTGACTGTTGACAAGTATATACTTTTTCGTTCATTACGAAAATACATATACATATACATTGCTGTATATTTTAGCATTGGCGTAATTTCAATTGCAATAGAAATAAAAGCCACTAGATAGATTTATAATCAGTTTTTTATTTTGGTAGATCAGCCGAAGATTAGTCAAAATAATTCTTTCAATTGTACATATGTAAATGCAATTAAGAGTCTCGAAATACTGTGATAACAACTGTGTCTCTTTTAATATACACGTATCATTATATTGTTGAATTTTTATTTCAGAGAAGCCATGACGAGTGAAATGGGAATGTAGACATAAAAGCAGAAACGGATCTGGCTTCCGTGAGATCGGAAGAAAAGTCCCTCACCCACCTTCCCCATCACTTACACCGGAACCTTAACCCCGACCATAACCTCAACCACCGCCTTGACTTGGAGCCTGTAAGTATAAGTTCAACTTATTATTATAATTCTTCCTTAACTTTGACGTTTCTATTATTATGCATTATTTATACATGTATATACTATTTTACGGTTGAAGAATATTCATATATGTCAATAAGTCGGTGGCACAGAATTATGAAAAAGAAACGTATCAACTGTATTATAGAAATTATGTCCAGAGTAAAGTGTGTTTCAGTGAAACTATTTCAGAACTTTATTTGTCGTTTTTTCAGTATTGTCTGTCATGTAAGGGGTGTGAAAAGAAATTTTGAAATAAGTGGCACTTCGACAAATATTCGCTAATCCGTAAGTTGTGAAATTGATATTTATCGATTCTATTCATTCCGAATAGATTGTTTGATTGATTTCAAATATCGTTAACAATATTGATATTTGAAATGTATATCTAGATTTAGAGTTTAAAAATTTTTGTAAAATAAAATACTCGATAATGAATTTTATTTGGTAAGTTTCGCAGGTGTGAAGCAAAGTTGACATTAGAATTGTGTTTATTTATTTATTCATTTACAAGATAAGCCCTTTTGCATAATTTACAGGTTTTTACTAGAAATTCCCATTATGAAAATATAGAGTCAGTCGAGGTCCTTGCCAGTCCTAAATATGTAGGTATACTGGTCCAGTGGAGATTAATATGGGTCTTAGATTCGATAAAGAAAAGTTTCTCTGGTGTCTAAATATGATAATTTCCTTGGTACGGTATTAACTAAAGAATTAACATAATACATATAATTAATATAGCAATATTAAATTTTAAACTATAATACAATATTATCGAAATCGGGGAATATAGGGAAAAAATTATAGACTAAATATATAGGAAATATATTTTTGTATTATAAATTCGCAAATAAGAAACAATTTAGCATATAATTTTTCAATTACACGGCCGTTATATAAGTTCTATATACATTTTAAACAAATTAATATCAAAAATATCAAATTTCTACTAAAACATTGAGAACTGAAAAGTGAACTTATGAAGCAACTCGAGCTAACGTGTTGATATTAATTTCAAAATGTAAATCTAGACAAAAAGGCTAAATAAATTATCCCTTGTCAAGAACTTCTTAATAAGAAACAGTAGTGTAATTGCTAGAAGATTTTCATTTGAAGCAAGGATTTTTATTTACAATCGAAATATATATGCGATTCAATTAAACATGCTTCGTACTTTAATTTCCTATTCAATCTAAATATTGACTACAGAGGCTACCTCTATAATATTAAAAAGAAAATTTATTAGCTCATTTTACAACAGTATCCGATCACAATCATATGTATGTACCGATATAAGCAATAGTTTACACTACACTGATTGTCATGTGTTGTCCGTCGTATTTATTGGTGTTCAGCTGTCCGATAGTGAACCTTATGTTATTGTAAAAAAAAAACTTTTTCGTAATGAGCAAATAATTTGTGTTTACTCAATCCGTTTGAGTTTTTCCTTTCATACTAGTAATTTTATTCTCTGTGAAAGATGTCTATTAATAGCATTCATGTATCATAATTTTTTAATATAAAATTTTATGTTAGAATAGAAAAAAAAAATATAAAGAATTTAGTGATCAACAATAGTAAAATTAAGTCAAATATTGTGGCTAACTTAAGAATATAATTGAGTCAAGTAGTACTTGATAAGAGATATACAAAACATAGCAATAACTGTCTAATAAGTGGTTAATGTATCCCTGAGCGCACAAAAAATCGTAAGTTGTGTCGAGTAACTGATTGCGTTTGTCGCCATAGCCGCTTACGCGTGGAAGTATATTGCTTTTATGTATACGTGGGTGAGTATGATTTTGAGCAAGAAGTTGTGGCTGATCCTAATTGGATCAGGCTAGAATGGCTAGAGGGGAAGTTACGGCACAAAGGGCTGCTAACGATGGTTTTTTTATTTATTTTTTTAATTCCCTGTAATCAATTCTGAATGACACAGCAATAAATAATTTTCCTAGCAAGATATTTAGTATCGATGAATAATAACAATTTCGTATATTTTCAATCGTACTTGCTAACAAATTTGGATTTTTAAACTTTTTCTAGAGGTAAACTTAAAACATATTGGAGGATATTTGTAACTGTCACAATAATATAGTAAAATAGTGATTTAAATGTAAGGGCTAGGGGACTGTTTTGCATTAAATGTTGGAGAGAATATGGCCCCTCTAATGGCACATTCTGCTCGTGAATAGACTCTAAATATGAGTGCTAATAAACAGAAAAAAATATGTTGAGCTTAACTTTCCTTTTTTTCAAATATAAAGGTCAACTAGTATAACATTAGATTACTTTCTTTCAGAAAAGTACTTCGATTAACATTTAAATGCTTTTGATTTTGTGTATGAATTTCTTTTACACTTGTATTTCTGTAGGTTAAATTTATGATAACATATACATATAATATATACACAGCTCGGTGTAATTAAAACATGTTATTTTTTTTATTATTGATTATTCAATTTTATTTTCATTATTTTATATCGTTTCATATAATGAAACGTAAATGGATGTACTATTCTTCTCTTAATTAGCAAAGAATAGTAAAGAATTCTGAAAGGAAGAAGGAGAAAAAAATATGTGTCCCGCACGGAGAACAATAAATTTATCACATCGTACGACAGGATTATATTTGCGTGTTTCGTGTGTCGCAGCGATATTTCCTCACGGAACGCCCATCGTTCTACTCAAATCCAATAAATCCCATTACAGTTACTGTTAAACACTCAAAGCCTAGTCTTTGTATTTTACGCCAATCCTAATGAGAGTCGAATAGGATTTGTATTTGGATTGTATTGTATATCGGAAGTAATAGTTACCCACGTTTATTCATTTTTACTTTAGTTTATACACATGTTACTATATCACTGTATAACTCTCCCAGATAATACACATACCCGAAAGTTATTTTTAATATATTAAAAACAATTTCTATTCCATCTTAAATACAATTATTGAAAATTATTTGTTGTCTAGAACAACATAGTATTTTGTTATGTAATGTTCTCGCATTCTATTCTGAGAGTAATTAAATTATATAATTTTTGCTTATTTTATACATTAATTATTATTTGAATAACAATGACGTTGTAAAATCTGAAGTGATAATGCAATTTTTGTATTATTCATTAATTTTTGCAAAAACTGATTCTAAATATATAAACATAGTAGATACGTAATTCATTTTTACTTACATGGTTTTTAGTTTTTAATTAATATTGTTTATTACGAGTAGATTATCTATTCTGATAAACAATTTTATAACACTATGCTATAAGTTCTCAGAGGTATGTTTTTTTCCACGTCACGTAATTTTTATCTAGATCTGTTAATCGACTCGTCTCAATTTATCATTGTACATACAAACATGTGTGCGAGTGTGCTGTGAACAGTACGCAATCCGGTGCCGTCGCGAAGTGATTACGATTCAGTGGCTCAATATCGATATGAAACGTGATCAGCATCGTCAAATCTCCAGATGTCTGCGTCGAAGAGTTTAATCCGGATGGATGCAGAGATTTTTTTAAAATTAATTATTTTTACGCACAGACACGCCATTGACGATTTTACATCAGTATTAATATATCATGGTAAATTTGACGTATTTCATTGTTAATTTTACCAATTGCATGAGACATATACGTATGTGTATGTATATTACGTATAAATAAATTCTAAAGTAAAATTGATCTCTGCTTTTATTCAACATTCTTGAAACGTAATAATCAAAAGATTTTTTTCACGTTTTTCTCACAAAATATAATATAATAATTTATGTGTTCGCTCTCTATTACTACGTAGCGTTATCTATTTCTTATCAATAATATGTGCAATGGGCTCTTAAGATAATTATTAATGTTCTAATAACGTAAAGCTATGGGCTCAATTTCAGCAAAGCAAAAATGTTTCAAATAATTTTATGCATAATTATGTTGTTGCTGTATAATTCTTTGATTCGATCTGTCTTGGAAAGTCAGGAATTACATTAAAATTTATAAATGATGCCCTAGCTGTAAAAAATGTTACCGCGAATCAATTACGTAGCACAGTGGAATATAGGATGGATGGATGCATCGAGTCGAATTGCATGGACGAGTACGTTGAATTTATAGCATCAAGTAGAATTCGCTAAATTATTTGGTATGCTTGCAAAAAAGTGTGTACGCTGAACAGAATGAATAGAGTAATATTTTTTGACAATCGAAATTGAACAGACAGACACTCTGTGTGAATAGTTTTCCGCAAATTGTAATGTCAAGTCAGTCCCAGGGATAGGAAGTGCAGAGAAAAGGCTCCACTTTATATTATTAATAGATTGAAACTTGTGTGCCAAGTTAATTGGTAGGAGAACTCCTGCTAGTTTGTATTCCTTTTCATATTTCCTTACAAAAGGATAATTTCTTAATCATTTAGTGTAACTTTGCGTTTTAATTGTACAAATTAGGGAATTTTAAAGTTAACAGCTCTATATTTTAACATTAAATTCACTTTCATCTTATAACAGTTCCATTTCGACGACACGCTGGTTGACGTCTTCTAGGTCATAAAATATATTATATTGTATACATATATAATTTAAATATCACTTTTATTTCGCTATTCTTTCAATATCATTATAGGCAAGTAGCAATGTAAAAAAAATTATTTGATTAAGTGGAACGTGAAAAAACAGCAACTAATAGCTCCTCATTAATGTGTAAGTCGTTAATGAGCTATTGTGGTAATATCGTAATTCATTGAATATTATTGCAAATCATTATTTATGATTATGAACAACGAAGTTATCTTTAAAAATTACTTGATTCATTAATATCTTCTCTCTGAATTCAATACAAGCCGCTTTTCTCCGCTTCTGAAAAGGAGCAGAAGGGGTTTTGTATTTGAATTTGGTATAGAAAGCAGCCTGTATCCTGAACGGCAGAAATAAGCGAAAGGTATGGCTGTATTGATCAGGCCAGAAGGATAACCCTCAGCTCTCGCTCCCAGGTGCTCCCTTTTGTCTCCTCTTCTCCAGTAGAAAAGTAAAGGAAGACCTTCATCTTCTGAAACGAGACTTTTTATTGAATTCTCACGACGTCATTGCGATTCGGTATATTATACGAAACGTCGGATTTTCTAAGGTTTATAATTTATAAATTTATAGGGTCGTTCTAGGTCAAAATTGTCCAAAACGATTCAATTTCGAAGCGGTATTGCGACCTTATAAATCATTGCTCTTTAACGCACAGATAATTTATATCTGAAATTGTCATTGACAACTGAAATCACGTAAACAATGTATTCTAGCGTATCGCCATTTAGATACTTTTTCTGTATAAAAGAACGTATCGCACTTTGATCAAATAAAGACCATAGAAATAGATTGACGATCAATAGGTACTAAATATTTTATATCGATGGTAGAAAAAGAGAGCTAGTAAATTACAATTTAAAAAAATTGAATGAATATTGACGTAAACAGTCAATTATAATATAGATATACATATCATGTTATTGAATCAATAAAAAGACATTCTTACTGCGCAGTATTAACAGATGTTAAACTAAGACCAGTAATATTTATCACAAAAAGTTATACAATGTATTTTTATCCATCGAAGATTAAACTCTTTGCCATATTTATATGTTGTTAATATTATACATTTTGCAAAACAAGTTTACCGAAGTTTTGAGAAATAAAAGTTTCTCTAGGCATTACACAAAGGACGTTTACCATAAGATATACCTGCGACAGGTTCAAAGTTAATAATTCAAAACATTTTATAATGTTACATTTCGTGTAGATGATCATTTAGCATTCATATATCATTGTCTTAAAAGCATTAAGGATCTTAATATACCCAAATGGCAAAGTGTTTAAAAATTTAGTAGCAATGTGTGAGAAACTATGAACAAGCTTATCAACAAAATGATAAGGTCCGTTCACATTTGCATGTTAGATTGCTTTGACATCGGTGCAGCACGTAACTCCACTAATAGAGGGGCTAATAGCAGGAAAGTATTGCTCATTGACAATAACATGAGGAACAGCAGTTGCTCGTTCTTTTTCAGCAGTCTATACCTTTAAAAATAACATACTAAAATTTCAAGTACGGATCTCAAACAGTTTTTGAGCTACAGCCTTCTAAAGAGCAGCTGCTCATCGGTTAGAAACGTGCGTTAGCCGAGAGGCCGTATTATTCGAGTTATTGTTAAACGCGTTTTTCTAAACACTACAGGTTTCAAATTTGCTGCAGTTCTAACTCGATAACGAATCATCCGGTCGATTGGATTTTTGTTTTAGCATATTTAGTATTTGTTTCTCGATACAGTGACCCTCTAGTTTTTCGATTGGATAAAATCGAATATAGTGCCCGATTTATTTCCTTGAATTTAATTGAAATTTTGAAATATAATAAACTTATGTATGCAACTAGTTCAGTCTTTTGTGACATTGGAATTTTGAGGAATTTGTTGCAAACAAAGAAGAAGAGATTTGAAAACTTATTCGGCTCTGAAGTAATCACAAAATTTGTTTTAATTCCATATTACATTGTGCAAAGTCGTCCAAACGTACTATTTATATCCATTAGAGAAGGCATTAAAGTATAATTACAAAACTTTATACCTCATAACAACGTAGAGGGGCTCTTCCGTAAGCGATTAATTATAGCGTTTGTGTTTTCAATAATAAAACTAAAATCTGAATAACATTCATGCACAATGAAACTTAAGCCTTAACAAACAATAAATAATCTCATTACCTTATTCAATAATACATTAAATTATTTCGATCTCGATTCACCATTATTTTAGAAGTTCAGCTATAAAGACGAAATAAAAATAATAAGATAAATGAACGAACGTACAGGAAATTCGAACATTTCGAGAAGGGTCGAAGGGGTCGGTAAGGGAAGCCGGAATTAACGCAATGCTTTTCAGCGAGCAGCCGTGCGATAACGTTCAGCCAAAGCCTGGCTGGGTATCAAAAGCCATCGACGCTATTATAGCACTTCTAGAGCTAGAGAGCTTTGCCAAATCAAACGATAGGATATTGAGAGAGGAGAGAGAGAGAGAAACGAGATGGGGAGAACAGGGAGATTGAGGGAGGGAGAACGAAAGTCAAAGAGAAGAACAGAAAGAGATATAGAGCACAGAAGAACGGAAGGGATGCTTGTGGACGCTGGTTCGAACCGCTGGGCAAAGCTAAAACTGTGAGATTGGCTAATTAGTAGTGAGCTGATTAGCGAGATGAGAGGGTGGTAGTAGCTTACCATGAGTTTACGTTGAACAAGTTTCTGTGTATATTGACTGCACAAGACTCGCGCACAACTGTAGAAACATGGAAACGCTGAATGAGGATTGCACGGCAATTGAGTCCCTCTGGGTCCTGCGTCCGTGTCGCGTTAATGGTGCCCGTAAGGGCACATCACACATGCACGCCCGAACTGTATACGTAACACGTGTGCACATATTGGTCCGGGTCTTCGTGTTTACGTACGCGAAGGAGGGACGGAGGGAGGTGCATTCGTCAGAATGAACGACGAGATACGTATCCGGTATCAGGAATGATTAATTACTGCATCCGTGTAATTGACAAATTCGAAGTTCGCTCGGCGCCCATATCGAACTGTTTGAACAAGAGCTTCCTATTGATTTATCATTAGGCGGATGAGTAAAAAGAGATAACAATGGATTTTTTTTTTTATTTAATGGGATCATTAATGTTTCAGGCGAGGATGCCAAGGAATCGCAGCTCCATCCTTAACGCGGAAGCGTTGCTGATCCTGGTGATCGTTGTCCTCTTCACCCTCGATCCTGCACGATGTACGCCGTCGCACAGGAGCAGACATCATGCTGACCTTTCTCACGAGGAAATGAAAAATTTGCGATCTTTCGAGGAGCTTCCACGACCCGAGGCTCTCGGCAGTAATTCAGCCGACGATCCACTTATAGTACAGACACAGAAAGGTCGGGTCAGGGGTATGACCTTGACCGCCACTACAGGAAAAACGGTGGACGCATGGTTCGGTATTCCCTACGCGCAAAAACCACTCGGTAAGTTATTGTATTCTGGATGGTATACGTTGAATTTTGAAATGATGTTTAACCAACTTATGCAGGCGTTTTAAAGAATAGATATTTTTTCAAAATACCTTCCAAGCTCTTTTATCGATTTGAGTCTCGTGGGAATAAAGTCACGAGATTGCGTAAAGTATGATTTATTTGAAATTATGGAATTCTTATTGGTAAGTTCCTCTTTAAATAAACTTCTTGGGCGGTAAGGAAAAGTTTTGAGCATACAAGTTTAACGTGGATTTTCCTGAGATAAATATATTTATTCATCAATTTGTACTGACGGTTCTAATTGGACTATTGGTGTTCCATCACTTACTGGTTTCACTGATATACAGGGTGTCTGACGAATTACGAGTATTATGAATATCTTTGTTATTTTTGATTTTATAATAATTATACTCCTAATTCATGGAAACGCCTTTGTAAAGGACATACTGGTCTATGCATATGTATTGTACAAATCATTGCTATGTACGGAAATTACTATTATCGATACAGCTACTCATGTGCTGCTTTGAGGATACATTCATTCTGATACTTGCAATTAATACTCGTAATATTAATGCACATTTATTGATTTGTAATTACAAGACGATGCTATAGAAAACTGAAAGAACGACTAATTTCTTAAGTATTAATTGCATACATTTTTCATTACAATCCACGATGCGCCAGGGATTGACCAATGAATTTGATCGATAGACGAATTGAACGTTGTTGAAAATTAATTTTCTTTCATCACAAAAAAAGCACGTCACTAACACAGTCTATGCGATCGTGTTAAAATGAATCTGCTCCTGGAATGAGGACAGCACGTTCTTCACGCTATAAGTTCACTCGAAGTTTTAATACGGGCGTATCACGTGCATGAGTTTCTCTTGTGTACGATATTATCTTTGACCCACCAGCTAAATTATGAATTCAGGAAATATAAACCTTATCTATCCTTGGGAGATAGTTTTCGTGATGTAAGAAAATAAGCATGACCGCTGACACGAAACTCGTTTTTAATAATTAATTATGTGCTTTTATGATTTGCAAATGAAATTACAATTCGTTTTTGTGATTCGATAATTGGAAAATTTATCGTTGTTATCCATACCGTTTAATATTGAACAATGTTTGTGACAGGTTCTTTGAGATTTCGCCATCCAAGACCTGCGGAACGTTGGTCTGGTGTTCTGAATGCAACGAGCCTTCCAAATAGCTGCGTACAAATTTTGGATACCGTTTTTGGAGACTTTGCTGGCGCCACCATGTGGAATCCTAACACGCCACGCAGCGAGGACTGTCTCTATGTGAACGTTGTTACGCCTCGACCAAGGCCTACTAACGCTGCTGTCATGGTATGGATATTTGGCGGTGAGTTTCCAGTTCCGTGATTGTCGCAGATAATAAACCCATGTATAAATTTTCTAAGTCACGATTATAAATCTATGTGAGTTGTATCGATTGTACAATTAGGGCGCAATTTTATAATGACATGCTACTACTTAAGTGCACTGTTTTGCATATTATGCTATACAAATGCAATGATATGGACTTTGGCATCTTGTGGATTTGCCGTTATAAAGGGAAAAAATGCTGATTTGCAGTTAAAAGGGGAATATGTCTTCTAACGATACTGTCTCATTTATGTGCGAAAATTGATTGATTGCGAAAAATTCAATCCAATTGACTCAACGTTCGAAATTTGAAATCCGTAAATACGACTGCTTTTTCTGGATTTCCCACAGTTTGTTTCAAAATCGGAGGTGCTACACATGTCCAAATAAGCTATCACGTTGACATCCTGAATTTTGGATATGTATGTACATACATTAGATATGACATTCGCATCTATATGCACTCGCCATTGCAAACAAAGATGTGTCTCCCTGTGTATGTGTATACGTACGCGAACTCGAATATCTGTATAAAAATTCTGAACCGAATAAATTGGGTTCCAATTTGCCAAGAAAAAATTAAATTCCAATTGTAAATGAAAGTATGTTTACAGACAGCTAGCACTTCCGGCAGGAAATCAGCGCATATACAAAATTAATATTTTTTACAGCAACAAATGCATAAGATACAACTGTGAGGCCCCTTCGGTGTGGCTCAATGACACAAAATAAAATGAAAATCTAGACATTTAGCATAATATAATTATTCTAATATGCATATTATTATGTCAGGTCATTAAAGTCTAAAATGTCCGATTTCGAACTGAAAGTATTTAAAGTGAGCGGACATTTCATACATAATGACCTAATACATACACGCAGATTACAGAGGTTATACATTTCGATCTATGATTTGTTTCAGGTGGATTCTATTCAGGTTCAGCTACCCTAGATGTTTACGACCACCGCACACTGGTTTCCGAAGAAAACATAATTCTAGTGTCAATGCAGTACCGCGTTGCCAGCCTTGGATTCCTCTACTTCGGAACCCCCGACGTGCCTGGGAATGCTGGTCTCTTCGACCAAATGTTAGCATTGCAGTGGGTTCGCGACAATATCGCCGCCTTCGGTGGCAATCCTGACAACGTGACTCTCTTTGGCGAGAGTGCCGGAGCTGTCTCCGTTTCCATGCATCTTCTATCGCCACTATCCAGGTACGTTGATTTTAAATATTTCTCCGAAAAAAAAAAGATAAACAGAGTACATGTTCCTCGTACATGCTACAAGAGCACATTGAAATTTCAGGCACCTCTTCAACCAAGCCATAATGCAGTCAGGTTCGCCAACGGCGCCCTGGGCTATAATATCCCGCGAGGAGTCGATCGTTCGTGGACTTCGACTGGCCGAAGCCGTTGGTTGTCCTCACGAACGTGACTCCTTGCAAGCGGTGATCGACTGTCTCCAGCAGAGCGATCCTCTCGACCTGGTCAATAACGAATGGGGCACCCTCGGTATATGCGAGTTTCCATTTGTTCCCGTGATAGACGGTTCCTTCCTTGACGAAACCCCACAGCGCTCAATGGCCACTGCCTCGTATAAGAAGGCGAATATTCTCCTCGGCTCGAACACCGAAGAAGGTTTCTACTTCATTATTTATTATTTGACCGAGCTCTTCCGCATTGATGGAACCGAGGACGTCGAGGTGACCCGTGAGGAGTTCATTCGGGCCGTCACTGAGCTCAATCCTTACGTCAACCAAATCGCCCGACAGGCCATCATCTACGAGTACACCGACTGGATTCGTCCCAACGATCCTCACGTCAATCGCGACGCCCTCGACAAGATCGTCGGCGACTATCAGTTCACCTGTAACGTTAATGAGTTCGCAGAACATTACGCCAGCACGGGAAATACCGTTTACATGTACTACTATAAGCATAGGTATACATTTTTTTTTAATTCTTACATTTTTTACCCTTATCTTTCTCTTACTATTCGTTATCACGTTTTTTTTTCGTGTCCTATGCATTTGTGTATTTATGGGCTGCTTGTCTTAACATTCAGGTCAGCGAACAATCCCTGGCCGAGATGGACGGGCGTCATGCACGCTGATGAGATAAGCTACATCTTCGGGGAACCCCTTGACATGTCGAAGAAGTACACCACTGAGGAGATTCATCTCTCAAAGCGGATGATGAAATATTGGGCAAACTTTGCGAAAACAGGGTACGATGGATATTACGATTGATTATTCATATGGTTATGGTAATCGATGCTGTCGCTATTAGAGGATTTACGTAAGGCTTCCTGTCTATAAGTAGCTGTGCAGTTTTACCGTTGAAATATGTTTCCGTTTTCTGGGAAAGGAAATTTTAATCTTTCATATTGGCTTGATCTTACGTCGTAATTCTAATACACTTTGTCCATAAACTTGCGTTTTTTCTTGAATTGTGATTCATTGATAGCAGAGTACTGAGAATCCAAAGGAACTTGACTCAAAGTATCTTTGACACTTTGTTTGCTATTGCGTTATGTTTTAATGACAATGTTACATGTGAAGGCTAGATATAAAAAGTTATGTTATTTCTTTTGATGCAGAAATCCTAGTATGGGTGATGATGGTTCTTGGACGAAGCCTATTTGGCCCGTGCATACTGCTTCGAAGAAGGAGTATCTGACTCTTGACACCAACACAACAGAAATCGGTCAAGGTCCTCGTGTGAAGCAGTGCGCTTTTTGGAAAACATATCTCCCTCAACTCCTGAGTGTTACCAGTGAGTTTTACTTTTTAATATCTTTTTTTCACAGTTTTCTTTATTATAATATCAATGTAGCTAAAGTCCGTAAGACTTTAAAGCTTTATAGTACTCCGAGTTTCAATTTATAGTAGAATCTTACTTTTATTTATTTTTTTAATAAAATAGACGTTACGTAACATAAAATTTGTTATATGTTATCTACATATTAATAGCATTGCATATTTTGCAAAAGCTCACGCTTTCTTTGTTTGTGTCTTTTTTTTAATAATATTTATGAAAATCATATTATCTCATAATATTATCAATAATGATATTAAGGCGTTTATAGAAATTTTTATTTGAAATTTGAAAGATTATCAATCGACAGAATTAGGACTGTACGAATCTACGGCCAACAGAAACAGTCGCAGAATGTGTTAAGCTTCGACTGGTTTATTTCTATTTGTTTTTTAAATCAATTAAACTATGATAAAATATTTCTTATACTATAATATAATTTCTTAACATCACTTCAGTTTGGACACAAAATTATAATTATAACTTTTATTATCTATTTTAATTGTCTGTTGATATTTATGCCTTGATATAAATTTAATATATTGTAGTGCATTACAAAAATTGGTTCACTGTATTTAGTGTCTAAGTATTTTAGCAGTGAATATTTTTTACAAGTTTGGAATCTGCTGCAAAATAATCTTATAAACTTAATATTTTTAAGTTTGCAACATTTCTTATTTAACTTGAATGCAGACTTTGAATCTTTTCTTCTAAATACTGTAGAACAATTGTAAATAGGACGGAAATGATGGGTAACGAAGTTGATGAATCTAATATTTTAGACATAACCCAATTCAAAGATGATCACTGCATTGTTATACCTATTCATGCATAGATAGCTATATATTGAAGGTGTGTGAGTTAGCCCACAAATATCCATCCTCACGATGATGAGATATTAGCTCAAAATTACGCTTGCGGATGCAATTATTCACTGTTTCAAAGTCATTCCCAGGGGTTAATAATTACACTAGCGGACAAAGCTACTGAACTTTATATTTTAAGTATTTTTAACGGAAACGTTAATGAGACCTTCCCATTTGCGGTGTGTTGAAAAACAATTAAAATAAAATAATAAAGGAAGGAAATGACGAAAACAGCCCATTATGCAGTATAATACACTATTAATTGAAATTCTTCTAAATTTCCCATTAAATCTTATGACATCTATTTAATATTTAAGTTATCAAATTTTTTATATCAAAATTTATGACTATACCGTTGACCATCACTGAATTATGGCAGATACGATCAACCCACATATAAAATGTTAAAGGAAGACTCGTTTAGATTGAAACTGATAAGAGGGTAACCTCGCTACGTTACACTTTGCTCGTGTACGAATTATGGATATATGAAATTATTTGTGCTGCATTACGTCATGTAACAATTGTTTAAAAATCATATTTTTTCTCTATATTGTGGTATACAAGTAGATCGTAATATTAATATTAATATATTAATTGAACCATAACAATTTTAATTTGCAATATTGTTTTCTAAATCTCCGTCTGTGAAATTAATGTTGAAATGGTCGGAATGAAGTATATTCATCAATGCGAGAATTAGAATCAAATATGTATGGTATATACGCATATCCATAATACAAGAGTCAACAATTTCAAATTCGATTAATGACTTTCATTGTAATAATTATTATTGAAATTTATATTATAATTTTATTTCTACCTAATGATTTTATAAAGATACAACATATGCATAATTCTACCAATTTCGATATCAAAACTACATTATTAGGTTATCGCAAATCGGTTAATCAAATGGTAGTACTATTTTGACAGGTTACTTGACCTTATGTTCAATATTGTATGTATGTCTAGCATTGGCAACCACCCAAAATCAATAGGTGTGCAAATTGGTTTGCACAATTTTATAAAAAATGCATCACAAAGTAGTTCTTGAAAAGTTGTTGCATAGATCGTGCCGTTTTACGATCGGAAGGACTCGCGTTACCGTGAAAGGTCTGAAATAAGGTTCCAGAAAGTCCTTTTTCGAAAAGAAAATGTGCGAAGTGGAAATGCACGTACAACTTTTTGAACTTTTCAGTGAAAATTTCGATATACTTGAAATTATGAGGTTTCCTATGATTATCTATATTCCTTAAAAATTATGTAGCTATATTTTTCTTTCATTTACATATAATCCGTAAGGATCACGTTATGATTTATAATTTTTATCAAAACTTTAGAACTCACGAATACAGTTTTATAGAAGAAAAGTCGTAAAATAACACTTTAATGCTTTATCCTGAATTCTAATAAATTACATTCTCTTAGCTTTGTTTACGAACAAGTACAAGCCGCAATATAAAAATTAAATTTTGTTTCTCTTAATTCCCTTCTTCTCTCGATTCCCATGCGTGGAATATCCACTCAATTTTCTGACAGGATTTAATAAAATAACATAAGATCCGGCACAGCAAACCTGATGCATGCTTATCTGCATAAAAAAATTATTTAACTATTTCACATTATGAAATAAACAATTAACGAAGAATCATAAGAATATTACTATATCTTCTTTAATAATGACTCCTCACTTTTGCCCATTGCAAAACTTTCTGACTGACAGCATATAACGAATCATCAAAAAGAACAAAGAACCGGACTGAGACTGATTGCCAAAATTTTGCGGGTCATGCTTCTCATTCGAACACCTTCGATATCGAACCCTTTTGCTGTGAGGTATTTCAACAATAAGGGCCTCTCTTCTCCACCCTCTTTTTTGTCATTCTTGAAGCGTGAGAATTCGCATTGTATTGTCACGCTTCGTTCTGTCTTATCGCGCACCCGAAGCCTTTAAATTCCACTACTATTGCCGATAGATTCATTTCGTATATCTTCGGCCGTCTTCGGTATCCTCTGCCGTCACCTTATTAAACAAAGGCTGTATATCGATCAGTCATCCTCATTTCAATGTACAATTTTTATAGCAACAAAACGAAAAGAGACTCCCGAAAAAGCCCTTTCATGTTAATTACCGAACTATCAATCTATCTTCTTAGGCACAGCCGCATGTCACGTGTGATCATGTCCTTAGGAAATTGTATACGTGATCCTCGCGCACAGGCACAAATATCTTTATCCGAAAAATTGCGAACAAAACGCTGAACCAATTAGGTTGAAATAAACAGGAAAAATTTGTTCCCGATATTGATTAGATATTTAAAATCATCCAATACTTTTGTTTAAGCCAGTAGATAATATTATTTTTTTGCAAAGTTCAATCCATTGCATACGTCCACACGCTTCATGCGTCTTTTAGCCGTGGTTCGATTCAAGCTCCCTTTCTCTGACGTATTGTTTTTGTGCCATAAAAATATTTATCCTAGTTTTTATGTACCGAGATACAATCAGACGCTATTTGTGAGAGAGATATACGAAATCCTTCGACGTAGCAATATTTATCCTCGCTGAGACATGTTCCCTTTACTCTTATTATTTTACACGGCTCCTCCCGTTCTTCCGGGATTTCCCATTGGTCCTTATTAGACAAATCCCGATTTACAATAGTTCGTTCCAATAACTCTAGACTACTTTTCAAAGCTATCCGCTCTGTCGTTGACAAACTGAGCTAGGGACATTTTTCACGTTTTGAACCTATGATCTCATATCCTGTCGATAAATTCAGTATTTTCACAGCGTATAGCCTCCTGGCATCCAATATCCTTACGGACCTGGATTCTATTGCCGTTCATGATTATAAAGCACACTCGTCTGCCCTAGTAACTCTGTTCGTGTAATTCGGCACTTTCGTAAAAAGCGCACCTCCTGTAATGTCACTTCGATCGATTAAGAATAATTACTTCTAGTCAGGGCCGCATACCGCGCCGCCATGCTTTATTTCTTCGAAATTCATGAATACTTAATTTGTATTCCGATATCAATTTTCAATTTTAATAGGGTATTCTGTACCCAATGGGATCTTATTAACGGGAAGTACGCTCTCGTCGTAAATAACATCCCTCATAAAATTTTAAAGAGTGATATTCACCGACAGTGGAGGAAACGAAGACGTATCTCGAAATTTTTATCGAAAAAAAAAGATACAATTTTGTTGAACGGTTTTTTTAACATTGGTTAATGGCGGAGAAGAAAACATTTAAGAATTTAAGAAAAATTTCTCAGAAAGTGGATTTTGTGTCATGATAGATCTTGTATGAATGTCACTATTGGCAATCTTTTTTTTTGTATTTATTTCAACATGAAATATACGTATAGAACGTTATTATCGCCGTGTTATTTGTAACGATAGCGTTATAGAATATATCCACATAGAAAAACTTAAAATATAACAATGGGTTACTTTTTTTTAGAAAAAAAATAACGACAAGGAATGGCAAAGAGAGTGAAAGAGGGTGGAAGTTTGGAGCATTCCCACCGTGCATTGTTATTTTTATCATTCTACTGTTAGTACTTACTCGTGTAACATGAAACCGACATGAATACCTTAGACAGACGCCATTATTCTCTTTTTTTCGACAACCTTCAAATAAAATAGGGATGAGATATTTTTTCGTTTCTTCCGAAGACGAAATAAACTTCCAAAATTTTTTACCATTTCTTTTTGTGGGTTGTCATAATATTCCATCTTCTTGCAGAATTTTCATTGTATTTACTTAATGTTATCAGATGCATGTATCTTTATTAAAATTGTATATAGCATATTGTTCTAGAGCAAATAATATTTATATCTATGTATATTTTATTTTAAATTGCGAACGTCATTAGTATTTTTCCTTGAAATATTTTGAAAGAAATTTAAGAAGGAATGCAAAAGAGAGTCGTTGAAAAAAATACTGCGGATTTCAAATCGTTTGTAGTTATCAGTTATATAATTCAAAGAAAAAGAAACAACTATACATACAGTGCGTGTAATATACAGGATTATAAAATCTTTATTTCCTCAATCATAGAAATACCACTATAGGAGCGTAATTTGAATTCTGTAACTATTTCCTTCGTCTTACAAGGGCAATATTCTAGGCAATAAAAGTGTTTAAGTTTTATTGCGCGATATGATGCAATAACAGAAGGATATTAGAAGAAGATACTCGTAAATAAATCGAAAAAATTGTTTCAATAACAAGGTTTTGGTTTGAAATAAGTATTAAATCTTTATCAAAATTGATATGGTAGATATTTAGATTAGATAGTTCAGATAGATTTATCACCGGAATACTTCGTCGCCCTAATTATGTAGGATTCGCCATTCCGAGGAATGTCATTTTTATATGTCAGAGGTTAACTACCATCTATAAAAGCTATACGCGAGGCTTACATGTAATCTTGTAGAAAGTTATAACATTTTATCATAGCCGTGATTGGCAGAGCCAAGTTTCAGATATTCTGAACTTTACAATATGTATTATCAAGTTTATATTAGAGAAATTCGTCTCTAGCAGAAATATTATTATGCAAACCAAGGGCCCGCCAAGATACAGGCAACGCCCGTATTGATAAATTGAAACATATTCCTGCTAGGAATAATTTACAAGTGTTATATGTTATATTTACACATATTCTATATAATATTATAATTTATAATACAATATTTCAAATTTCGTGAATATTATTGAATGGGCATATAGGGTTGAAATTATTAATAAACATTGATATGAGATCAAACGACAAATAAATTGATTGAAATAAGAAGTGAAAAGATAAAATTTATTACGATCGGATAATCAAGAACAAAATTTAAAAACCCGATTTGCTTCTATGGCTTATGACTATTACCAGAGATTAAAAGTATCTAGAATTTAAATCAGCATCACGAATCGTTGAATCAGAGGCCTCATTAGTATTGTAAAATTTCAAGTCAAACGTAACATATCGCTAAAATGGCAATATGAATGTATGAAAAAAATGAATAGTAGAACGTTTTTATATCCTTGCAATATTTCTTTTGTCTTCAACCTGTATAGTTTTTTCACGCTCGAATGCAAAAAATATTTTCTCCCCTGGTTGGCTAAACATTTTCAAAAGTAGTACTGGTCGCTCTACTTACAGAGCTTTCGGTTTAGGGAAACGTGTAAAGTGGTGTCCAAAGGAAAAGCGGGGCCAGCTACTTTATATGTGTTGGCCTATAGCTTTATAACTACTACTGACTCCCCTGGCATCTAGCACAGTCTTCCGACAACTCGCTAAAAATAAATCTTGCTTTTTTTATTTCTTCCCTTTTTGCGCGATCCCTTTTCCTTTCGCCCTTTCATCCTTTTTCGTTGTGGGTAATAAACTGCTTGTAATTGTGACAAATCTGAAACTAATATGGATGACGGTTTCTCGTCATATACATAATTTGATTACTATTCTACATATAAACACGACATATTCGACATCATTGATATCCGATTACACACTTAATTTTCGGTAAGAAATATTGAAATTTGTGTATGATTCTGACTACAAATCACTGTCCGAATGTGAAAAAAATTTACAAAGTATTTTTATTTTGATATGTGTATTAATATTGTAACACTGTGTCACAAAATATGCTATTGCTAATTTTTCGGAAATTTCTTGCCCTCCCGCGCCTCTGGTGGCCTCGTGAAGAAATGATGAATGTAACGAGTGGGCTTCGGGCGATTCGTTATACGTATAAAATTATCGTTCAAAAATAGCGTATAATAGCATCGTTGAACATTATTTTTGAAGCAAATAAAAATAAATTAATAAAAAATAACATGTCTTCGTTTCTTTCATATAAAAAAATAATAGAATGACACCGACATACGATTCAAATCCTCAACCAAGCCTAGTTAACCTTAATCCGTTAGACGCCGATTAAACTAATGATCGTCGACCGTCCCTCTTACTTGAAAAGTCACGTAATTCTCGGCGAATGGTGAAAAGGGGACAAAAGGGAACAAAATGATAAAGAATTATATAGAAGGAGTGAAACATAGTTTAACCTTATATCATACAGCAGATACACTTAGCTTTTTGCACTCGACTGTCATGTCTGAGGTACCAAAATATATGTAGTTATATGTTCTTATACGTAGGGTAACTTTCTAGTCTTTTGATCAATCTGGAGTGCGAAGGATTAATAGAGAAGACATTATAAACGGCATTAAAAATGGTCAGGACTATCTGGATGATTTCTTCGAAAGAATATAGTGGAAAATTTCCGTACGTCATACTCTTCCAGCATCAGTGATAAAAGCACGTAACGCTGCTGTTGACGTTACGAAAGCATAATTTTCCGGCCGATGTGAGCCATTGTGAATCACGGGACAGCAAACAAATGACTGCCAAACGGCCCCGACCCCTTTACACAGAAAGCAACCCCCTTTTCAGCCTAAAGACCACACCCTCGTACCATGCTTGGGTATTCATCGTGTCCATTAAGGCTTTAAAGGCGCCGACTACTATTGCTTATGTCTTGTAAGACATTTGGTCGGACTGTTTTATTGTTAATTTCTGCAAAGAAATTCTCTGATAAATTATTGATACATTTCTTGTGTCTGAAGATATCAATGTGTTATGCATAACTACTAATTTTAATATATATATTTTGTAGGACTAGATTTATTTATTTACCTTATTAGATTTATAAATTCATCTAGTACTTCAGTACTGCCTTGTACTATATTATCTCTTACACAAGCAGTCTTGTTAGATGTTATTTGCGACACACTGAATTTGGATAGCAAGAAGATTAGTGATATGATCTGTATCTTTATTTTCTAAACTTTCGTATATCAAAATATTTTGCAAAAAATTATAATAGCTTAGAATTATAATGGTATTGTGCGAAATAATTTTTTATGTCATTCATTACTATTTATTTATCAAAAATATATCAGGAGCTCATCACACTGCAACTATCGGAAATGACATGATTATAAGATAATAGCAACTTTCTCTCTCTTTCTCTTTCCTTTTCTCTCTCTCTCTCTCTCTCTCTCCCCCCTCTCTCTCTCTCTCTCTCTTTGCCTGTTCTACACTCCTCTACTTCTTACTCACTTTTATTCTTATTCTCATCTTAAGTTTCACACTCGTCTACTGAAATTAGATGGCGGCCGAGGAGTGAAGCCTGGCAGAGTGCTCACATTCTTAAGACGTCACTACTCGCGGAAACTGCATGAGTAGAAAAGTAATCTTTCTGTTTCGCGAAGCTGAGAGAAAATATCACACTTTATTTCTGGCGATAAGTTTACTGAATGCGTTCACGTTTATAATATTCACTATCACAATATATGTAGTATTAGTGTTAAATATATATGTATAGTATTTTAGACTATATTTATATACATTTAAAGAAAGGAAAAAGAAAAGGACAGTGAAATGATGCGCGAGCAAACTGCGAGATCTAAGGGACTCTTTGACATGAAATCTCATGAGAAAATGGCCCCGTAAAAACGTATTTTACTCGTGAACAAACTATATGCTTTTCGTTTCTAAATTATAAATTACCCATTGTGCTGGTAAAGTGGAAATGTGAAAAGATTTTTAAATGAAAAGAAATTGATAAGTAAGCTTGTTTCTTGCCACTGAGAATTCCAAATAGATGTAAACGGCGTAAGGGGACTGGAGATAACGAACCGAATGAAAACTTTATCGTCTTTTGATCAAATGGAAATTAAAGTTATCCGAAACCCAGCGAAATGTCTTTAAGCTTTAAGCAGGCTCGATTGCTTTCAAGCATAAGCAATCAGAAATTGAAACTTTTCGAGAAATACAACGAAATATTCGATATACAACGTTTTATTTTTAAAATTAATTTGAAAAAAACCGATCAAGACCTACTATTACTGAAATCAAAATTTTTCCATAATTTCGAACCAATCATTGTAAACGTACAATTTTTATGATTCTATATTGTAAAATTGATTATTCAACGCCGTGATATAAAATTTTTAAAATTTCAGAATTTTACAAAAAAAAATTGTCTTATAAGATAATCAATCGCGACAACTCGGCTTCTTAATCAGAGAAAGTGACTCCATGAAAAATAGAAAAATATTGTAATATAAAACACTTGCGTCAATGGTAATGCTGCTATATACATAACCACAACTTCGTATCCTAAAGTCGAAGTATTTCTTTCAACAAGAAAATAAAAATATCGATTCTTAGTCTTGCTGGTTTCTCTCCACTCTAGAAAAGTAACTTTGCCCTCGTTAAATCTATCAAGAGTGCAAAACTTCCACTTTCTAGGCACAATGGATTTAACGAGCTCCAACAAACCGCTCGCCTTTTCCTCGGTATGACCAATTGCGCTCTAACCAAGCTACTGACAATCTCCCTAAACTGGAAGCTACCATGAAGAACTTCTCTGCAAGTTTGAAAAAATTTTCAAACATTATCCACCGCACCGGAAATTCAATCTAGAGTTACAATTCGATAGCTGAATAGTGTTCAAGTTTTTCTTGCAATATATTTTTACACCATCTATTTGTATATATGTGTATTGCAATACGCATATATATTCGTATGAAAACAAAAAATACATCGAATCAATAACCAAATCCTAAAAAAATAAAGGATGTAGGATACTTCTCTGTATCAATAGGCAGCTGCCACATTCAATATATCTTTAAAAAAATAATGATGTGAATTTTGAAAGTGGAAGTGCTGGAAACCTGAAAATATTAGTATTTCATCGACAACTGTATTTCACTTTCTCTATAAACTTGAATCCTCGATTTAATAGTTTATCTATCATCTTGGGTACATGCATTGGCGTCTATGCTTATATACTTATTCTCTGTAGAGAGTACAGAGGATAAAGAAATCCATTTCTTAATTTGACTCCATTTCTTGATTCCAGTCAAAATATTCAAAAATATTAAAGAGCAAGTAAAAATGATACAGTCATTAGTCAAAACTCTTAAAATAAAATGTAAGAGTGTCAGAGCATGCATTTTTATTAACAAATTGTGTCTTAGTCTATCTTATCCCGATTTAATGTCTGGAATATATGAAACTCTTATTCAGATTTCTAAAATCAGAAGACTTTGCCGAGACAAAGCTTACAAATTACAGTTTTTATATAGTCCGAAAATAATCAATATCTTTCAGGCCTATGACAAACTACAATTTATTGTGAGTCTAAATGAAAATTAAGTTGGATTCATATAAAAAACCCACCATTAATAATTCAGTCGATCACTGTATTTAATTTACATTAATTAAATATTTCGAAGCTAAAGTTCATTCCAGTGTACCTTGTCGGTTAAAAAATGTATTAATTTCGAAATTCCTAAATTCAATTCCTACTAAAGGCACCAGCATACTTGTCCATTAGGCCATTAGAAAGGCCAGTTGATGAAAAATATTTAACTTTCATATATAACATAGTACTTGTAATTTTCACGAACCTCTTGTCTGGTCGAAATCAAGCTCGTATATTTTTATATATTGATCACCATGTCTATAAATATCTCAAAAATGTTCATTTAGATTCTTTCATTAATATCTAGGCACACAGCCAAATCAATTATAACATTTTGGTAGAGTTTATCAAGGATCATAGAAAACTTCGCAATGCCAGCGATAGATAAAGATGAAGATAGGGATGAGGTCAGGTTGGCATAGCAATCATAAGTTATCCTGGTAAGTGAATCCGCATAGTTGACTTGCAGCGTAATTTTCGTAAACGTGAGTTTTATCAGGGTTCCTCCGACAAAAACAAAACATTGATAAAACTCGAGGGTAGTTCGGGGCAGATAGACGAATTAGAGATGAGTATGGGGATGGAGATGGGGATGGGGATGAACTGGCCGCCAGGAAAGGTGGATCGATGCCCCGGTACCACATCACATACGCACGTATACTCGTTGGCCAGGATCGAGCGCGTGTGTGAATACACACTCGAGGAATGGGACCACGAGCAGCAATGAAGCTATACCAGAGAACTGTTGGGTCAACCTGATACTTTTTAAAGTCAGCTGTTTCTTTACATATAGTTTTTACACACATTTCTCATATTTGGATACTTAATATTTTCGCGAAATCAATGATTCCAGCAGTCCCGCATACGAAATAGAAAATATTCGAATACGTTCTACGTGGATTTATAAAATATGAAACATAAATGAAAATACAATTGAAGGCTGAGAAAGATTGTTGAAAACTATGACGTTTTGTTATTGTTGTTCTCATGTGTGCATGTAAATATGAATCAATCTGGGACCCAAGCATGACCAATGCTTGTTTCTCTTGAACAACGATGCCAACCATGGACCAATATTTTGGATGATAAAATAAGACAGATTTTTTTGCTTTACCATTGGCCCATTCTTGAACTAACTGTTTAACCAATTTTTGGGAAAACTACAGAAAATTATTTAGACTGCTTTTATATTTTTGAAAATAAATCAAATATACTAATCAGATAATGGAAAAATTGTATGATTGAAATAATATTCAACCAAAATGGTTGTAAGACGTATGTTTCTTGCCTTTGGTAGGCATACATCTATTTGTGTTGCTCGGTGCAGGTTTTGAATCCGCGATTGTCGAAATACCCAAAGTGCGAAAAGTGACACTACTCATTAAACCCCCAGACCAATTTGTACATGTTACTATGTTAAGAATTATAATGAATAATGTTTATATAGCATATGAAAATCAAAAATTTTGCAGAATTCATCCATAAAGATACTTCTTGTATTATATACCACATATCAGTCGTAACAAATAATACAGATAAAATATTTTTGCAAAATTTTTACGAAAGTATTCGTTAAGAATTAAAAAATGTTGATTTATTGTAAAATTTTATTTTATTTTATTTTATATTATTCTAATAAAATTGATGTCGAATTCTTGATTGACATATATCATTAGATCAGATGCGTTTCAATCACAAATCCAATCGTTATGCCCATTGGTATTTTACTACATGTTTCTCAAAACTGAATCACGAATTGTACTATGACTAAAGAACTGACAGTAAAGTAAGCATTGTTCAAAGTTCAAAAGTAACATTGATCTACCAATAAGCTCTGGTCAAATCTCGACCCAGCTTTTGTATCCGACCATCCGCAAGTTCACTAGTCCAATATGCTAGGAAGTTTTATTGGCTCAACAATTTTTTGCCAACTCTTCTCTACCAAGCATAAATCTCGGTCAGCATTGGATTTTTATTCAACATCAATAACCCACCCTGGATTAATAAATCGTTGTTAACTATTATTTATTGATTAAATTGCATTGGAGGTAAAAAAACAAACATAATACAAATTAAAAAAAAAATGATTACATAGTTTGTAACTATAAAAAAATTAGCAGTAATAGTCTAAATACAAAATATTGAGGTTGGTTCCGCTTTTTATGGCTCTACGTAAACTCAAAATAAAATTGTCCCACAATTATCTCTTGAGAACCTGTAAATCGAGTAATCATCTTAATGAAGTTCATGGAAGGACCAATTAGGTTGCGAGATTCGCATTAAGTTTGTTACTTTGAGATGGATACGTGCCGAGGTGGACACAGTCAAATAAATATCAAGAAAATGTAATAGAGTAGTGGAAAAATTAACATTCACATCGATTCTTGAAAATAATGCTGTTAATTAATTTCATTGATAAACTATATAAGATTAATATTTCATTTGAAAATAGGTAAATATATGAGGCCTATTCCTTAAATTGTTACTTCCTGTAACGAAGAAGGGCGACGAGGAGGTCGAGGAGGGAATTAATACCGGATATGCTAGGTATTACTTTAATTAATAACGATTGGTCCCACTTGAAATAAAATTTTAGTTCATTCTTTATTTAGGTTAGTTCTTTATTCTTAAAAAATCTATCAATGAAAAATATTAATTTAAAGTTGATATTCTCTGACACCACAGTTATAGATATATTACGAATGAGTAAAAAGTGAATAATTAACTCTATTATAAGGTGCAGGGACCATATCGCTCTGCGACTGATCGAAATATCACAACTTCACATTTTTCTGCAGAAATTTTTATAACAATGCATGAGTCCAGCACCTACAGAGTATTTCTGTGTACATGAAGATGGTATAGGCATGCACAGGAATACACAATCAGTCTCAAAGGTTTTACGTCCTAATTCTCCAGTTGATTATATATTAGGATTTTAACTTTCGTTATGGTACATGTCCGAAGCAGCCTTTAAAATACGTCAAAAAAATAATTTTCAATATTTTTTATGACACATGTAAACACGACGTTATCATAAAAAATAATATTCCATAGTTTCGAGAGCTCAGAAAATATTTTTCAAACATTTTTTATTTCGCAATATGTGCTCTCCACATGGCAAAAATATAATTGCAAATAAATAACACATATAACACACTGTTTTCAATGAAACCATTTTTTAATCGTTTCAGCAAAACTGGAAATGGCAGCGAAGGAGCCATGCAACGGCGCGAGTAGTCTTTCGCTGGAGGGAATTTGCTGGTCTCATTGTCTATTGAGCATTCTTCTTGTTCTACAAGTTTCCGCATTTCTTCGAGGTCACCTTTCGCAGCTGCTCGAGACACGAGGAGTCGTCTAGCTCGTTAAGAACGACTCGCTCCGCTCCTCAATCGCCAGAAGAAAACGCGCCGATCGACGACGTGGCAATGAACGGATCGATCACACTTCAGACATATCAATAGAGATGGCTTCGCCGATTCTTGACAGGCTGCTCGAACGAGCTGCTCTTCGGACGAACCGCAATGCACTCGAATCTAACACTAAGTGACAACGTGTATCCATCTACGAATCCACATGAGGACGGCGCCTGTATTTACCGTACGCACGACACGCGATGCAAAATTAATGCGCGGTTGTCGAGTTAATCGTGATCGTGATCATGATCCTGGGGATGGTTCGTCCGTAGATTCGGTTCGTCACAGGTAGGCAAAGAAACTGGGATGTTTTATGCGTGTTCATGTGTGACATGCGTACGCGTGCTTAGGTGAATGTGTTCCGCATATGCTTACGTGAGAGAGAGTGAAAGTGAGAATGAGAGAGAGAGAGAGCGAGAGAGAGAGTGTGAGAAAGAGAGAGAGAGAGAGAGTACATATGTTTATATGTGAGTGAGAAAGACATGTAGAGATTGTCAAAGAGTAAACGAAAGAATGAGATGTAACGAACTGGTCCTCGTAGAGTGGATAACGAATGACTGAAGGAAAGGATGATGTATTTAGGGCCGAGTAAAGATTAGATTGAACGTGATACAATATGAAATGATACCAAGCATATTTCGGGTATAGTATAGAGCTGTGGAGAGAACATTTATAGGCTCGGTGAAAGAAAGGTTGTTAGGTCTAGTTTTGATCATTCGATAGCTGCTTGTTATATACTTTTCTAAGGTAACATGATAATGACGGTACCCGTTTTCGTTTCATTTGTATCGTTAATTCTTTCATGACTTTTATTACCGATCGTCATGTTCGTTGAAATTCGGAACTCGACCAGTTGGTAAGCAGCTAATTATTTCTACAGATTATTTGTAGGATCAATGCTGTTAGATTTTCTTGCTCATTATATCAGGGTGCATTTTAGATCTTGTTATTTGAAAATACTTGATCCTATACAGAAGGTAAGACATATTTTCCAAGATTTTTTAAATGTAAATTATAAGAAAAATATTGAGTCGCTTTATTTTACTTTTCGTTTCGTATGCTCTCTTCAAGTTGTATATGTAATTGAATTTTTTTTTAATTCTAAGCGATTTTATAATTTGCGCAATCTACTACAGTTCTTTTTAAAGCTATGAATTAGTTTTCTCTCGACGGAACCGTCGTGCTAAAGCAGTCATTTTAAATCCTTAATTCTGCACATTGTAAACGATACGAATTTGACATGTGTTATTCACTGAAATATAATACCCCACATGTACAGCCAGACTAAAAGTTATTTAGACCACATTTTTACAACGATGAATCTAAGATGGAGGTGAAAATATGATTTGTTATGTGTGGCTGTACCTGGATCCACTAAATTAAACGAACAGTGTGATCACGTTTCAATTGGCAATAGTTTTAAAATTTGATGCAATTTTAGCCCCACGTAAAATCTATATTGTTTACAATTTTCACAAATAATGATTGAACGTGGCTGCTCTATTATACGTTTTAGTTACATTCAGTTGCATTTAATTTTTTATGAAATACAAATCGCACTTATTAATTTCACAATTAACCTATAAGAAATTTTGTAGAAGGTTTTTAAGATTTTCTTTTTATATACTACTGCGTGAAGCTTTATTTAGGTGGATTATTTTCTATAAAAAATACATATAAAGTGTTTGTAGATAATTTGTTCTGCATAGGCGTATGCTTAGGTGTATTCATACTAAATGTAATAGGGTCATTCATATTCATTATCTGCTGGCAGATATACACTGATTGAATAATTTTTAAAACTCTACACCACCGAGCAGTATCTTGAATACCAGAAAATCATGTAACACGTGTGTCACAATCATTCTCACAGCAGAGAATATTTTAAATGATGAGAATTTATACTAATAGATTATCAGGAGATGATAACTTCCATAAGTATATATGTACTATTTGAAAACTCCTTAAAAGTTGTTAGGTACTCATATATTGTCTCGGTTTATCCATATGACGACCTTATATTAATTTATTTCATCTTAAAGAATTCATAATAACTCAGGACCACACTGTAGAAATTTATAAATTTAATTGCCGCATGATTTTTTTTATCTATTTAATAAATTAATATCACATTCATTCCACCTTAATCTTCTTCATGTACGCCGTCGTTTCCTTCTATTACAAATTTATTCTGTTTATATGCCAATTTTGAGCAATTATTACTAGTTCTTACTTTCTTTTACTTTGACGATCCTTTAAACAATTTTAATTGTAAAAAAATATGTATTAACAGCAGTAGATGATTAATTCATTTCAGTTAAGAAATATTACACGCGTTATAGTCATTAATTGTAAGCATTTTAATGTTATTTTTTTAATGTTATTTGTAGTTGCTTATTGCTATGTGTTTTCATTGTTACTCACCACTTACTATTTCAAAATTATTAAGAAAACTTATTAATCAAATTTTTAATTATCCTGTATACTTATGTGTATTTCAATTAGTATCAATTATATTTCGTTTTAAAAATCCCATTATGACATACGTACTTTTTATTTGCATTTCAACGAACAATTTCTGTTAATTATAGGTGATCTTGGTGACCATAACTATTAAACGATAATATACAATAATACTATTGACATTTATAATAGTGAATTTCATTACTATGAAATGCACGCGATATGTATTAAATTGAAAATTTTCATATTAGCTCCATGCGTGAGCACATAAATCTCAGATATAAGCATTTATTGTAGTGTGCATGCAAACAAAGAGTTCAACAAAAAATGCCATCCAGCGTAATTGCTGAGCTGATAGAATGCGTGCACAACGATGCATACTTAGATATTGGATCTATGTGCATACGCAGATGGGCAATACAGTGATATGAAATCGATTATTGAAAAATCAAACAAATGATTTTCTTCGGCTTAGAGAAAACATATTGTTACCTGAAATAGTCACTGGATACGTATAAACGAATAGAAGATCATATGCGGTAAGGCTTTGAGATTTGAGACGCGTAAAAAACAAATTATACGTTACCTACATATATAAATTGAAGTATATACAAAAGTATGCAAATTAATAGAATACTGTAATTACTGTGGAGGGATTAGCTTAATGATGTACATAAAAATATAAATATTTCAAAAGTATTGCATAATATATTATAAATTGCCTGAGATTGTTAAACTAGAACAAGGATGCATTCATTTCTTTCAGTCTCGTTTGTTACTGAGTTATTTTAAAAAAAGTGAGAGATATGAAATACCTATCGTCTATACACGATAACAAAAATTTATTTTAGAAATGAATCGACGCACAGCGTTCTGCTTTAAAGTAACTACTTTCCGTTTTAGTTCAATGAAATAAAAATTGTTCACTTTATTAAGCATTTTCAACACAATAAAATATCCAAAATGATTACGACGCTCTTCAATTGCAAAACTTATTAATACTTTAACGATTTGTAAATAGAGCTCAATTTTATTTATTTATCTTATATTACTCTAATAGTATTTGAATTTTATTTCCATATTCTCCAAGTGATATAAAAAAATTATCTGTGAGTAGACAAATGAGATATATACGAAAAGAAAAAAATATATAAACTAAAATAAAATAGCAAAAGTGTAAATTACTATGATAATCGAAAATATAAATGTTAGCAAAAAGGAAATTATATAATTAAAATAATAGAGAATGATAGTATACCTACATAGAGAACTAAATAAATAAATCTAAATAAACACCACAACAGGATTCCATAAGTATATATACTGTCATATTACGTTGTCTATTTTAAAATCCTCCAAAAAAAATCGTTTCCGTTCTTCCAATTTCGTTCTAGACCTAATGCCGCTTGTTTGTACTGCTGACAAAGCAGATTTTTGTTTTTTGACTATCTCTGTTGATAATTTTCTTCACATCTTTATCATCATTTAAATTGCATCAAATAAAATCTCCGGACATCTCAGCTGTTACTTCGTCGATCAGGGCTAGCGAATCTAAGCCATCGTTTCAAGACCTCGACTGCAAGCTGAGCTAATTTCAAGCTCAAGACGTAATGATGAATGAAGTCATCACTGTCAACGACAGCTGCATGCTTCACGTCAAAGAATTTCGAATACTTGGAATTTCAAAAATTTATTTCCTAAATAGCTACCAAAAAATATCTCTTGAGAATCCATAACGTCGTCGGTTTAAAACTATTGCTCCAAAGGAACCGAAAGAACTCAGTAGGTCATCATTGTGAGATGACCAGCCACCATCGCTGCAGCCAGTGTTGATGAACCTCAAGAACATCATATCGTTCAATATTTTGACTTTAGTCAAATTTTCAGACTGATGGAAAAAAAAGATAAAGAAAAGAAGCCTGATATTCAATCATATTCATACATACATACTATTTCTGTTGTACTAAACATAACATTTTAATGATTTCTTTTGTCTTAAATTACCTAGCTCCTTATCTCTTGTCTACTTTAAGTTGTTTTTCACATGAATGATTCACATTAAAAATTATTTTGAGTATATTTTTTGAGAAGAAGGGTTCATATTACTTGCAAAAAGAACACACACTTGCTATTGTAATCATTGCAACAATTTTCACTTTTATTTGTGATAAAGAGATACAGACAATAATGGCAAATATAATATTGAGACACAATAAATTGTTATAGAAAAAAAAAAAACATTGCGCAAACAGAAAATTATTATTGATAAAAAGAAAGAATTGAACAAACTACTGAAATCTACAACATTATGAATTTATTACGAATACAAAAATATCATTATAACGGCGTTACAACTGTAATGCAATATACGAACACTAATTGCAAGTTAATGATAAATATGGTCTCAGTTATGATGATGCGTGTAATATAACATGTATGATAGAATGATAAATAAAGATATGCCAAAATTTCAAATCATTTTATAAGTGGTATCATTACAAGAAAAATTTAAAATCTTGCAAAAGATCAGAATAATTTGAGTGATAATGCGACATTACTGGTAAATAATAGTCACGTTTGCAAACATTATTAGTAAAATCCAGACGATAGGCTTATTCAATTAATTTCTTCAACATTCGACGAATGAAAAATTATAGGAAACGAGACTTATTGATATATGACCTAGGTAATATTAATAAATTTATTATATTGGTTGAGAGTCGATTACACATTATATAATTGATTAATCTATACACATGATTGAACGTTAATAAAGGAAGAGAATAAACTTTTTGAGTCACGCGTGATACCCTACATGTTTGCTACTCTAATCTTTACTCATATTACACCAACTGCTTAATAACTCCAAGACAATAAGTAAAACGAAGAGAAACTTATAATACACTCCAATATCAAATAAAAGAAATGATCAAATAAAGGGATGCAATAAGATAATTTATGATATTGGAAAGGTGTATTATTGAATTGGATATTCCAACAATGACTTTTACAATATTCAGAAAAAATAATGTGGTAATTTTCGAAAAAAAAATGTCTGAACCTATTCGGCTGAAATTTACAGAAGGAAAGTCAAACTTTCCGCGTATATTAAATAAAACGTTTTTCCTATCGTCACCATGCCGAACCAAAGAGTCAAAAAATACAATAAAAATCAAGTTCCTGATTTGAATAAGACAGTTCAATTTGCAGATGTTAACAACTTGAAATTATAAAATGATAAATAAGGAAAACAGGAACAATTTCACTTTTGACAGTTCATGGAATAAGTGGACATTCTGTATAGATCATATCAAAATATAAATTCAGTATGAATACCAATTGCGCAGTAGTCTTACACGTATCTGCAAAAGCAAAAAATGTACATAAACACATGCATTTCTATAATAAGGAGTGTATAGAGCACACATTTGTTTGTTCCTATTATTTTATGAAATTAACATTTTCAAATCTTCCAAAACGTAATTTAGGTAGTAGAAGCTAAAAATATTTGAAATTAATTTCCAAGTGTTTAGGTAACTGCAAGTTCTATTCGCCTTTTCTGATTCCTGAATTTATTGTATACATAATATGTATGACATTTGTTCAATCTAAGCTTTCGTATTCAAATTAATTTGTTACATTATACATATTCACACTACATTGATCCATTAACCTACGCATAAATTGTAGACGAAATGAAGGTGAGCATAAAACATTTTCCAAGAGTTACTCACAGTCGAATGGATTTCCCAATGAACATAATTTTTATATGAAGTAATTATTCATTAAACGCATTTACGACAGAAAAATCCATGGTCGATGCAATATTATTTTAACTTAAAAAGTTTATCCATATCTACGAAATATTATCTTTTTTTCAATCATTTTCACTTTTTTTAAACATACACAATTTTCTTATAGACCTCCATGAAAATAGACTAATATTATTATTCCTCTTCATCATAGTTCAACTGAATATATTCAGCGCAATATTATCATAATTTTTCTGTTTGTCAAGTAACATATCTGTCTCTATCCGAAATTCAGCGAACACGACAAAATACAGTAGCATACATAATATAAAATCTTAAGAATAAACATTTTTCCAAAAATATATTCAATCTGCATAACAAAATTATATAAAAATTTAGTTATTATATAAATACAGTGGTGTTTCATGTTGCAAAAGAAAATATGTATAAACCGCCAGTATTGATCTTTGCTCATGTGAACTCTTGACAATTTGAAAAAAAAATAGTGATACGAGGACTAGTCAGACAGAGTAAGGTAAAAAGAGAGAAAGTGAGAGAATGAGTGAACGACAAATAGCACATGTACGAATGAGGGATGAAGAATAAAGTATGAAAGAGAGTGAAAAGAGCAGAAGAAGGAGTATGAGAAAGAGTGACATATACTTTGAGTAAATATCAGTTTCCACTTAGATCCGTCGGAAATCGAGCCTTTCGAGCAATGGTCAATAATTAACTTTAATTGGAATCGCGTTAATTATTGAGATAATGACTTGCGTTACCAGCACACAATCGGGTGTCGACGTCGATCGAATAGTTTCGTTCTGCATGCTCGACGTGTGGCCGTCGTCTGAGTGATTGCTGTAGGTCACGTTAAGCCGAACTATTGCGGCAAACACAAAAGCAGATATATTTATGGAAAGCCATGAGAAGTGGGGCGATCGCGTTTCCCTCGTCAACCGCGTATAATCAAAGATACGTGCGTACTGATTGTACCTATCGTATGAATACTCAATATCTGCGCGTCGTACCAAGCTATGAAATAGACTACGAGTATGATAAAAGATTACCTAATGAATTACATTACTAACGAGAGCCTACTAGTAAGCTTTATACTATTTATATGTAAAATCGATAATTCATAGGTATATGTATATATATACATATATACTTATATACATACATATATATGTATATATATATACAGGGTAACTCACTTAAATCGTTACAAGCTTAACACTTGCACTGTACTATGACAATTTAAGTGAATCGCCTTGTATACAGAGAGAGACAGAGAGAAAGTGTTAGTGTGAAAGAATGTTACTCATAAGAAAATGTATTGTTAATCAAAAGTTTTAATATATATTGGTCAGGTTATCAAATCAAAATATGAAATTGGCACAGTCGTACACTGAAATTTAAAGAATTGAACATTTCTTTGGATAAGAGAAATCTCTAAATATGTATATCAGAGTGGTCCAGTAAGTGCTTTTGAGAACAGAAGGAAAAATTGTGCTATCATTTTTAATGTTATAAAATTGGTTTTGAGATAAAAATTATGTTAAAAATTTCAAAATTCAAATTTAAATACGACATGTCGTATTTTTCTGAACTCATGGATTAAAATGGTCGATTTTTAATAAATCAAAAATTCTATGCTGAATATAAAACAAAGAATATTGTATTTTAAGCGAACTGTTCCGTATTTTTGGCATTTGGTTAGAGGACTATATTTTAAACTCAGTTTTCTGAATACATAAGTATCAACGGAATACTGAAATTGGAGAAACGTTCATGCTAAATATACATTGAAAGCATATTTATAGATTGTTATTTCAAGAAACTTACGTGCGCCATGCGAGACAGGCAGAAGTATTGTAAAAAATTTGAAAGTTTACGCCAGTGTTTTGTAGTTGTCACTCTTTCCGAAATTTCATTGATAATCTTGACAGAAATTAATATATCAAAACTTTTGACTAACAATCTACCTACGACATGTTTCAGAGGGATAGACGAAAATTAGCTGCCTTGAATATTCGTTTGATATACGCGTTCCGTTACCACGTGCATTCTTTCCCTCAAATTATACTATCGTCGTTTTAATAGATTGCCTCGCAGCATATTGTCAGCAGTTTTCGTAATTTGCTTTTCGCCATTTGATTCTTGCTTCGTATCTTATTACATTTGGCAATTGATCTAAAAGAAAAAACATGAAGCATTTCGTACGTAAGGAAATTCCTTTCTCAGCTTCTTCACACAATATACTTTATTTACCTTGACATTAAATAATGAGAATCCAGCTCCATGTTACAGAAAACGAAGAAGAAATATATTTATCGGTATAAAGTATATATCAATAAGAAGATAATGATATCAATAAGAATTGAAGTTCATCTTCAATTACAATTTAATACTAATGTAATCATTGGTTGTTACTGTTGCCAGAAGCTCCTTGATATTTATTGCAAAGATAAAAGTTGTTTCACGTATTGTGACAATTAATGTTAATTTATAATTTAATAACAGCCGGTTTATATTTATATAGTTTCTTTATATATACTTGGCAAATATACACAGCGGCAGTCTGTACTCTTGGCAAAAGCAAAGAGCAAATAAAAATACAATAAACGTAGATAATTATAAGCGAATTTGATATGTAAGCCGAGGAAGGAGGTTTTATCTGCGCTTCCAGATTAATATTCGTGGTAACGAAACGCAAACTCCACATAGGTCTATCTTACAGGTGCATTTACTCGTAAGACACCATAGGTACTAAGGTTAATCTTTGTTTCTCGTAGCGGCGATAAAACAATGAAAAGTACCCGAGAGACGGAAGTATTAGGAAATGCGAGAGGATATTTCTAATGGATCACAATAACGTTAAAAATAATATTGAAATTTTGGGAGCAACGGATAGGCCGCAGGTTTGAAGCAGATCTAGCTAAATAACATTAAAGTAAAACTATTATCTAGACCTTAATCGAAGGAGGCAAGGGATGCAGAGAAATGAATTTACGAGATATAAAGCGAACTAAACATTAATCTTTAATAAGGTTTATCTACTAATAAACGAATAAATTAACTCGTCATAATGTTTCTTGCTGCCTTAAATACAATTACAACAAAAACGCGCACTTGTGCGCCTGTACACACGCAACAACATATAAGTTGTACATATTCATTTACAGTGTTTCAGAGGTATTGACCGCTTTGTATTATTTTTTTTTAATTATTGTTTTGCATTATTCACAAAGAGATTTACTTGACGTTAATATTTTCAATCTATTTATTATTGAGCACGTTCTTTTCTTCTGGATCATAAACAATTGGTATACTGTTTTTATTCTTGTGTATTTTCTATTTTGAATTAATTAAGTTGCTTTTTGAAAATTAACATTTCTATGATGTATCTTAAAATCATGTCTAATATATTTAACTAATAAGATTTTGTGGAAAGTATTATGAATCAGTCATGAATAATACGTACTGGTCAATCTCTGGAGCATCTGTATATTATACATACGCATATACTATATATAATTCTATTTATAGTGCAATTAGCCCATTTATCACAGTTCTACCTTTAATTTACAATATAACAAATTATATGGCCCCTCCTAATTTTTTAGATTTCCGTATAATGCTATTAATATTGAGCAGGAGCAAAAATCTTTTGTTCAATTATTTACCTTGACCATCTCTCTTTCGACGTACTGGCATGCATGCAAACGTCCCTAGACTAAGATATTTCGAAAAACCAATAAGGGAATTCGAAAAGAATTCAGTAATTCCATGCATCATTAAGGCCATTGATATTTCAATGCCATACCTTATATTAGAATTGCCATAACTTTTAGCCTCAGGTAAACCGATGAATCAGAAATGTTGTTAAACGCGAATAAAAGATTTATTATTACGATTATTATCATTATAATTATTATCATTATGTGAAATATTATCAGCGTTGATCGCATTGTTGTTACTATGAACTCGCGTTCTTCTTATGCTGCTCGAACACGGTGATAAGGCTTCCCACATAATACTATGCGATGTGTCTATAATCATCATTTATCTTACACTAGTTCACTCTTATTGATAATAATTATAATTTTTAATTACGTTTGAATACTTGCTGAATGAACTTCTTGACGAAAATATTAATACTATTAAAGAAGCAGTAATTTATGATCTTTCTGTTTGTGAGACGTGTCTCGCGGTAAGGTTTTAATTTTCATTTATTATAAGTCAAATAAAATTTTTATTCTTAGAATTGCGATACAAGTAACATATCGCTTTCTCATTTTTCGATGGCTTTGGTTTATTTGTTTTCATTCAATTGATCTGCCCTAGACATGTTTGCAATGAACTTCACGAATTAAACTAATTAAATTATTCAATTTGCTTATTAAAGCTTTGTTATTCAGCGTGATGAGTTACGCATCACGTTTTTCTACTGCGAAATTTATTTATTTCTTAACTTTTCGGTACAAAATTGGTCCATTCACGGTTACAATTACAAAGTACAATCTGCAATATTTTTTTTCTTAATTTTTTTAAATTTTTTATTGAATAATCGTTGGTGTCACGTAGGTATAGTAAATTTATACAATTCAGTCAATTTGATTTTGATGCGTTACGAATCAACATAAATTTTTTACCAGCGAATGTCTTCGAACTGTCTCTTATCAATAATTTAGATATTCTTGCGTCTGTAAAGTATGAAATCGTGTATCAATGTGTGCCACCTTACCCACATTTTTTTTTATAAGTAATTAATTGCCTGATTATTTTCGCTCTACTTGTTTAATACAGACTCCGTTCCTCTGGCGAACAGTCTGCAGCTAAAAATATAGAGTACGTAATTGTACTTTATCGACCCGATTTGCTCCTAAAATAAATGCAATGCTGAAACAACCTTTAACGAATACTGATTCAATTTAAAACATATATAACTGTACTACTATACCAGGAGGTCTCCTATGAGTATGAAAAAGAAAATCGTGATATATATTAAATAATTATCTGTAGAAATTTTCATTACTTTTATTTAGATATCATAGACTTGATTTGAAATAATTTTCACGTGTTTTTTTATTTTCTAATAATTGACTATTTTTCAATACACCACGACTTTGATATGTTTTTAACTAAATTCATGCATTTAAAAATTCGTAGACATTCTTTTGTACAACGTAATACAGTACCCATTGCTTCTTAATTCTACAATTACTCTGTATGAAAATAACATAATTGTGATTTTAAAATTGGTAAACAATTTTGTGTATGAGCTGGTAATAACATAACCGGTGCTTTTAATAAATAGTAAAAAAATTTATTTATTTGTTACTATAGTTTTTGATAATATTTAATTTACATAAACAAGTAGAAAGGCATTACTTCAAATACATTGATTTTATACCTAGTAACGAAATACTTATTACTTATATTTCGTCGAGAAGTTCTTCCATGATCAGTCATCGTCGTTAGTGAGCATCATCACTCCGAGTATTTTCGTATATCACTACTATTATTTACTAATGAATTATTTAGATATTTATAAAAAGTAAAGAATTTATTGAAATCATTTTATTATGATGATTCATACCTATTATCTTAATTTTTTCCATAAACTTTTTAATAATAGAGATCCTTTGTTACTATTGTCAGTAGTAACAAAGAATTTTATAAAAATCTTAATGACTATAACTTGAGACCCTACAACAATTAGTATGTCCCCAAGTTATTACGGCAAATTGGCGCAGTATTTTTGTCCAACTTGATCAACTGACACTTTGATTAGATGTCAATTTCAAATGTTTCCAAAGTTGCATATGCTTTCGAAACACCGCATTCGTATTCACCGTAACGTAAGAATACTCTTATCAAACATATCTATAATATGCTGGAACAATGAGACAGTTAGCCAATAAAAGTAATGATTATTGTCGTTATTATTATCATTGTCATTATTACACTCAGGACTGTTGTACTGAAATCAATGAATACTGGAGAAATATTAAAGTAAAGTATCTATAAAAAGTGCTTGCACAAAAGTGTTACACAAGCATGCGGTTCGAGATTGATCAAATTGTGCGATATTACGTGGGGTCAAAGACTACCAATATTGAAGTGATTGGCACGGTATTTGGACTCTCTAAGAAAGCCCTACCAATTTTCATACACGTGTGTCTATATTCCTCTGCGCTTGAAAAGACAACTGAATATTGATCGTTGATTTTAGTTATTCGATAATGTTAGAATACTCGCTTTGCATAGCACATATACGTATGTATTCAGCAACCATGGATGTTTATTAAAAGAATGTAGAAATTCACTATGTAATTGAAATGACGGATATGGAGTTACAAAATTTCTTGAAACTTTTCACAAAATCTTGAAATTGTTCGAAATATTAGAAAATCGCAGAATATCATATTTTCTAATTACTTCGTCCAAAAGGAAGGTATCTCATGTGTGAGGCATTGGATATGCTACAGGAAATAAAATGCTGTTGTACATACGTTGTCATGCCGTTACAAATTGAAAGAGAATTTTAAAATACTTGACAGATACTGAAACAGGTATTAAAGTAGAAAATGGGTTTATGTCAATAAAAAAAAAATAATTTTATAGACAGACAGATAGATAATTTATATAAAAAATTCATTTGAATGACAATTGTATAAAGGTTGAAAGTTACACATGTCTTTTGTTCGTTGTCATTATTTATTGTGCATTATGGTTAGTCAGAAAATACATGATTTCTCTTTGTCCAAAGGATTTACAAATTATAATACAATAATGGACGGCGTCGTTGAACTAATTAGAAAATAAGAATACAAAATGCGTAACGTATGTAAGTACGAATAGGCCCGTTCAAGTGTAAAATTTAGCAATAGCTTATAGAGAATTTCGCTTATATGTATTCAAATTTTCTCAATTTTCAATGTATACAAGAATGAATATATACATTGGAAAATACACCTCTGTTAAATAATCGGAATATATATTAGCTCGATCGATCGTTCCTGTGGAAAGAGAATAAGGAATAAAATAGAGTAACAAGTGAAATAATATTTGTTACGTACATTGATATCGTTCACTCGAAAGATTGTACTGATTTTCAAGAGACTATTGAATCTGGAGAAATGTGAAATTCAATGTAGCGTTCTTAACCATAACCATAGAATTAACGTGACAGAAGAATGTAAATTGACTAACTTTGTCAGATCCAATTGCGTAATAATTAATTAATCTTTTTAAAACGGGAAGCGAATACATTCTTAATCCAAAATATATTAATTTCTGTATTATATGAATTTATTAAACATTTATGAAAATTCCTTTGCAAATTGTTAAAAATATATTGCGCAATTGTTGTATAAATAATTTGTCAAGGACAATCTTCTTAGTTTATCAAAATTAATGACATCAAATAATTTCTTATGACAGATTTACGAGCTTTACTCATCAAGATATCAATACTGCATATATCCAAACATCCAACTTTGAATGACTAATTTTAATATATTGTGAGTTTTGAAACTATAATTTGTACTTGAATGCATTTGAAGAAGCAGCAAAAGTGAAAACAAACATATCGATATATCTATAATACTAAACGTTTAGATTTATAAAATTATTCTTTTTCATTTGTAAATTTAGAAATTGTATGAATAGGTAAAACTTAAAAAGTTAATCGTAATTGTTTATAGGTTTATTTTTTTTAACATTCGACTGTATTTCATAAGATCTGTATATTTTATGAGGGACGAATCCTTTAAAAATTGTTTCCACAAATTTTAATAATTTATCGTATTTTGTATCTCAGTATATAACAACAAAATGTGATCGACCGAGGGTACTTGTCTCCTGACGGTATAATCCAAAAATTAAGTCTCATATAATGCGAAAAAGTTCAAATAGTATCATACATATGTCTTATAATATATTTTAAAAATATATAACATCCATATGATACTGTCGAAAAATATGAAAGAAATATTTAGTCGTTGAAATTTCATAATTATTTTTTAGTCTTACTGCAGGAGAAAATGTTTGGCCAGGTATATTCTTACTGCACATTTAACACAGAAAAACTATCTGTACAGATCGATATATAACAATTCATTGGACCACAGACCTTTACATAGCACTCTGATTAGCATGTAGTTAATATTTCAAAAAAAAACATTGAAACTTTGATTTGATGAGACAAATACCTTAAAATAGCTTAATATGCATATTAATAGGATAAAGATTAATTAAACAAATTATTATAAAGAAATATTAAGAAATATTGCCTTGTATGACAAAAACTTGCTGGACGAATAATGGAAAACAAGATTAACAAATCAATTATACAATTCGAAAAATTAAAAATTACACAATTTTCATTAATCAGAGAGAGTAATGGATATAGTGGAGCAACATTAAGTCCAGATTCAGAAGTCTCTTTAATATTGTTGGCTGTAGTAAGTTGGCCTCCTAAAATATCACTAATTATCAAAATTCGATTAAATACATGGAATTTATTTAGTTTTATTCATCGTAAGTACTTTTTACTTTGTTTATCGATTCTATATATTACATTGAAAATTGCAAAGATAAACACTACAAACCAGTAGTTAAAATATTCATTTGTCTTTTCAAAAGAAACACATCTGTAAACTCGAACAATCGACATATAACCCAAAAGCTGCAAATCCATAGGTACATAAATAAATTGCGCTCCTATTAAATTCCAAATTCTACCAAGCACAACAATTTCAGTGACGGTAGAAAATCAACCACCCCTATGTTTACTGGGATCTTTCTTCAAAATAAATTGAAAAATAGCAAACATGTATTTTAATATAGTAAATCTGACGCGTGTCAATATTCACTAAAATAATAAAATACATGGCTATAAAATCATCATGACACGTCTGATTAAACGTTGTCATAATGTACAATAAAAAAACTCAAAGCGTACTAATCGCATAATAAATCAATCAATCCGTAGTATCATCACGAGAAACTTTTAAGATTAGAGCATAACTACAATAGTATAAACCAGATCACTTGGAAGAGTTCCTTTTTTTTTAATCCGAAGAAGATCGAATGGCAAAACGAAAAGAAATAAAAGATAAAATGTTATGGCTTAGCAATAAGCTTGTTAATATTCACTGTTCAAAGAGTGTTGAATCGAAGCGGTTAGCTTTGCAAAATAAGAAAGAACGAAACGTACGAGTAAAGGTGATCGATCCATGTGAAAAATATTCTAATGCCGCATCTACAGTATTTTCTTCGCCGTGTATAACTGAATGTAAAAGTTTTATTGGTATCGGTGAGCAGAAATGAAAGAGAATGAAATGATGTCTGCATTTCCATTTAAGGAGGTAAACCGAAAGTTTCGAGATTAAGGGAATGGTTAAAAAGCGATCCAATTAATATAAAGGGAGAAATTAGAAAGGATACGGCCCAATTCCCATATAGAAGTCTGTACACAGGACTCTAAACAGTTTGCGATAATATACTAAAGGACTGTGGCGCCAGGCGTCACGGAAATTCACATCGGTGTGCTTTAACTGTCAAATAAATAAGTGATAGCTTAAACAATAACTGTAATGTGCTACGATTACATTAAATGTGGCTTTGTGTATTTATGTAAGATAATTACGATTTAAAAAATGAAATGACATGAGTCCACAATGGACATACCGCGACGACCTGGAAAATCGATCATCGAGTTGACCAGTTCACTTTTGCTAAATTGTCCGCCTCGATTTTTCCCAGTCTCCTTAATGGAAAAAAAAGAAATGTCTAGAGATCCGCGTCTTCGGTTCGCTGCTTTTTAACTCTCTTTGCCACGTTGTCACTGACGTGTATAATAAAAAAAAGAAACAGACGAGGAACAAACTCGGCTGCGGATCTCGTGAGATCGATCAGAGGGGAGTCTTAAGAGATGTCGAAAAGTCTAATAGAACTTAATTACACGCTCGGTTCACTGTAAATACGGTGTATTTGTACATTTCGTTTAGTGCCATCCGCTTCCGGTATTCTTTCGCAAAGGTTCGTTCGCTCCTTTCCTCTTAACTGCCTTTCTTCTACTCTTTTCGCTCTTTACGTTTCCGAAGTACAAAGACTCTTGCAACAATAGATGGGGAACGATGAAACTAAAAGAGTGGCTAGGGAAGAACGAGAGAGTAAAAGAGAATCATGGAGAGGAAGATGAACCGGAAATAATTGATTTGATTATTCAAGAGATTGCAAAGCGGATACCGTTATACACTGTAACGAAAAGATTGCAAGAAAAATAATCTTTTTGCAGAGAGATTAAGCGTAAAACGCAAAATACCGGAAGTGAATAGAGTTTAAGGTATGAGGATCGATTGATCAATTGTTTTCCAATCGTGTTATTTCTTTCATGGGATTCAGCGAGTCGCTGAAAAAGTAGCCCACAGGCCTAAATACACTCTAATTATTCTAGCTAAATGATGTCTTTCTTGATACGGCATCGAGGCAACTCGTAAAGTCCTGTCGAAAGACAATTTCCGATAAATCAAACTCTCGATGAACTTTGCACAGCCCACTCTTAGACTTTCACAATTGTGTTTTGAGTTTCTTGATAAAAATTAGTTGGTTCTTAGATTACATTACCTTTTGCAATAAATTTGATTACAACGATGCTGTTTAATTTTTACTCTTCCAATACTTATTCATAATAATAAGATTAGGCTTACGAGCAGTGTCAGAGTTCATCGGGCTGGACGAGGAACGTGCATAAGATTCCAAAAGGCAAATACCCAATTATCCGATATTATCTATATGACATAACAATTAATTACCCGTTATTATTACTATAACTTCGTAGGTACGTATATTGTACGATGAACAAAAACAAATTATTGCTTGTATATATTGAGAATATCATAATAAAAGTGATGTACCAATGAGACCGACTTGTCAACAGTTTCTCTTTTCCTCAATACTCATCTATAATATTGACATTTTAGGCTTCCGCGGCCGATATTATCATTAATACTCATGGTTTCCAGATGGAAGCCGCGTCTCTGTTCAGCTTTGTGCCGACGTTGCGCAAACGTTTCAGTCTGCATCATCAGGGCTAGGGGGCTCTGATACTGAAGCTCCCTGTTGTCAGAAAGTCTTAATATACCTACGATTGCTCATGCGGATCAGTGCTTCAGCCGATCACAAGTAATTTAGATGATCAGCTGTGATCAATTAAAAAAACCGAGAGGACGGTGTGCCAAATGGGGTTTACTTGGTATCCTCGATCCCTATTAAGGTTATTTGAGAGAGAAAAATTATCGTATTTGGTACACCGTTAATTTTCTTTGACCCGTGTACTGATCTTCCTCCCGATCTCATCGATGTACACCTTTCCACAGGATCAGAGAATTTATTTTTTATATTAATTACTCATCTAGAATTGTCAGAAATTATTGCTTCAAGTATTTGCCTCTTCTCGTGTTAATTATATTACACAATGAAACGTCAAATAGTCAGGACTATGAAATTAAAAATATCAAGCAGCGTGAAACAATTGAAGCCATTTTTATAAAATTTTATTATCATACGCATATAGTACAAATAACAAAGTATTATATGTATACGAAACAGTATTTTAACTATTTAATCTACAGACACGAGGATGTCTTATAAACATTTGGCATTACGAATTCTTATTTAACAAAACTTAAATTTGAAAAATATATTCGCAACAGAATTGCGGTAACGAGACCAACCAATGATTGAAACCGTATTTCAATCATTTGAATTCATGAAACTTCGTCATTGCATAATAACGAAAAGTTTATCACAAAAACATTGTTTATGTATATTTACAATGTTAAATGGAAATAGTTTTATGTATATCAATTATTTAAAAAAGGACTTTCATCTTCAACTTTGTTACACAACTAGGAGCATAAAGGTAACCAAATTTTATTCAATGCCAACTTTTTTCATTAGTTGACGCAATTTTCATAATGAAGCAGCGTCATAAGATGCTGGAATGATGCTTATTTAAGTTATTGAGATCGTTATGTGTTTTGCTATTTTGAAAGTCGTTGCAAAATCACAACAACAAAAAATACAGTAGAACTCTGATTAACTGCGATTGGCTTGTCCTGGGAACGGTTCAACCGTATGCCTTACAGCGTCGCCCCCCGTTAATCGGAATTCTACCGTAACATATAGGACTCTATGCACATCACAAGAAGAAATATTATTATCAATATATCTATACTTTTGTTTAAAGAAATTAGTCTTGTTAGATTTAAACGTTACGCATAAAAAAAATTGCTGTAGTTTCATTATGTCTCCTGTAACGCAAACTTTGATGACATGAATTTGATACGAGTAAAATTTCATGGTTAAAATACAGTAAATGCAGTATTACTTAGTATAACAATAAATGAGAAATATAAGATGTAACCGTGACGTGTAAATGAAACACACTACACCTATAATTAACAGATAGGGTAATTAGGAGCCATACTACCCTTTGTTTTTGACAATCCCATGTCTTAATATCAAACTTCATTCCTTAGATACAATCTAATATACCTAGGGACCAATTATACAATTTAAAATCCTTCCAACACAAATATAATTAAAGAAGTACGTGTAACAATTAGAAATTAAAAAAATTAATTTTTAATATACTCGCTACGATAGCAATCTCCTATTGACCAATGGAAAAAATATAGCCTTTAGGAAGAATTTGAATATGCACAGGTAACCTTGAAAATGTAAAATTTTTCAATGATAGTATACATAATAGAAATTTAAAATGCACACTCAAAATAAATACTCATCTATAATGCACTTCAATTGAAATACAACCTGAATCACTTCATTAGGAATGATAAAACAAGTGGTTGATAAGACACATATTAAGTCCTTTCTTAAAAAAAAGTAAAACTTCCTTAAAAATAGACAGACTTATTCACTTTTACAATTAAGGTATTCCGAGCGTAGGACGATAGTGTTTAGAAATTAATAATTTTCGACTATGCTACATTTTCATCACGTAGCATCGTGTTAAAATAAATTCAGACTTAGTTGCGGACCTTTTAACGATTAATTGTCATTGTTCGTTCTTTGCAAGAAAATATTATCGAAAAATTCGAGAATAAGTTTGGCCTAATATTATAATCATGGCACTTTCCACAGCGGCATAGCTAGTAACACTTTCCATAGTCGTCTGTGCTGTCTTCGTCGTGGGCAATTAAGGTTTTGGAACAAAAATATCGAGAAAAAAAAAATATATAGATACAAAATCTAAATTAACCAAAACCTTCTATGTAAAGTCGGTTCAAGGCGGTATAGCTTTATATGCTCGAAAATATTATGGACCTCGCTTAGATATCCACACAAAATGCATATTCACGCTCGAAATACCTTAAAGTAGAATATAATTAAATATAATACAACGTATACAATAACTACTCAGATAGACTTGTATGAATTAACACAACGTTCAGCAAGATTACATGTCTTATGAGTGCTCAGCTGATAGTGATATTGGCTAAATTAAATGATGGCATGAAAGTGCGTCGCTAATTTTCAATGTTGGTTACACAAGATACTTCATTCGTCATACTAAAAAAGGAGATAAATATTATCTCAATCATGCTCTACCAAAATATACATTAGTTATTGGTTTATAAGTTTACCTCATAGCATAATGAAAAAGAATTCTGATTTATACGTCACATTTGCTTCATATTTGCATACATACATAGTTAAATATATACATAAAAGTCTATCTGGGTATAAACTTATACTTAAGGTTGCTGTTCAGCTATAGTCCGTCTAAGAGTTCAAAGTATTTTTTTTTTTAAGATCACAAGCAATGCAATCCATAGCAAATCACACGCGATTTCTCAAACAATAACGTAATTAGGTATATGGTAACAAAAAAAAAAAAAAAAATTATTCAGTGGAAAAATCGAACTCGTGCACGGACTATAAGTCTATATGTACACACGAACATAGAATAATGACGTCCGAAGAGAGGAAAGCCGTACAACCATATTCTTCTTATGTTTTCAACTAATTTGATACATTAATGGTTTAACCATCTTTCCTGCAGGACCAAGAAGTCGAATCATCTCGATTTAAAATTCTCCAAAAAAACTTGCCTTCAAGAGTAATATGCGAAGCCGACCTGCGAAATCCTCATGGCGGTCACAATTACGCCTACTTTATCTGCATATATTTTTCTTTGAATCAAAATATTTGACACTTAAACACAGATGACCAGGTCTTCTATAGCATGTGATAAAAGCCGGCTGAATCAATAATGTTGAATGAATTAAATGGAAAATGCAAGAGAAAAATCGTTGTAAAGATTTCCTCGCTTCTGACGTTACATTCTGGCGTTCTGCATATGTATGTGGACACATAGAATAACTGAATAGCAGTATTATCCTTCAATATAATTCGCAATGCGTGACTATACAAATGACTGGAACTTGAATGTTTTATACAATTATTTCATGATTCGCAATCCCACCCCGTAATTGGTTGCAAAATCTATTTTAAAATCACAAAACTACCCCGTAATTTATTTACCTACTATTATATTACTTAAAAATATCACCCAAAAAGAGACCTATTTCAATCTATAATTCGAAATTGAATTTCCTTCGCTAAAATATAATCAATGCATAGACATCATTATATTCACATGCCAGAACTTTAAAAAGGGTGGTTCGGTATTCAGGAATATGTATTCAGATTTTTCATACCAATGAGTATACAATACTACTATAGTAAATTGCATCACTCTGCTAGTGGTAAAGAAATTGCAACATTTCTCTAGTGAACGAAAATGTCCTAGTTCTTTAACTACAGACAAATAGATTTCTCCAACCGTTCTATCTGTAATTAACTTTTTAGAAATGATAGTTAGTAAAAGTTATCGATTTATATCAAACGTTCTATGCAGCTACTCGTCCATTAATTTAAACAAGTTTTGCTGATCGTAAGCGTACTGATCGAAATTTTGTATTTGCTATAAATGCTGTTCATAAAATTTCAATGACTCCTTGAGAGTCACTGACCGATATATTATGACATATGGAAAGCCTAAAACTGGCTCATAGAGTCGCAATCGACCTGTGTGGAACGTACAAAAAAATAGTTAAACTATTTGGGTTTTCATGAAATTTGATGACTTAAGGTTTTCAATCTCACTGAATCTGAATCCAATCTTAGATTTGCTGGATGAAATGACCAAAATTGAAAAAATTGTTAGTTTTAGGAAACTTACTGAATAATTAAATAATTATCGATACTCTGACAATGAGATTAGTCTGCGAATGCAGATTATTTACAATAATACCGCAAAGCATGACCTCAAAAAATCCGAAAATTTTTATATTTTTGATTTTTGAAAATCTCCGATCCTATTCGGATTCAGTGACCTTAAAAACCTTAAGAGATTAACCTTCATAAAACTCCAATAAGACTCATTTTTCACGACATTCCTGATCAGATTCTTATATTTCAGCGTAACACTCAAAGGGTTAATAACAACGCGTACATATGAACATGCAGTAAAATTTTTCAGTCATTATGTAATATAAAAGGTATTAAATGGCAGAGTTAAAGAAAATGAAATTAGACGTATCAGTTTTTAACGTAAGCAATAAATGCTGATAAGCACAATATCAATAGAAAAAGTGAGATTCATTTAACTGATCTGATTATAGGTCAGGTTAAGGACAGTGCAAGACTCTTACTGTCAACAACCACTCCATCTGTTAAAAGATTGAAAACATAGTATAAACTGCAGATATAAAAGAATCTAACTTTAAATGAAAATATAAACCACTTCTCCGCATAAATTTAAGCAAATAACTGCACCACATTTTCTGAGTAAAGAAATTTCCGAACACCACATAAATGACTAGGAATTTGTATCCCACGTTTTGTGCACCTTATGTCTTAAATGCTCCAGCCTGAGCAGCCTTTATGATAAATGTTTTCAAAGTAGCTTCATCGAGATTGGCGAAATTCGGTGTCTGTATAATCTCGGTCATATGATTAAGCGCAAACTTGAAACAAAATTCCTCCAACTCCTACACAAAAAGCATTTCAACATTTCTTCGCCCAATTTAAGAAATATAGATGCACATTTTATTTAACGTACAAGAATTAAGGATCATCGAACTTACCTGTGCATTATTTTCTATAGCTGTACTATAAAGAAATGCAGCGTTTAAAACTGTAATTCCCTGCTTTATCATTTGCACGCATCGTCTTTTCAACTGTGTTTCGAAGTATGCATTAGCCAAATCTAGTAATTCTGTAAGTCATAAGTAATTAAATTAAATTACCTCTCAAATAGTAAAAAAAATTAACGTCTATCAATTAAAATAAATACTATTATAAGTTCTCACCAAGTATTAATAGTTTGTAAGAATTATAGATAAACTTTCTTTGGCGTTATTCAGTTGTGTGACATATGCTTACCTAGTGCATTTTCAGGAGGCAAGTCAACTTCATCTGTGTAAAGATATTTCAAAAACGATTTGTATACATCATACGAAAACTGCTCATGCTCAAGAACACTAAAAATATAATATATAATATATAAAAAATATATATAATTTATTGTTAAAATATTCGTAATATATATTGTATAAAATACATACTTTTGGTCATTTTCCACCCAATGTTTTTGAAACATCGATCTAAAGTATTGACAGCGAATTTTTAATACTGATTTATGTACATGAATTGGCTTTCCTTGTACTTGTATCGTGAGATCACTCGTAATCTTTAACATAAAATGTAAGTATGAAACAAAGGAAAAAAGTTGTTATGTAATGACTGCAACTTATAATCACAAACTGTAGGTCTGATCGTTTATATGTTTGGAGTGCTTTTGAGTACTATAACTTTCACATTTTTTAATGTTTTGACGACGTTAACAGCAACCTAATAGATTTTGACCTTATAATTTGACTTGTAATTCAGAAGGGTATCATCAAATATCATAATGCTGCAGAAAGCATCAGAACACTTAAAAATACAAAATCGAACAGAATAAAAATTGATATAAAATCTGTAATATCAAAACAACAAATCAAATGATTATGCAATTTAAATCATACCGGATCATCGAACGCTTGTTTTAAGCAATCAAGAATCCCTATTTCCTCTTCTGCATGTAGGATGAGTGGTCTGTGCATAACACTGGGAGTTGCATAACAGGCCAATGCTTCATGTATATTGGCTAAGGGCGTTGCTGTCGGCCGAGTAACAGACTGTCCTCGACACTGACCCCACATGAAAATGCGGCCACCTTGGCCCACAGCGACGCTTATATGATTGCAGTGTAAAGCTGCTATATCTGATACTCTCCCCATTTCTGGTACCCCATCAATTCTGATAGGAATACAAGTATTTGTTTTATTTCCAAGTCCTAATTGCCCATAAGTATTTCCACCCCAAGCAAACAATACTCCTTCATCACTAAGAGCTATTGTGTGTGCATAGCCGCAAACTACTTTCTCTGAAAAAAAAACAAAGTCACACACTGTCAGATGTTCTACTAAATCATAAATGAACGATATATGGGTTATATAAACATTTACCTATAACAACGCCTACGAGTGTTGCAACTTTATAAGGATTTAACTGATTGACATAATTTCCAATACCAAGCTGGCCAACGCCATTATAACCCCAAGCATAAACATCACCATTATCTGTGACTGCTATGCTGGAAGTTTGTCCACAGGCAATTGAAATAACTTTCTTCGTAGATAAACCAGAATTGACTTTTCGAGGTGCACATTGATTTGAACTTATTCCACTGCCTACTTGACCACAGTTATTTTGGCCCCATGCGTAAACCTGTGGGTGCAATGTATCATGATCTACATACTATAGTATTAGCTATTACGCTATTTCTGAAATAGGCAATTTTTCACTTCTTTAATCAAGTTGTAGCATTCTAATATGAAAATAAGTTTGATTTTCCATGTTAAAAAATATGTGAAAAATTTCATGAATCTTACCTCACCCTCATCTGTCAATACCAAAGAATGATGACTACCACAAGCAATATCAATCACAAATTTATCACTTAAATTCATACATATTGATGCTGGTGTATGTGTTTGATTGGAAGATCCATTTCCTACTTCATAATAAGCATTGTGGCCCCATGAATAGACCTGAAAAGATATAAATAAGAATGATGAGTTTATAAAGAAAAATTATAGTAGCTGTTTAAAATTTATATAGTCAATATTATTATTGTAAAGAGCACTTGCAATTAAAATCTTTTACTTTATCATATGCTTCGCTAATAGCAGTACTTTTTAGCTTACTAATATTGCAATAGTCCTCTGTATAATATAACAATATATCTACTAAATGAAATTAATTACACAAATTTGAACAAATTTTTAAGTGCAATATATAACAATATTAATATATTATAAATAAAATAATGTATACACTGTATAACTTGCTGTTTTGATTACCTCTCCTTGGTGTGTAAGAGCCAGTACATGAGGTCCACTGTCGTAAGCAAACGTTTTTATACGTTTCTCACAAAGAGTTTCTACTTTCTTTGGATACAATGTACTATGTGAATCGCCAGTACCTAAGCACCCTGACGTATTAGTTCCCAATGCATATACCATGTCATTCTTTGTTACAATTAATGCTTCATTTCCAAGGATACCTATATTTAAAAATTATTATCTCCTTTTACACGAGTAGAATGTTTACACAAAATTTAGTAAAAGTATATTTACAAAAAATTAACTGCAAGAAAATTTAGTGTTATATATAATATATTCATAATTTTAAGTAATATAACAAAGTGGCTACAACGTTCACTCAATTTAGATTTAATGTTATCGATGTTATGAATATAACAAATATATTACGTTTTAATATAAAACAATAAGAAACTAAAATAGAAGACTATATTATTTGCATAAAATATAACAAAGGAACTGTCAAAACAAATGTCTTTATTACCAAATACTGCAACCATACTAATTTGGGTTATAAAATCTGGATCAAGGAGGCTAAATATAGGCCAATTCTTCAAGTCTGCTCGAGACATTTTTTTATTATGCCACTATTAATTTGTCACTTAAGTATTTATTTTTGCAAAAACTGTGATTTGAAGAACGTCGCTTCGACGCATTTGACCTAACTTTTGTCAGTAATCAGACCACACAACCACAAGCAAACCGTTGCAAACTACGCTTACTGCTTGATTCACCAATCATGGCGTGCAACTTTTATAATGCAGAAATCTTCAAAATGCGCTATTTATCATGATCTGAAAATTTATTATCATAACACCTGATAACACCAACACCGTGTAACATCATCATTGGTTAACCTAAAATAATTTTCTAACATTTACTCTTGGTTCCACAAACACAGTTTATAGTTTAAACTTGATTTATTCCCAAAATGCAAGTGTCTGGCTAAGTTATTATTTTCCAAATAAAACTAAATGTTACACAGTCGAACCTCGCTAACTCGTATTTTAGGAGTAGAGCTAATTTCTTTCAGCAAGAAAGATTTCATCTTATCGAAGTTTTCGAGTTATAGAAGGTAACCAAAGCAATATTCGACTCATAGAGGCTCGTAAAAATTCGCCAAATATAGTGGATATAATTTTTAAGGCGTAATACATACATACATAAATACAATTTATACAATATGTATTCAACAAATGAAACGTATTTTTCTATCAATTTTGTGGATGTCATTTCGAGAAAAAAAACGGTGACTCGGAATCAACCATCTATTTCTTCTTCTTTACGTGGTTGGCACCAGACGGGCGATTAGCCTTTACAAGCGGCCACAACCATCTATTTGACTGACAAGCAATATCTTGTAGGTGGAATTAGGGAATGCAGGTTGTGACATGTACTTATGTATTCTTTTAGGACGTTGCATGAATCGCTTCGAGTTATAAATGTCAGAGTATTGGAACTTTGAATCACAGCTTTGAATTATAGTGGTAGCCTTTGAGTTATAGAGATCGGGTTTCTTTAAACTCGAGTTACAGAGGTAAAATAATGAACAATAAACGGACTAACAAGTCCCCACTGAAACCACGATTTGAAGGTGATTCAAATGCTCAGACAGCTAAGAAGCCACAAGCTCAAAGCTCAAAATATAAATTCTGAATATACCAGCACGTTTGAAAGGTTGTTTGCGCGGGTCAATTTTGGTAAAAAACCATGTACTAGTTTACCAAGTGGTTAAATCGGTCGCCGAACCTGTCAGGATACCTATGGTATTGTGGATCAAAATCCAATAAAATATTTAATCTATTAATTCCTTAAAAAAGCAATTACAAGATTTAAAGAAATTAAATAAAGTTAAAACGCAATCTCTATAGCAGAATTTATTAATTTCTCAAAAAACATTAGATGGTATAAAATTTTCTGAGATACAAATTTGTCCAGCACACCACCTAAGCCGCTTAAGTAATGTAAATAATTTTTCATGGCATTTGCAGTAAAAAGAACATTACAATTTTTATTGGAGAACAATGGTACTCCATCAATTCATATACTTGTATGTGATGCTATTTTATTTTCTCTTGATGCTCTAATAAAGATTCATGATTTAAAGTAAATAGCTGGAATTACTCAAGATATCAAGTACCCGGCAATGCAGAAATAACATTTAAAATCTATGCTTTTATGATCTGAATTAGTTTACTCAAGATTATTTAAATTTTATGACAGAGCATTAGACACCCCAGTTCATGAACAAATTCTAGTGCTGATTGCAATATTTCTCTATGAAATTATTGAAATAAAAGTAATTGTAATATTACTAAGGCTTGTAAGGCTTAATCAGATTTTCAGAAAATTCCTGGACGTATTGAGCTCCGCGTACTTCTCGTTCCAGCAAAGGTAGCCTTGTCACATGGAAGTCTTCATATAGATCTGTAATCTGTAAGAGAAACAAAACGAAAATCTCTATACTTCACATGTTCAAACTGACAAATATATACTTGCAAATATACCTAGTAGCAGAACTAAAAGTAGCTGCCACAGGTAATGTACTCAAATGGCGTGGATACTTTTAGTTAGGCTTTCCAATATTTTTCTATCAATATTTTCATTTACAACTAATGATGAAATTGAGGTCGCACATGTAAAATTAAGGGAAAGTCAATTTAGCACAATAAAATTAAATATTTTATCAACAAAGTATTGTTAGTAACATAATATTAGCAAGTATAAGAAATCAAAGTGTATTTTTATCACAAAAATACTGAACCGCATACAAATCTGTGACATGGAATATTATAAGTAACAGTAAAATTTATAGGGACAAATACTAAAATAAATATGTTACCTGATCTAAATATTTATCTTGAACCTTGTGTCTGGCAAGACAAAGTCTACATGGAACATCACCCTCTCTCAAAAATAATAGTTGATTCACGATAATGTTGTGAGTATCGATGCCACATTTAGTTAATTCTTGTACCAGCCGTTCGGTTTCATAAAGAGACAAAAATTCTGCTATGCAAACGCAGATAAAAGTTGTTTGCTCTGGATCTCTAAATTGTTCGTTCACTTGCCGAATAACAGTCAACATCTCCTCCATTTTGTTGGAGAATGTATCGACATTGAAGTCCGTCATGCCAAGAAGAGAGCTTATCTGTAACATTGTTTTAATATAAAATGCATTATATATAAGTATATATTTTGGAAATTTGATAATTCTAATATTAAAATTTGTCATTATAACATGAAAATTCGTAGTTCAAGATAGCTTCAGTTACATATTTTTATAAGAATTATTTACAGTTTCCTGGCTTTCATTATTCTCAGTATTTCTCATGATGTAATATTGAACACAAACATGAAATTATTCGTTTTAAGTACTTATTTTTACATGTGACACATTCGTCATGAAATTATTTTGAATATCACCTACACTGAATAGGAGATTCACCATAAAATTTATTTATTTTTACATATTAATATTAAAAACGGACCTGTGTGATAAACGGACTAATCTTCATTTTAAGCCTCATTAGTTTGCCTAAACCTTTCTCGACGACCTGAGGGAATGACAGTAACCGTAATGTGTGCCCAGTTGGCGCAGTATCAAATACAACCACAGAAAAATTCATTCCTTTTACAAGCCTGAAAGAAGGAAAATCTGTATGACAAAAATACAGCAGACTCTCTGTGATGCACTGAATCGGAAATTTTCATTTTAGTTTATATATATATGTGAAATGTATAATATTCATAGTAATTCTTACTTCATGACCTCTGCATAACTCATCGCTTCGTCAATACCAGGGAATGCTCCAACAATTTCTTGCATTACATTTCTGCTTAATCGCATTGCTTCACCGCCTAAAACTTTAGTAATTATCAGAAATTAGTATTATACCACTTTAAGTAATATTACGATAAAAAAAAGATCAGGTAGTATTAAAAGAAACCTAGCAACGAACTATAAGTTCTTGTATTGTAATAACAGATATTATAGTTGGTTAACAAGTTTAATGTGATTTTATGGCAGATCGAAAACAATGAAGTCTCTAACAAGTCATAAAGATTGCATTATGTACAAATTATCAAAAAATACTCTGAACTCATAAATTGACTAATGCAACTACTCCGAATACTATTAATTGTAGACAATTGCGTATTCACAATAACTTAACAAATTAAACAGCTATATAAAATAGAATAAATACAAAACAATATATAATTGAAATAAGAGTTAGGTAATAGGATATAGATAAATCTTTCTTATTATATTTGAACTTTTTCATTCCTACATTTCTATTTTTCGATAGAAAGAATCCATTGCTGGCACTATCAAATACAAATACTTGATTTTAATAACTCACCCGTTTCATTCTCAAAATATTCTTCAGGTAGTTCTGTGATACCTACATTAGGATCAATCTCCATAGCAAAAAGATTATTGAAACCTTTCACCTTTGTTGGTACTTTACTAAACTTTTGATCAAAAGCATCAGAAATATTATGCGCTGGATCAGTTGAAATAATAAGTACATTTTCTCGCACTTTAGCCAATTGGACTGCTAACGAGCAACTGGAAAGAATGGAAACATTATTAGAAGAAACATTTGCCATGTTATAATAAAAAAATATTTCGTCTCATTAATTTCAATAGACTTTAAAATGTTCCAATCATAAATTTGCATTTTCTCGCATAATATTAATCATTAAATATGACGTTGAGGTTACGTATCATATACCTGCACGTTGTTTTTCCAACACCTCCTTTACCACCAACGAAAATCCATCGTAAAGATCGCTGCTCAATAACATTTCTTAAAGATGGTTCAAACTGTTCACCTTCTTCTGCGGCATCCGTATCCATTTTCACTTGTACAAAAATTAAAATGTCATCAAAAGACGAAGCACTCCTACTCTGCAACTGCTCTGTGTGTGTCTGTGATACACACCATGCTCACTAGTAGTCTCTTCCTACACTGGTCAGGCGATGAATACGTATGTGAGTGTTAACTCATAATTTGTACGTTTTACGTAGTTGCTTTATAACAACATAGAACGTATGCAATTGAAATGTACCGTTACAAAATATGTTTGCGTAGCCTTTTCACAAGTTTTTACGATTTATATAATTTAATAATTTAAACAGTGGTTATTTTATTTTCTATAGAGATATATTACAGATCTAAAGGGAAATCGGTCCCGAAATATCTGCATTATCGACCGTAAGTTTATGCCCCAATATGTCCGATTCCTTGTTCGTTTATATTAGCCTCTTTGGCGAAACTAAGGATCACCAAATGTTTTAATTATCATATTCGTGAATATCAAAAGATTTCCAATCGATTGAGCCCTTTGAAAACTAAATTCGTTGAAAAAATAAATTGTTCGGCTAACTTCACGGGTAAAATTTGATTAATTAATTACAAAAGAACGGTTAACTACAAATCGACCATCTATCGATTTGCTATTATCCAAAATAAATAAATGAAAATTGCAAATAAAATACTATACTAATACTATGCTAATACTAATAAAATACTATCGGGCTTAATACACGGTAAAATCATTGTACTTGGATACCCCGATATGTACAAAACTTTGGTACATTAATTTTTGGGTGGCTAAAGTCTGATGGAATCACTCAGATATTAATAGTTAAAAAAAATTTTATTGAAATGATTTAGGTGGCTAAAAAATTTGATTTGCGCACCGTATTTATTTGTTCAGACGTACAATTTCATGTTGAGACTCCCGTATATCAATATAATTAACAAAGTCATATTTCTACTGATGTGCAATTAAATAATGTCAGGTAATGTAAACAAACCTATTGTAACTATTTAATGAGAATTTACATTTTGTACACTCTTCCAAGTAGAGTGATATGATGCAAACAAATCTATTGAATTACTCATTCATTAGAAATATATTGTCTTCGCGATATTTCACATTACCTTAATAAAAATTCGTTTCAAAGTATTCTTGTATGTAACATTAAAAATAAAAGAAATTTTACGAATACTGTGTAGTTTCGTATTCAAATCTTCGGACACGCGAAAGTATTCGGAACTCCCTCTTTTCTGATTGGTTAAGGTACTTCCGTTTAAATTTATTTTGGGAACGCTCCAGAACGCTCCAACCTGTAACTTTCTCATCGTCGAGCTACTACATTTACTTAAGAGTGAGGTTATAAACGCGTTGTGTTTGATGGAATAATTCGTAGGAATTTAGTTAATATTATATTACAGAAGTGTTACGTCATACGGAATTGTAAAAAAAATAAAACAAACTAGTTTTGTTTGCTTGACTCAAATAAAACAGTTTACAGTGAACAATTAAGTAAGTAAAGTGACTATATAATGGCTGTGAAGAAGCCGAATAAACGCGCACGTGTAGTACCAAAACACAAACGTCCTCGCGAAATTGGAAAATTTAAAGTACAACAGAAAGATGAACCTGTCACACAGACGAAGAATCGAAAGACTTTGGTTGTCGCTCAGGAAATTAAGTTTGCTAAATTACTTGCTGGTAATGATAAGAAGGTGAGGGATAAAGTCCTAAAAAACCTAAAAAAGTGGTTGGTGGTTCGCTCCAAAAGTTCATTTGGTAATCATTTATTGTACAATTTTGTCTGTTGTTACAAAATCTAAAGATATTAAATTAAATGGTTCTTCCTATGTACTTATTTGTTTTATCCAGCTTTTACGGAAGAAGATTTCATGAGACTATGGAAAGGTTTGTTTTACTGTATGTGGATGTCTGATAAGCCTTTGATTCAAGAAGAACTGGCTGAATCACTTAGCAAAATTGTACATTGTTTTGATTACTTGGAAACTGCACTATTGTATACTAAATGTGCATTGAAAACATTGTCTATCGAATGGTTTGGAATTGATCAGTATAGGGTTGATAAATTTGAAATGGTAATTCGAATATTACGATTCATATTTCTTATTTTTAACTATTTCTATGAAATCTTTGTTTATTTGTGTATTATTAAATTTTCAGTTGGTGAGGAGGATTATCAGGCAAACGTTTGAAATGTGTAAAAAAAGGTCATGGAGTATAGATTGGGTTAATGGTGTTGAACAAATACTAGAAAGCTTATTGATAGATGCAAAAACTCCATTAGGTTTCACTTTACATCTGACAGAATTGTACATGGAAGAATTAGCTAAGGTATATTTTTATGTAACTTATAAAACTTTTTGTGCTCCGCTATAATAGATAGGGTTGTTCGATTAAGCATTGAGAAATTTTTTTATTCCACATGTAATTGAGGTTTTCTTATTTTATGGGGAGACAGGTCAGTTGTGGTCGTATATTGCCTGAAGTTGTTACGGAATTAGTACGACCCTTTGCAGTGCAATTAGCAGCAATGAATGACGAAAGACAAATTAGTCATGTTGTGAGGCATATTTTTCGATACTTACTATTTCAATCAGACGTTGGTATGGAATATTTAGAAAAATTTCAAGCGTGGAAAGAGGTGAGTAGAGAGATTAATAAGAATTTTTTTTTATGAAACATATTTTCTGATGTTTATTAAAACCACAACAATCATCTTGGATTACTGACATATTGAAAATGTTGGAATTATTGTGTTAATAAAATTTGTGCAATAAACAGGCTGGCTTTCCTGGTGGGGATATTGATTCTATGCAAAAATTTGAAATATCGGCCGAGGAAGTAAATGAAGATACTAATAGTGACGTTGAAAATGATAACAATGATGAAGACCAAGCCGAAATTAATAAACCATTAGATCCTAGAGCTGGACGGGTAGATGTAGAATTACCACAAATACCTTTTGATGCTCGTGCGATTGCAAACACAATCGTGCAGTATAGATTTCATCCCTCATCAACAACGAAAACCCGTAAACAAATACTTCGACTCACAAAACAGTATGTATATATCTTATGTAAATTACTCTGTTATGGTACAAAATAACGAAATCAATGTTAATTTATCAACGAAGTGTGCTACTTTTTTTTTTATTTACAAGGCAGATAAAGATACTTTCGGCAGACAAGAGCGGTTATTCTTACATATTTAATGAAATTTATTTTAAATACTACTATCACTTAAAAATCTTTTTATCAATAGATTTAATGAACTTGCTGATGGAAGAATGCCGTTAGGTCTTAAAAAAGTCAAACTACCACAATCACCAAAAGCTGAAATAGATCCAAATTTAGCTGCTACACGTTTAATACAATTTGAGAGAGAACTATATTCGGATACTGTTAAGGGAAAACGTAAGAAAAAACGTAATATTGAATTTTCGGAGAAGAACATTGAGGAAAATAATACAGATTCACATGATGGTAATGTTGAATTAAGTAGTGGAACCGAAAGTGAGGATAATTTTGACACCATTACTGAAGACATACCTAAAAAAAAGCAAAAAGTTGAAAGTGCTAAGCAAAAGAGTAGAAAGTCTATTGGCCAGAATGGCGAAAACTTCGATGCCCTCAAAACTGAAGTTGTAAAACAGAAAAATCATAAACGCATAAGTAAAAAGGAAAGACAAATGAATAAGCAAGGCATTTATACGAAGGAAGATAATGTTTTACACGTTGAACGACGGTATGTTGATAAGGAATCGGAAGCAAACAAGAATAACTCTGATATTATGCAAACAGATGGAGGATTTTCCATTGAAATTGAAGATGGTCTGGATGACTTTGGCAACTTTGTAAATTCATTGACACCAGTTAAAGCAAAAAAGACGAAGAAAGAGAACTCTCCCAGCAACTGGATCATCGTTGAAACTGATGACCCACCGACGCCAACAGCACAGTTAAGATCCAACATCATCGAAGTTAACAAGAATTATATGAGCGCTACTGAAACCTCAACCATATTACCCTCTACCAGTAATACTGAAGTAAAAGAAGTATTAAAGCCGTCTCCGAGGTTGCACAAACTGAATCCTCGGAAAGTAGTGAGTTGCATTGTCATTTCAAACTGTAAATTTCTTTTCATTGAACTTTATTACATACATTTTTTTTCAAATTAGAAGTAGAAATGTTGTTCAATAATTGTAGATACAAAGAAATATAAATATACAAGTAATTATATATTTCCTTAATGACGATTTCAGTAAAATATGATAATACAGTTAAACTTCGATAAGTCGAATCTCAAGGGGGAAACGAAATATGCTTTGAGTTATCGGAGTTTTGGTCTAGTTATAGAAGTGAAGCGTTAGAAAATTTGAGAATTCATAGTTTTATAGAAATTTTGTACTTATAGCAGTTCGAGATACCGAAGTCCCACTGTACAATACAAATGTTTCATTATAATTTGATTCATTATTAATTCTTTTACAGATTGAATTGAATCGGACACCTGAAAATGGAGTATCATCAAGTCCCAAAAAACGGGTGAAAATAGTGCTTCAGCGAAATACAGCTCAACATACTTCTGAATATATGAAACAACTGCAACAAAGTCCAGCCATTCCTTACGATGCGAATCGCAAACCTCCAGCCGGTGTACTAAAGCCGAGTCCGTTGCCCAGTCCTGTTAATCCATTTTACAAAAGAAAGATTTGTTCAGGTAATAATTATGTGTAAACACATAAAAATGGAATTAATTATAAATTGATTGAATAAAAAACTTGAGATTTTGTTTAAACGTACGTATATTTCGAATTTTAAAATTTCATCAATATACCTGTATAGATTTATATCCTCCGATACAATATTTGATTTTGAACTTGAATATTCATTCTCTTGTTATGATACGAACAGAGTCTATCGACAATCAGTACAGCGTTCAGAATTTTTGCAGTAATATATTATTATGAAATGCATGATGTATGTAAACATTTAAGACATTATTGGTAAATGACATAATGAATTCGTAAACAGAACATTAGAGCTTTTGCTGATAGTCTAAATAATTACAATTTTTTTTCTTTTTTCCATTCACTGGTTACATATGCTATACAAATGATTACTTTAATTCTATCATTTTGGATCACATTGTTATACAAGTTTAAAGTAGTTTCAATTTACCAAAGTTCAAGTGAAACTTCTATATAAAACGGTTGGGATGGGATAGAATAAATACACATCGTTCGTATGTTTATTACTAATTCTTTGAATGACTTCAGTCTTAAACACTTTAGAAAATCATGACTATCTCTGCCTCAATGGTTCTTGCTGAAACACTGGACCTGATTCTTTCTAAATATTCGTATACAACGATACAAAATAAATTTCGTTCATAGTTGGTTTGTGCCAGGAATAGGTAAATTCACCAGAATTAAACATTTACAGTAAACAGGATAAACGATATTTTACATGTTTGACTTTATCTCGTTTGAACATGCGATGTAGATAGAAAGACAAATTCACAATATTCTGTTTGAAAATTTAACATTTCATTTGTACGCATATTTCATTATGTCAGTACAAACGGGTTAATTTAGATGAATAAGATGAAGAATTATTTGTGGTGATCTCACATTTTCTAAAAAAATTGACGAGAATACTCGATTTTTTACCTATCAATGCACATTCAGTATTAATATTACATTCAGGTAATTAAATGTAAGAAATAATTTTGTTCTGCACATGGATATTTGAAATAACTACTATTATCAACATTTAAAACTTTTCACCATTACATTATTTCTGATAACAACATCAATGTTCACTTCTCTAGTAAATTTCAATGCAATACTTAGTGGCATCAATAAACAAAGTTTACCATATAAACTTCCAAGCACAGAAGATGTGTCATTACATATATCATTTTCTAAATAAGATATACCATAGGTGACATAAGTTAAATCAAGCATATGGAATTTTTATAACTTATGTCACCAACTGTACAATATTATATTATTAAGTCTAAACTTATTTTCATATTACGCACACCGTTCTTAATTAAATAATCTGAATAACACAGATAGTGTTTCAATTCAGAATTTTTTCTTTGGCACATTAATTCACTTTATCTTTGCTAATGAATATTCTATTTCTACAGAAAAATAGATCTTTTCTATTATATCTATGACTTAGAAATGAAGAAGAATGTATACTCTTCTTTGTTCCTTATTATAAATGTTCTATTAATAATTTCCTAGTTTATACAATATTAATACATTAAAACGAATACGTTTTAAATATTATATCTACATTCACTTACAAGAATGCCCATTTGAATATAAGTATTTTGTAATGTACTGTATGGATCTTGTACAGGAGGGTTGTTCAATAATGAATTTCAAATTGTATCATGGAAAATACTAATGTTATTAAGGAAATACTAGTAAAGAGCCTTATGGGACGATGTTTGACAGCTATTGGGTACGGGGAGTAGGGGAGATCTGCTGAAATCAGTATAAAGTTCTAGAAGAGGTTGATGTGCTATACATTTTGTTTCAGACACAATACATAGAATACAGTATCCCATCAGTGCAAGTGAAGTACTACCATTAAAAAGGTTTATCCTTATAAAACTATTGTAGCCTTCGTACTTACACCTATACAGCCATTCGATTAACCTTGAATACAATTTTAGCTATTTCTGCATGTAGATTATTGAAATTAATGAAAAGTATCTGATCTTGAATGTGCTACTTTTTTTTTAATTTTATGACATAATTTGCAGAATATAATAAATCAAAGAATATTCTTGGAAACATTATATTGCAAAAACCAAGATAAATATCAAAAACACACGTTGTTACTATTAAAAAGTTTCGATTATTAACTCATTTATAGTTGCTCTTACAATTCATATGTATGTACATATGATTATTGAGAAACTCAATGGTTTATAAACTAATTAAATTCATCTTATTTTTGAAAAATTTTCTTCTTATGAAAATTAATTCACTAATTTAAACCACGATTATATCGTGCATAAAAAATATATTAATTATACTATACTTCATATTTATCGACCATTGTAATCAGTCCTAGCAACAAATCGCTAAGTTTGCTGTTACTCGAAATTCCTTACATTTTTAATACGTTGAAATTTCATGGAAGTATACAGAGAAATACTCCAATTACAATTATAGTCGAGCACTTTGTCAGCATATAATGCCATTTTACTTTATAGATGAATAAATGTATTGTAGTCACTTCTATATACAAATTTTGAATCCTCTCAATTCGCGTCAAATAACTTGTTTATGCTGTAAAATTATGCCAAGGATAAAATTATAATTTCAATATTAATTTTTTCCACCGGCTCGATATTAAAAACAATTAAGAAAAAAGTAATAGCAGCAACTAACAGATGAAGTCTCATTTTTTTGAATTACAAAATATTTATATACATCGATATCACAGTGATGTACATAGAATAAGAGTCGCAAATATATAATTTTCTAAAATATTAGCGAAGTTTAGTTCTGAGAGAATAACTTCTCCAGCGCCAATACCATCCCATTTCGAGTTGGTTGAATCCCGTACTTAGTAAGGATAGACCAATAAATAAAATCGAATGAACCAATGCCCATAATTGAAAGATCGGTGATATAAGAAGTAATAACACAGTGGCTCCTGTGAAATAATTATAAAACATGTAAAATTTCAATTCAATCTTACTTATTAACCCTTTGGCGACTTGCTCGTTGCTACTGTAATACGAATAACCAATAGCACAACAAATACCATACAAGTACTGGGCCATGCCACGTTAATCGTATTTTTTCTAGGTACTCCAAAGCGTAATCAAGAGAAATTAAAACGCACACTTTTTTGCAATATGGTTACATTGCAAGCCTTAAGTGGATGCTTAATATTTATAACTTGTAATTGATACAGTCTCCATAGGGTTAATCATTTATAATTTACACTGCAAGTATGATTTCTTTTCTCATGATATATTTGATGCCATTTGTAATATCTTCGTCACGAGACATTATAGAATTTCACGCAAATTTACTATCATATTCTATACTATTCAATATGCATTTTAAAAAGAGAATGCTTCGTGTTTTCAGATTTGTCTATATGCGTGTGGACAATGTATAAAAAAGCAAATTTTTATTGAAAATAAACATCTAATTCGAATATTTTATAATTAATTACCTGTCAAGAAACTCCAGAAACCAAATGCAGCTCTCAATGGCAGCATTGATGCCATTGGCCAGTTGCCTTCGGAAAATGCTTTTTTCTTAGTAAAAGACTTCAGTATTTCCTCCTTGTACGACCATCGTTTCTCTAACCAACTTCTCAGCAATATTTCATCTTTCGGTACGTCCATCGATGAAATTCGTTTTATATGAAAATATACCTCTTTCGGTAGCTTTCCTGTGATCAAATCAATTTCTGACTGCGGTACGTAGTCAGGGTATGCTATTGTCAAATCGTAAACGGCATCGAGGTAGTTCGCATGTTGAAGATGCTGAACCAAGTAACTAAATCCAGTTGTCTTAGGGTGAAGCGTATAAGAATATTGTGGCAATCCATTTTGTAAAGCATACTTATCCGACTTTTCTTTGCTAGTCGGAGTCAAGTCTGTACCTTCTGGAAATATCAGTAACTGAGTACGTCTACGTATGGCTACTAAATAGTCCAAAGTACGCGATAGACGCCCTTGATCCTCTTCCCAGCGTCGGGTTATGTAAAGGAAGCCATTCATTTGCATCATCCATCCTGTTAAGGGTAACTTATTAGAACTTATTGTTAGTGCCATATTAAATTGAAATTCAATTTAATTTAACAGACGTTAATTTCTCATAGTTAATATTTTGAAATTAATTTATAGGATACGTGTTCCAATTTGTACAGCACAGATCTATAATTAGAAGAAATAGCACTAATGTAGAAATGGTAGGTTGTATCTTTTTTTTAACATTACCTGGCCCGGGGATGTGACGAATAGGATCCTTCAGGATAAATTTTAATTTATGAGCTGCAATACTCGGCATGCATGCCTGGTACATCGCGGCCCATAAGAAATTCCAATCGACTCTCGTACGATGATTCATTACGAGGATTGCCGATTCATATGGTGATATATGATCTCCCGAGACTATAATTTTTACACCAAACATTTCTAGGAGTGCCTACAACAATTGAACGATTGACATTTTATAAAATTTTCTTTTAGTAAGAAAAAGAATCTTTTTAACTTTTTTATTAGTGGGCTACGAACAGGTATATTATAGCAACTGATATATTTTGCGATTCATATTGTAAAAGCTTTTGTTAATTTTAAAGTGATCTCACGACTCGATCCATTCTATAAAAATTACTTACCGTAGGATAAAGTTCCCAGCATGAAAATAACAAGTCTCCGCATTTTCGAAACCTCGGCGGACTTAGTAATAATAGAGGTAAGAGTGGGCAAGCAATGAAGAGAAATCCTGCTACTATACTGCCATACCATAAAGCGCAGTATAGTACCCCACGTAATAGATCACGCATCACAATTCCCGTGGGTATGCTTGAAAATATTTTTTTTAAATGCATCAATTACATCGCATACATATTTCATAAGCAGCTTTTTACAATAATTCTCATTAATTGTTTAATGAATCTCTATAGATCTTCTAGAAGCTAATAAAGTATTTAAATCGTAGACTCTTATAAATTGATAAATTATATGATGTTGATCTTAGAGTGCTTAGCAAAATTAATATATCATTTGAATCGCGTATATCTTCGATATTGTGATATAAAGAAAACGCATATGAAAATATATTTCTGTAAATATTGACGCGGATAATTTTTATTTTATAATTAGTTTATGTATTTAATATTTATCCTACTTTTTTTGGCAATCCGTGTACAGGATCACCCAATTAGATTGTATTTTTCATTTTTAAATTTCTTACTGCATTTCATTATTCTTTGTGACAACCATCTTTCATGCTTTCATATCAATAGTTGTGTTTTAGTGAACTATAAGGTTTACTTTTACTGATAAACACTTTACCTGATTCCTGAGATTGAATTATAAATATTAGAAGTGTTTCAAACAAATTTTTTCAGTCACCGAGCCATTAAAATATACATATTTACACAAAAGTGGTATTAATTCCACTGCACAATGATTAGAGCTTATTGAAACTGGCCTGTTTTACACTGGTAGCACTTTTCACAAACAGTGGAAGTTGACAACTAGCTCATAAGGTGAAGTCTTGTTCTGGCTTCCCTCTAGATTTACCAAAGGGGCTTCCCTAAGTACACACCCCTGCCACGTTCGCTCCATTCTCACCCTCACCCTCACCCTCATCTATTCCAACATTATACCAGTGGCTTCTGGGATGCTGTGTTGGACCATTATTGATCTGTGCCCCACACGGGAAACGTGCATGCTTTCTCAATGTAATGAAGACCTCAACGGATATTGAAGTTCTAGAATATGTATATTCCAATTAAAGCTATGTAAATACTACCACGAAAAAATATAAAATATATTAATGCAAATGGACGGTACTCTTGACTATCTAATAACACATCCCCAATTGGTATGTGTACGAATTTACTGACAAGGAATAAATTTTCTACAAACATTAAGAGGCACAACATGCATATTAAACTTGTAATCTATCTCCCAAGTTCCTCTACTCGAAATTATTCTTTTGCTTTGAAAAAATTACATAATTATTCTTACATAATAAATGAACTGCAATGAAACTTACCAAAGAGTAGGTATTAGGTACTACTACGAATAGCAGATTGATTTTAACAAACAAATTAAAGTATGCTTTCATTTCAAGTGATATATAAAATAAACTATGGTAAATTTTTAGGCAACATATTTTGGTCTAATAGTTAAAAGGGATACTACGAAATTCCAGTAATAAAATTATACAATCAATTATAGTCCCAATATCATCAGTGTATATTACGTTAGATTATACAAAAGAACATTATTCGTCAAATACTATAAAATAATGCAGTTATAATGCACCACTTGCACAACGCGATAACACGCCTATGAAGGTCAAGAAATGTAAAAGGTGAAAAATCATCGTTATTAACGATATTTGGAATATTGCGTCATAAGTAAATCGGCTTCGTCTTGTTTTTGTCGATCTTCCTCGTTGGTAGCAGGAAGTTCAAGAACTTTAGTCAGCCATGGGAATGCGTCTTGGTATCGATTCAATTTTATATACGTCTTGGCAAGAAACAGCCTGTTATCCATATTTGGTTCTGCTCCCAACTTTTCAGATTGTTCAAAATCGGACAATGCATCTTCGTACGTAGCACTAGGTGGGTCAGAAAACAATGTCGCTGCGATCTGTGTACAGTACAATAAGGTTTAAGTCTATCCAGTGTATATCCAATAATTATTTAAATTGACACATATGTGTCAATTATCAAATAGCATATAATAAATCTTTTGTACCTTTCTTTCGACCCAACTCAAAGCAGCCACTTCATATTTAAATCTGCCAAGCAAGTAATAGAGTACTGGGTCCTCTGGACTAAGTTCCAAAGCTTTTGTAACATATTCTTTAAAACGATGACCATTTGCAATTTTTTCTTTGACGGATAAAAAATCACCATGTAGGCCTACGAGGATTGCATACCATTTGTATAAATTTGCATTAGGCGTGGAAATAATTTTTTCACACGCCTTAAGACCTGTGATAACGAGATGTATCAAATTTTAAATAACATATCACGATAAAGATAAGTTACTAAGTAAGAATAGTTATTTCTATTTGTGCTATTTTAACAGTGCATAATATTTACAATAGATTCCAAAGGAAAGGAGATTATCAAATACCATTGGCTTACCTTCGAGAATATAGGTTTTTTTAGTATCCATATCAGTAGAATTACTAGAACAATTATAACAAGCTTTGGTCAGCCTCCATATAACTTCTACGTTGTTTGGGTGAAGATTTGCTAAGTTTTTCAGTACAGTATGAACATCTTTTGCAGGTGCTTTCATCTCCATCTGCTTGTCCAACGAAATAAGCATTGAATCCACTTCGTTTACTCCTTCTGAGGTCCTGCATTACTAAACATATACTTTCATCCTTTAACGTTTAACAATTTATGATGCAGAAAAATATAACAAAATTAAAATGATTATGATAAATAAATAAAAGATACTATTCTTATACATCTGTTGGATAGAAGTTTGTATATTATAAAAGTTTATTCCAATGTTGAATTATTTTCTATGTCATATAACATTTAAAGAAATATAGTCTGCCAGCATAAAAGTAACGGATTTACAAACCCATTGTCATTATCTCCTGCACCTATTTCGCTGTCAGAGAAGTCATAGAATTCATCGTCATCAAAATCTGTTCCCACTGTAGAGAATGCATCGACATCAGTATCATTATCAGTGGCTGTATATGTGCTACCATTAGCTGGGAGTCGTTTTTGTAATACTGCCCTTTTTTTCCTATTCCGTTGCTGATTTTGTTGTAACCTGATATATAATAAATTAAATCATGATACCTCTTGGCTAAGATAATATATAAAACACAAAGAGGAAAATGAAATAGTAACACAGATAGCTATGTGTATCATATTGTAGAAGTGAGAAATTGAATATAGTAGTGTTTCTTAACAAATTATTTTTTCAATTAATTATTTAAAATTGCTTCATTTCAAATAAGAAAGGAAATGGACATATTAGAATTACTTACCTTAGGGACTCTAATTCTGCTTGAAGTTCTAAAATCCTTTGATTCATATTGTCTAAATTACTTCGCATCATCATACTTTGTCTTTTCTCTAAAACTTTTTGATAGATAAATAAACTTGCTGCACCTATTACACCCATGGCTGCGCCGATGGCTGCTGCTATTATTACAGTATTTTGTGCTTCGCTCATGTCTTTACGAGGCTAGAAAAAACCAAATATACTTACATCCTCAGGAAATCGAGCATGTAAATTACTCCATAATTAATATATAACACAAGCAATAATTATTCCAGAGCACAATATAATGCACAATACAATTCTACATATAGAAAATATATTCTATTCTCTTCCTCATAAGAATTCTTGTAATGGTACAGTAATATTTACACTGAAAGACTACGATTTATTTTATTTATGAATTACTACTGTTAAATTCAACGAAAAATAAAATTATATACATTACTTTTTCTTTTGCTGCACTCAAAAACACTTAGACGCAAATACCACGATTAACGGTTATTCAAATAAAGCGAACAGAGCACATAAAATTGTGATTTCTCAATGGCTTTAAAAGTAGCACATTATACACTTTGCACTATACTTACTCACAAGAAACCTTTTGAGCTTAAAATAAAAATAAATGGTAACTAAAACAGATATACAAATCGTGTTAAATCAAGGAAATGCCAAAGCCAAATATCTATGCCGAGCATCATAAAATTTCGGTGGACTTTACACTTAATGTTTTAGGTCATGGAACGATTATAAAATTAATCAAGATGACACGGATTATGATAAGGAAAAAGTTAAGCCAAATACCTGAATAAAATATGCGGCTCGAGTTAATAAGATTTTTAAAACGTCGAAAATCCGATCGTCGGCGACAGACTGATAGGTCTCTCACACCTTCTTTCTCGGCCGTACATTTACGTTAGTATTTGCCCCCGTTTCTAACGTTAATCATCTTTGCCATGAACACTAATCGCTCAGAAAATGTTAGTCTCGTTAGAACACTACAACCTATACGATACCAAATAAGAACTTAGTTGTATAAAAGCTAAAACCACATGTTGCCGGAGACCACGGGGCAAACAAATTTTCTCTCAATCCTAACCTTCGTTTCTACTGCTTCATACGATTCAATTGTTTTTCGGGCGCTGTATGTTAACCTCCATGATGTTAACGTAGATAGCACTTCCTGTAAATATTTGGCCCACTCCGATCAGTAGGTTTATAGAAATATTTTTCCTTACATTTGATTGACATTTCTCATTTATAGTTTCTTTTGTAGACTATATTTAATTATTGTTTTAAAAAAAATATCAATAAATTCAAACATTTCTTTGTCAACAAGTAATATCAAAGTTGATAAAGAAGTATAAAATGCAGGCTTAATTTCTTCCATTTTTGTGTGCTTATTGTCTGAAATCATTAATAGTTGTAAACTATTATAGTTGTAATACTATAAAATATTGTTTTCCAAATATATGCACAAAGAATTTAATAAAACTCGTCTGTAGTACTTATCCCTGTCGGTTCTATAAACGGTTCTCATAAAAATTCTGAAATTAAATTTTCTTCGCATGACACAATGAAATGTTAAACATTCAATAAAAACAGATGCAAATTTATAGATTCAGAACCAAAATACAAATATAGTTTCGAGTTCATACGTTTTTATCTAATTTTTTGAGCAAAACATTCAAACAATAAATGAGTTATTCAATTGTATTCATCGATTTTTTCGAACTTATTGCATTTTGAGCGACTTTCTTCAAATAATTTTCGAGCGCTACTGGTGTGAATGCTACTACACTTATTATTAATTTATGCTTATTAGCCAAAATACACTATTAACACATTTACCATAGCGACGATTATTAGCAGTATAATCTACTAAACAATGCTTGATCTTCAGGAAAACTGGTAATGACAATTCTAAAGTTTTATGACACAATAATATCCAGTACATACACATCAAGTTAATCGGGGTTCCCCAAATAACCTTTCTCCTTTTCAAGGCCATTCTATAATCGACGTGTCAGCAGACTTTTGTCGTCGCGTTGTTCTTACAAGCCAATCGGAATAGCGATAAAGCGGAAAAAGGAATTTGATTGGCTTGTAGAAATGATTTACAGCAATGACTTACGACTTGTTAAAACCACTGAACTATACTCAACATGGAACGTGCTGTTATAAAAGCGCGAGCCGAGAGAGATAGCATTTTTATAGTCAGATCCATCTTTCTCAAAGCGTTTTAGCCAATGAAGTTCCTACACTTGGCGTCTCGTTTCCATAGATACCGTGACAGGCAGGAATGTATGTATGTACATACATGCCACCTTGCCACCTATAATCCCTGAAACGCACCAGTGCTCCTTTGTAGATGCTTTACAGTTACAACCACGTTACAACTAACTATTGTTACAACTAACAATCAACTGCAATCAACACGTGGTTTGTGAGGTTGGACCATGGGTTCGACAATATTTTTGAGATATGATATATCTACAAAAATGGTAATTCCCATATTTTCTTCGAATTGCTCATATTTTGTCCGATGAATTCTATTGTATTGTGAAATATGATGTTAGGGTCGACACGCAGTACTTTGATTCGATAATTAATGTAGAATTTTTTAACTTAATTATATTTTCAGTCATGCGTAATATAAACAACTTCATGATTGCTGATATTTGTTTTGTAAAATTCTATTGGAAAATGTTTGACTTTAAACAATAACATGTCGTGATTAAAAAAAAAAAATAAATAAAAATCTCATAATAAATTTTTTGATATTTTCAACTTATGTTTTAAAACGTATATTCTTTACTTTACCACTTACGGACGTTATGTTGTTTACGTAGTCGCCGAAATTCAATTAATGTACCGCGTCAAAAAAATTACAAAAATTCCTGGTTCGGGACGTCAGACATCTTTATACGGCCCTGAAAAACGAAGAGGTCGTCCACTATATCGGCTATCTCTCTTGGCTCGCGCTTTTACTACAGTGGGCGCTTTCCATGTTGAGTATGGTTCAGTGGTTAAAACTTGTTCCTCACGAAGAATGCAGCCAATGAAAGTTCTTATATTTTAGTCGAACAACTCGCACGACTGACAGCTGCAGAGTCACTTTGAATCTCGAACTCGACATATCGAATTGCGACCATCTCCGATAAACATCTGAACGATAGGTCGAAATTGTATTGTCAGATGTAATAAAAAAGGATTTTTATAAACGCAAAATTTTAAGAGACATTTTCGCTTGACATTGGTTATTTATTTTTATTTAAGGTAGTATGGTAGATTTATAGTAATAATTTGGAAAGTTGGCTCTACTTTTTTTTAATGTATAATCGAAAAAGTTCAATCAGCTGCGTCTGCTGCCTCAAAACAAGCGATGCCACTGCATGGTTCAAGAGGTTGTACCTAACAGCTAAACCTGTCTGCCTCGTTATTTAAAAAATTCAACATTTGTATGCCCAGTCATAACAATTATAGTTTTAAAAAATAGAATTTCTACATATTATGCCTTTTTATGTCAAATATTAATATTTTCTAAACATGTTTCGTAAAGATCACTGTAAAATCAAAAGTAACATTGCTGTACAATAATTACATTCATTCGATTTAGATAAAAAGTAAATAATTAGGGGGGGGGGTGTTACACTTCATTGAATTCATGAAAATGAATACATAATTTGGAAATTATAATATATTTTGTAAATGCATTAAGTGTCTTATCAGTAACAATAAAAATGGTTTCCAAAATTTCTGTTACGAAGCTATAAAATGGTAATCTTGGACAGTTTCTCATACATGTATATATATGATATAGGTATACAAAGATTTGCATAGAAATAATATCCTATAAGAGTTACATGTCAACTATAATATATTAATTCTATGTTTTTATATATCAATTACGTATCATTTGATCAAATGCAATAGACGTGTTCTCTGAATACTTGCTTTGTGCAAGACATTGTTGCTATATAACTTTTAGATACGTTTAATTTCACGATTTTTGAAAATTAAAAAAATAAAATTTAGAGATACATAAAAGTTTAAGTGTACGATATTGTTTATACACAAAACATTAACGTGCATCCTGCAGACTGTCCATCAGGATCACATATACACGTGTTACATTCACTGTAAAACTGTTCTCCTGGAGTACAGGATGTTCCTTGAATGTAGGCAGCTGGAACGAAATGAAAACTCTGTTAAATTTAATAGGTAAATTAAAAAAATAATTAAGTTTACCAAACATTATTTTACTGTAATATATTTAATTATTTTACTATATTTTTCATTATGCTTATTTATTCAACACTGTTATGTAAATGATTTATTTTTATTTTTTTATCGAAAATAAATTGCATTTACTTACGTCCCCAAGATTTTGTGGATTTTACGTGTGTTGCAGCTTCAGGGGTAATTTCTCTTTTCTTAAGGCAAAACCTTCTAGTACAAGCGGCTGCGCTTCCGTCAGCTGCACACGTGCATTTGTTGCAGTCGACATTGAAACTGCTGCCTGGTGTGCATACTTGCGTATCCCTTTTATTTCTAAGCAATGGGTTACGCGCGACTTCGCTGGGCTTCTTCAACGTTCCGTCCTCGTTGAAATATGTCGTTGTAGCACACTTCATTTTTGTGCATGAGAATTTGGTTCCATCGGCCGAGCAAATACACGTGTTGCAATCCAATTTGGACTCACTTCCTGGTTGACAAATGATTTCATCCCCTGCAGGCGCACCTGAAACGAATTATGAATATATTTTTATTAAGTTATTAATTGCTATATATAACGTTTACTGAGGTCGATTATAATTTTTAATATTCTAAATGTCTATTTAGAGATCCGACATTCGAAAACAAGTGTTCTATAGTCAGTCCATGAATTTAATATTTTTTCTTGACAGGTCGAAAATGACAATGCTACACAGTTTATTATATAATCATTAAAATATATTTACGTACGAAATTATGTATATATATACTTTTTGATACTTTCTAATACTAATTTTATAAGTTAACATTACTAAGATTATATTCGTTTTAGGATCTATTGTTTCAGACAAGATTGGTAGAGAAAATTTTTTTTTTATTTTTCGTGGTAATAAATGAGCCAGCAATTAAGATCCCCTACAGCAAAAAAGAAGAAAGTGACGCAAGAGATAGTCAGAAGCTCTTATGTCGTGGATTTGACGTCTTTTGTCGAACGTTTACACGTGACGCGTCTATAAGACGTCAAAACCCACAGCAAACGACTTATGAAGACATTTTGTTGACATCTTTGTAATTGATAATATCTGGGAATCGATTAATTTAATTAAATTTCGTTTTTGTATTCATTTGTAAATATTTTTCAAGAGGTAATATCTACTGTAACGTGATTTAACTTTTGTTATGCAGTTAATATGCCAAGACGATAATAATACAATTTTTTGAAACATTTTGATTACGATAATTTGTTTTTCTTTATTTAATTCACGTCTTCGACCTCTGGAATCATTAGTTGAACGATAATACTTATTATATGACGCAAAATGAAGATACTTAGCAAGCCATAGCGTAAAACTGATTTTAATATTAATGTATCCGATGTTTAATAATAAAACTGTCTTGTATAATAAATATACACTGGAATAAATATATTGAATTTTTATTATTTTTAGAAAATATATTTTTTGTTTATCAGTAATAGTATTCGTATTTCACTTTCGTATGCCAAATGAGAGATTATTGTTATTTGAAAATAATTTATATAAATAATTTTAATACTTTAATTCGTAAATCTGCCACTACACTTACCGTAGACGCACGCGAACGCAAGAGTAATGAAAAATAAAGTATTCATTTTATCGATATGTTGCGCACTTGATACAAATCTCACAAGAGTTTCTCTTCGAATCTGAAGTTCAGTCTCTCATTACGCCTAATAAATACTCTTGATGAGTGTTGGCGGGACGCGAGATACACCAATGACGAACGATCTCAGGAAATTACGATTTAGCAATCACGTCTCGTCTCGAGCCACTTTATACTCGGAAGTATTGGTGACGCGATAAGATATTACGCTGTTTAATATTATTTTAGCAAAAGATCATGACCCATTAGCCAGAATTTGTACGAAAACATCTTTTTGAAAAATCATAGGTATTTTCGAAATTACTCAGTTCCTCTGTGTAATTGAGTCCAATAAATTTTTGCAAATTCGTGTAATAACAGATGAATGAATAAAAGATTAGAAATATTTTTTAAATGTTGTAAACAATTGTTACTGGTATAATTATTGTTCAGATGATTTTTCTATTAGTTCATATTTGAAACAACGAAATTATAGGCAAAGAACTGAAAGGTCAGCATTTTTATTAACTGCAAAGGAGATAATTATTAAGTCAAGTAATTAACTTTCGACTGTTTTCTTTTTTTAATTTTTGATATACATTGTCAATAATCTTCAACTAATCTTCCATGATTTACGAGTTGAATTGCACAAGAGTATTCTTTGTACTGTATGAGAAATTCATTATTTATACTTATTAGCCTAGCTGATGGAAAGTAAATAACCTGAAAAGTAAAAAATGACGGTATAGCGAAATAATAAATGCGTGTTTACATGAGTGAATGAAGGACTAGAAGTCAAAGTATTGCAAATTTTGTAGTTCGCGAATCACCTGTATGCAGTACGTCCATAATCAAACGTAATTTGAATTTGGTCAAATAATCTGACGTCATTACGATGTTTACGTAGTTATATATTATGTAAAATATAAGGAATTCCCCCAAAAATACGTGTATAGTATATGCTGAAATTGATGCGTCTGAGATAATACTATTGAGGAAGGTCAATAAGACACTTCCGTCTAGTGCGTAGTCTTATAGGGGAATCACTTTCGGATTGGTGTCGCATTTCAATGAATTCGCGCATATGTTTAACTCCCGCGATGAGATTATTACATATTTGGAGTCACAGATGTCTGTAAAGATATTTGTGTGTCAATTATTTTTAGATAGAAAAACGTATTGGCTTACATTCTTTACTTTTCCATACAAAGTATTTCTAGTATTAATATTAAGACAGGAATTACAAATTGTTATTCATTAAATTGTTGTTGCTGTTTAGTACAAACGTGCCACTTGAAGGTGTTTCAACGTTTATTGAAATAAATAATTTAGAATGTTGTGCACTAAAACTCTCTAATACTGTAATTCGTACAACGTTAAGTAGAATACTTAGGTTATTTACAAGCAAGTTAACTAAAACCTAAATAATAATATTTTTATAATTAGTGCAAACATATACTCTAGCCCCCACACAGCATTTGATATACATAGGATATTCCAATTTGGCAGTCGACATCCACAGGATATCCAGAACATATCCTCAATATCTAAATTGATATCCATAAGATATCCAAAGTTTCCACTTGTGAATATTCTGGGGATATTCTGTAATTTCTCTGGAAATTCATACATTTTTTAAATACATGTATCAGAAACGATAATGCATCTTAAATATAAATTAGTAGACGGCAAGGATATTAAGTAGTTTGTTCTGCACTGACTTATCTTTAAAAGAATATAAGTCGTAACAAAAGAATCTTGCTATTCAGTTAAACGTCTTATGTGTCAAGTTTTACGTCGTCATATGAAAGTTTTACTATTCGTTGGCACTAACGGAATATTATCGAATTGACCAATAGTATAGCTTTGTGAGGTCCTTAATTGGTTACTTTCTCACCATTTATCCTTTCCTATTTCGTGTTCCTCCGAGTGCCATGGAGAAGCACGTGTACGAACTGATTGATCTTATGTAGTGAATAATCTGCTTGGTGAAACAATTTTTGTAGGACCTGACTGTAGACCGATGGCCAAGATAGCAGATTCACGACCGAAAGGTTCGGAGTTCGCATCCAACTTCCAAAATAAAATGTGTGACACACTACTCATGTTTTTTTGAGCATTATATAATTTTTTATTCATGAGACACTTCGTAGTATGAGGTTCAATCATTTTTCTATGTCGACAAAAAAAAAATCTTAAATATCAAAAATTGGGAACTTTGGATATTGTGGACATCCTCTGGATATCTTATGGGTATAAAATGCTGTATGGACCGATCTATGTAAACATATATTAAGTAATACTTGTTTATTTAGCATTTCGATATATCTTCAAAGTCGTTCGGATTGCTACAATCTGGAAAATGATTATTTTTTATCTTTTACTTTTTATAATTGCTCATTTATGTTCTGTAAACTTATATCAAGTATTTCATGCGTTACCTTTGACCCAATATTTGATAATTCAAAAATATTTAATCATATCAGTAGTTCGATGTCCATTTTGAATTCAAAGAATACATAGTTTTTTATATGGATACAAAAAATTTCACTGGAAGCAAACATTCTTAACATACAAATATACTTCCAGTGTTGAGATGTATTTTAACATTCGACAAAATAAAACATTACATTTTTTAAAATAATATCTTTTGTATATAGAAGTTTGTTTCTATGGGCCTGAAAATGAATGACTTTAATGAAATATTAAAAAATACTTAGCACATATAAATAAGAAATTCGAAATATCTTAAATCAAATTTCAATTATCCACAGATTCGGTTAATTAAATCTTTACTGCTTTTATAGAGTTTTGATCAGCGTATTGTCAAACAGCAATATACCTGTTGGAAGAAGGTAAATATAATCAAAATTGTCCCTCGCGTGACCCTTACTCTATACATCTTAGCAGTCATCTTCTGTCTTCTAAAACTTGCAAAGCGTCTCATGCCGTCGCCGCTAATTTAGTTTTGCCGTGCTTTTACTCAACTCTGCAGTAGTTGCTGACCTGGGTAAGTCTTTTTCTAACAAAATATCTTAGTAGAAATTTTAAAGCTAATAGCAGATCAGCTGTATGCCATCGGCACGGTTGAAAATTTTCGTCGTTTTTCAAGCAGCCAGCAGCAGGTCAGATTTGTTTTCCTCGTTTCTGGCCTGTTCCGGGCTTCAAATCGAGTCAGCGGCTCTAGGCCTGAGTAAGAACTGATACCCTCGTAATCAGCTGTAAAATATCGACTAGGAAAATTTATTTTGCAATGGAAATCATGATATTTGTGAATGTGTTAAGCATTTTGTCATTTATACGAAGCAACTGCTCTTGTGATGGTTTTACTTTCAACGCCGAATGACCCTGTGCCGAATAATACACATGCTATATGTGCACGATAAGATAAGAATGTATATAACCAGTAATTTGGAAATTTGAAAAATTTTATTACTGATTTAAATATAGGATTTGCTTTTATTTGTAAAAATGTCCGCTATACAATTGTACGTATATTACAAATTTTCTGAGCTTTGAACTTAAAAGTTAGTAACGTATTTTACTTAAAAATATTTATCATTATCTGCGTAACGTTTAATACCTTTATGGAATAATTTTTCGAGGAAATTTAGTACGGATTTCAATCTAGAATACAATAATGCTTTTTGATTCCGTAAAAGAACAAACACTTCTTCCATATACAAGGTGTTTGAAAGGTCGCTGTCGCTAGTAGCAGGATCCAATTTTAAGTACAAAATGAAAAAATAGGCGTTTCAGCATTCTTAATTCTTAAGATGAAAAACAAAAGGTAAATAATGTTAAGATTCGCAAATATTAGCGTGTAACTTACTTATTCTGCTTTTATACGATAACAAGTACACTTTTTTACATTACTTATCGTAGGATTTTCCCCCGAACGATTAAAAAAACTAAGATACGTATTGTATAATATTTTGCGCGGAATTTCCAACCATTCTGTTAACATCCGTCATGCATGACATGCTACATAGGGCGTTATGAAACTCATGAGAAATTAAGTATATGCGCAACAAAGTAATACGGAGTGGCAGACATTCTGAAAACTTTCGTAGTAACCTACGTGTAATATTATAATGTAGGTATATTATCTGTGTATACATACAATGCATACATAACAGTTTATACATAATGTACATACCTGACACATATGTTTGACATATTTATATAATTTTGACATAGCCGCTAAAAATAGAAAAAAAATTTACAAGGAAATTATAGCTTTTTACTTGAATAGAAAAACTGAGAAATCGGTTTTGTTTTTTCATAACCAGGTCCATTTTTCCAACCGGAATGTCTCGACTGGATTCAGCCGACGATGATACGGGTCTTCAAACTCCAGTTCCGATGCGCAGAGAGTCTGGATATAGCAGAACGTCGGGTATGCAGAAAAATTTCATTGAAAAATATTAAAACTAATTTATTCTTTTATGCACAGTAACTCCATCCTCAGCCGGTAGTTCAATACCTTTTGGTTCTATTACCGATGAAGTTTTGCAAATATGGAGTCAATTGCCGGAAACTGTACGGCTGGATCCAAGTTTAGCTGGTTTTCAAAGAGAATACGAAAGGATTGTCCAAACACCAGGAAGAAGGCGAGAACAAATGAATTATAATTATTCATATTACGACAATCTTATAATTATTGCTATCTATCAATTCTGTTACTGAATTACAATTCGGATTTGACATTTTGATTAGTTCAAAAATAAAAAAAGTTTTACCTAGATCTCTAAACGTGAAATCCGTAGAATTGAAATAAGAATCAAAGATATATTGTTTATCGGGTAATGTTTAACTATTTAAACAAAATAGATATCGTTAACAGAAACATGAAAAAGTCTGAAAATTTGTATCATATATTTTCAAGTTATGAAGTATTCCATGAAAAACACTTGTGCATATTTTTTACAAAAATCGTAATATATGTAACGTATATAGTACGTTTTTCGCTTCACTTCAGTATTATATTAAAATATCATTTTGCTCGAAAATTTATAACAAATTCTTACGTCTTTAGATTAAATACATTTACGCTAATGCCTGAGAATTCAAAAGCTTATCCATCTCCCAGTTCGCAACACTGTTCCAGTCCCAGGTTCGTATGCGTTTTATTTTATAGAAATTTAAAACTTAAGGTAAACTATAATGCTTAAGAAACTAATTTTCTTTAGGATATGCATACAGGGCCCGGGCGATGAAGATGCAATAAATGAGATCGATCAACCCCATGAAATAAAGCAGAACTCGATATATCGGTACATCAAATTGGTTTTACTGACTGTTTGTTGGATTATATTTAGCGTGAGTTTCTTTTGTATTAACGCTCTATCAATTTTTAATCTAAAATTGATTCATGACTATTTGAAGTACTTGAATTAATATGTTTTAGGTCATCCTGATGTTAAAGAGCGAAAAGGAAGAAATAATGCATCAAATTTCCGTGCCATGTAATGAGACTCGGTGTATCCTTTTTTATTATGTATAATAATTAATTTCTAATAACTTCAATACATTATCAAGTTTTGACTTAATTGAATTAGATTATATGCTCCCGGAACACCCTACTTGTAATCAGATAGGTATAGCAATGGAAGGAGCACTACTTCCATCTGTATATGCTAATTTATCGAATTATCACTTAATAGTGTGGTTGCAAGTATTGGTCGATGTTGATCAACGACATAATCATACTCAAATTAATGAAGAATACATTAAGGTATGAAACTCTTTTTAGCTTAAAAGCGATTGTCTTTGATATATGATATATGTGCCCATAATTATGAAAATGGTCTAAATCAAAATTTAAAAAAAAACATGATTTTATCAGTTATTTCACATCATCTTATTTTAAACTAAATTACTTCAATGTAATCTCGAAACAAGAAATATTTGACTTAGACCATTTTCATAATTATGGGCACATATGACAGTACTGCGTAGCTGTAGTCATTAATAGCGCTAATTATTACATTCTTAATGACGATTGGCCAGAAGCAAATATCATTTATAGCAGTGAACTGTTAATAATTAACAAATATTGCAATTGGAATACCGACTGTGTATTAGTGCTTAGCACCCTTCATACTCGTGTGTATCTGCTATTTGAATGATTCAGGCGCCATTCATATGTGGTGTAATGGTTTATTTATTTATTGCAAAATGCTATTTAATCTCTCTTGAGGAGCAATAAGTATAATTTCGAGGATCATGTATCTGACAGATATATACTTAAAAATTTATAAAGGGCGATACACGATTAAAATTTGAGCTTTGTACAAGGTGTTCATGAAAATGGTAAACTTTAATTTTTTAATTTTTTTAAAAGAAGTATATAGTCATGTTCGAAAGAAATTCTAATGCACATATTTTTCGAATACATTAGCATCAGATGGAGAATTAAAAAAAATTTAATTCAATGTTGATTTTTTAAAATATGCAATTAACTAAATTTTACAGAATGTAAGCCAACCACTGGTGCTGTCAATAGTTTCTGAACATTTAATAGGCATCGTACCGGATCAGAGAGTACATAAAAAGTTTAAATTAGAAGGTATTGAAATCAGGTATGTTGTTTGATTTACTTAGTTATTAACCCTTTGCGGTGGTATTTATCTTGGATGTAGGTACTTTGGTAGCTGAGAGCAGATATACGATCGCAAAGGGTTAATTTATTAATGATTAAAATGGCCAACATCTTACAAGGGCAATTACTTTTTTTAATATTTGTATTATAATCTTATATGGATGTACCAATTGATATTATATGTATTTTCAGTAATCTTCCCAGAAGTTTTATCAGAATAGCACTAACAACTAATTTGAACTCAAGTCTACCAGTTACAATTGCATATGATTTGTCTCCGATAAATTTCGAAGATGGAATTGTGTATGCGGCCATTGTCCTTTTCGGTCTTTATATTTTAATAGTTTTTGAGGTAATTATGGGTATTTAATTGTTTCTTGCGGCTATCGATATTACAATAGTACTAAATAAAAGAATATTTTATGTTAATAATTATATCGTCACAGGTTGTTCATAGAGCAGTTGCAGCTATGTTGGCATCAACAATGTCTATTGCGATACTCGCAGCAATGAATGAGGTAGAATACAAGAATCAATATTGTAGTATAATACATAATAGCGACGTCAGCTGCGGGGTACAAGTCCGATACATTCTTTTCGTGCACATTCCAATACAAATGTTTTCCATGTGTATGACTCATACCCGCGGAATAAGGGTTAAAAGTATCTTTCATGAATATAAATTTCTTTTCTTTGTATCACTGAAACATAAAAACGATATAAAAAAAATCATCTCTTTGTTTTTTGATGGACGTTTACAGACACTCATTTATTTACAAAAAACAATTGCTTTGTTGTATGTTATAATACAAATATTTTACTGTATAAATTATAAAATGGATTATTGTTTTAGCGACCCACAATGGCGGAATTAATTTCATGGATCGATGTTGATACTTTGCTTCTATTATTTTCAATGATGATGCTCGTGGCTATCATTGCAGAAACAGGAATATTCGATTATTTAGCAGTTTATGCATACAAGGTATCTAACTAGTTAACTAATTATCGTAGCGACGACTAATGTCATCTTTGTTGTTGTAGATAACGGACTAGATAGAATCTTGTATTATTTTCAGATAACGGGTGGAAAAGTTTGGTCACTTTTTAACACTCTTTGCTTTTTTACTGCAATGATTTCCTCCTTTTTGGATAATGTCACGACTGTAATGCTGATGACACCGGTCACCATTAGGCTTTGTGAAGTTATGGAACTCAATCCTGTGCCTATTCTCACAGCCATGGTTGTTTATTCGAATATTGGAGGTGCACTCACTCCGGTTGGAGATCCGCCAAATGTCATAATTGCATCTAATCGTGATGTCATTGAGTCTGTGAGTATATTTTGCTAATTGGTACTTTAGTCATTTTCTCTATAAATATATACTTTTTTAGCGTTCGCGCAGAGCATACATTTTTATCAAGATTATTCTTATTTTTTAATCACGTTATTCAAAGGTACTTTTTGCCAATAAGATCAAGATTATTAAAAAAAAGTTTATGCTACTTGGCGAGGGGTCCTGCTCTTGATATCAATTATGTTAATCATTATATCTTATGTAGCAGAACAATTCGTCCTAAACAGAACGCCCTAATTTATTCTGGGTATAGGTTATGAATGTTCGTATGTCCGCTGTATGCAGTATTTATTTTGAACTTTAAACTTTTGAATAGTGTATCGGTTTCTTCTTCCAGTTTCATCCATACCTACACTATGATTAGCAGTTTAGATAACATTTAGTTAAGAAATAAATAGAGTTTAATCCGACTTTTTTACAATTACTTTTTAGAAACCAAAATGCACGCATATTCATATTCATGTAATCTAGTCATGTTTTGGTGTTAAAATATTTCTATCTAAAAACCACAATCTCAAGAATTGCCGCCAGGCGACCAGATTATTTTGTAGATATTTAAAAAGTGTAGTGCAGCTCCGTTATCGTCTTAACACATTTTTACAAAAAATTCTTATTCAATAATATTACTTTAATGGATCCGTTCCAGTGAATGCTTATGAAACGGCTTGACTATTTCAAGTTCTGTGACAGTTATATCAGAATCTCCGTAGACTAAATACTCTATGCGATTCTTCAAATTAATTTTGTAGAGAATTATTTGTTCCAATTGAACGATTAATTTCAACGTTTATTTTTTTTCAGGGGGTGGATTTTAGCACTTTTATCATGCATATGGGCATCGGTATAATAATGGTACTCATTGTAGTTTCCGGCCAATTTCGATTTATATACAGAAACATATCCGTGCTAAGGTTTGACGAACCTCAAGATGTACAGGTATTATCATTATGCATGGTCGTTATAACGCTTTTGTGCATTTGAAAAATTATTGTTTTATTTATAGGAACTGAGGCACGAAATAGCAATTTGGCAAAGAGCAGCAGCAAGTCTTTCTAGTTATAGCAAGGATGAAGGTTTGGTACGAGAAACTTTAAGGAATAAAGTTCAACGCCTGCTCTCGAAATTAAAGAAGAAATTAATGACTGGAAGCGTGCCCTTAGATAATTATAAAGCCAATCTCGAGGAATTACAAGAAAAGGTATTTCACATTGTTGAAAATTATCCAGATAAATTACTTAGGTATTAAACGGAGAGAATTTTTTAGTAAATATTGCCAAAGGAATGCGCGGTGAGAATTAGCCATGAACCTAATAACACTGGAATATATCGGTAAGGTAGGTAATTTTTATTGGCAGCGTAGAGATTTTTACCGACACAGCATTTCAAAAGTTACCGAGTGACATTTATTACTATGTGATGCTAAAATCTGTCTAGTTCAGAGTAAAAATTTCTATGATTGTTGGGAGAAAATAGAAACTGCTCTAATGGCATAAAGCGGACTGGACGATGCAGCATAGACGTCAGTAGACGTAATAGTTTGTGGTGAGATTGTAATTTAGGTCCTGACGTCTCGTTCGCGCTCTTACGAATCGAAGTTCTTCGAAGGTGACCGATCGTTTGCCACTCCAGCTAATTTAAATTTACACGAATCCAATGGAAAATTTGTGTGGAATCTAGTGATTTCTCTGTTGCTTTTTAGCACGACCATAAAATACTGTTCTACAGGGTAAAAATTGCAACTGGTCATACATATTTTAGCTGTGGGTTAGAACTCTTTCAAAACTCAACTGATTATAAATTACAACATTTTTATAATATTTTCTAGATTTCCAAATTTTATCACCCAGAAAAGTAAAATGTATTAGGTGCAGTATGTAAAATTTTTCTTTTTCGCAGTAACGCTATACCAAATTGTACTTTGTTTCGGCTTTTCCACGCATTACACTGTAATTTTTACTAGAAATTCTCTCCTATAGAATTTAACACTCGTTCATTGATCTATACTTAATTATTTCCATTCCAGTATCCTATCAGAGATAAATGGCTGCTGGCAAAGTCAGGCTTCACCTTCGTTTTTGTCATAATTTTATTTTTCCTGCACAGTGTGCCAAACATAAATTTATCTCTTGGCTGGACCGCACTCTTAGGAGTTCTTTTATTGTTGGTATTGGCTGATGCCGAGGATTTCGATGGTTTAATGGCACGGGTCGAGTGGAGTACTTTGTTATTCTTCGCTGCATTATTTATTCTAATGGAGGTTCGTGTCCTTCATCATTAAGTTATAAATCTTTCCTCCAATGGTACCAAAAATTGTTATGTTATGCATATATTTGGAAATTATAACAGGCTCTTTCACGGTTGGGTCTTATTGATTGGATTGGCAAACAAACGGAAATGGTCATCTTATCTGTTAATGAGGAATTCAGACTAGCTGTCGCTATACTTTTGCTTTTATGGGTTTCTGCATTCGCTAGTTCATTAGTTGATAACATACCAATTACTACCATGATGGTGAGAATTGCAACGAATCTTGCCAAGAATAGTGAACTTAGGTTACCGTTACAACCATTGGTCTGGGCCTTGACATTTGGTGCTTGTATGGGAGGTAAGACATTTATCGCAATTAGATTTATGATACCTTTTCCATATTTATAGTAATTAAATGTTAAGATAGCCTTGATTATAGTTTTTTTTTTCAATGAATTTTTGTTGAATTGCTGGACACGGCATAAAATTGTCATTAGGCAATGTTTGAAATAACGAACGCATAAAATTCATCCGCCTGATTCGAGATGTAGTGTCTAACGTCAAAAAACATGTTTATCCCGATATTTCAGTTATATAGTTTTCTTAGCGATCATGATATATACATATAAATACGTAGAAAGGAATATTTTGTTATATTTAAAGGTGGTAAAATTTTTTGTGAAAATCTATATTTATTTCTTTGTATGGTGAGTGCATTTATTACAGGCAATGGAACTTTGATTGGAGCTAGCGCAAATGTAGTATGTGCTGGTGTCGCTGAACAACACGGATATCGTTTTACATTCATGCAATTTTTTAAGTGCGTATATTACATTTCATCCGTCTATGACGAATATAGTTGAAATGTAAACACTCTGCGAATATAAAACGTATTTTTTTTTCTAGAGTGGGATTTCCCATAATGATCACCAGTACTGCGACTGCGATGATATATCTGATGATCGCTCATGTGGCTTTCAACTGGCACACGACTGTTTGATACAAACAATCTGTTTGAACATATTACATACGAATATATATGTATGGTGTACAAAGATACTTATTTTTGTTTTAATCGCATACTGTTCCTTGCAAAGGACAATATTAATGTTTTGTGTATTTTCAATGCATTCTTTTATTTTAATAATTAAACCTGTCCCGTTGAAGTATATTTCTATGAATCTTTATATAATTGTGAATTAATTTCTAATTTTTTTAAACACGAATTTTTGTAGTATTCTCAGTTAGCGACTGCCAATAATAGGAAATACATAATAGAAGTTTACGAATAAGTAAGAAACATGTGACAGGTCAAAACTTTGCAGGCAGTCTTACTAAACATTACTTAAAAATTTTAAAAATTTCAGGACCTGCGTCAGTCATAAAATGTTTTTCTTTTTTATTTAAATAATTCCGTATAATATAGTGGATTCCCCTCGTTTCATCCGTACGGAGTACATATACGGGTCCTTCGATTGTACATACATCAACATGCGTATTAATAGTACCTACGTCGGTAATTTACTATCCCAAACACGGTACGCTTGACGTCTACAATCCACATTATGCGCGCATCGACTTATAACAGAAAAATAAATCTAAATTCCCAGAATAATAAACGAGAATGATTGATTAAAGCTATGTGAAAGGACCGGAACGGTATTTGTTTCGCGTATAATTACCATAGAGATGAGAGTCATTGTTAAGGATTCTTTGAATGCAAAAACTTTATACTACATACACTTTAGTGATTGATGCTGACTATTGTTTATCAAGCTTCAATATACGTAAGCAATACGTGCTGAAGTTTTGACCTGTTAGCTCATAATTTGAATTCTAATTCATTAACGATTCAAGAATCCAGGCTAATGACGTCTTGAGTACATCGCCGGCGTGAGGGGTTAATTGAGGTAGCAGGTGAGTTGAAAAAGAGATACCAAGAGATGCTCATTAAAGAGATACAGGCCCATTTTTGTGATATTTGTGTCGCAATTGACCATAGCGGATCGCGTTGAAGACGTCAGAAAATCACACTATGATTTATAGAAGATATAAAGAAGAAGTATGACTTCTTGACTTTGACATCGTGTGACACGTTTGCCAGGACTCTGAAATACAGCAGTGTATATCTGTTGTCCAGCACTCCTGCCTACTTATGTATAAACGACAATTAATAACATGCAACTTTATGGTTTCTCGAGAAAAATGCAATACTTTGATTACGGTCAAGGAGTCGTTTCCTATTTACCACAGTCGAGTAAGTAATAAAGACGTAAATTCTTGCTGTATTTGTGTGTTTTTATTTGAATTTATCTTCCATCGTAAGAGAATGATGCAAGTGGTACGTTTTATAGCTATACTAGTTTATTTCCCCTTCTTCGATTTTAATAAAAAGGAACAAAATTAATATTGCACGATTACAGATTGCACATTTCAAATTTTCCTGTCAAATAATTTCAAAATGTTTTAAGCGTTGATTTTATCAATTTTTTATAGAAATTAATAAGAATATAGTTAATTCAAGTTTTTTCAATATTTTACCTCATTGGCGCGTGCTGTTGTGCATGTATTCCTAATTATATCTAATAGTAATAGATGACGTTGTTGCAGAGGTTATCATAACAAGGTGAATTTGCACTATTAGAATGATGTCTGTAAACATTGTACTATAGCAATAAATAAGCACGACTATTAACAATCCTATTTAATTAAACTTCTGGAAAACTTAAAATAAAATAATTAAAAATAAAGTTCTTGTATCATGAATAGAATCTGGCAATGATGAGTATTACGCCTGTTTCTTTGTTCTTTATTATTACTGCGTTAATGTTATATTAAGCAGTTCAATAGTAAAAGAATTTAATTGGATGGGTTAATTATATTTGTTGAAGGAAATTGAAGTTTGATTTGATTCTTCAATAATTACGTGATATTTAATACGTGTAAATAATACTTTATCTCATAGGCAACATTGTTTGGTTTCAAACGAATGACTGATTCAAAATTGGATGTATCCTTATTATCTAAATTATTGAAAGAGAATATCGTATAGTACATTAAAAGAGCTCGACCTCAGATCTTATGAAATCATTACACCGATTACTTATCCATGGATTAAAAAAATTATTAAAATACTTTTTTTAAATTTGTTATAGATAGTCATACAGGTACAGAATAATGAATGTGTTAAAATTAGAAAATCACTTTGCACGAATCAAGATTGTACCTAGTACGTCAATTAGATCTAAGCATTAATGAATACTGGACAAAGCAAGCGGTCTATGCATATGCACAAATAATGGACTGCAATTATAATAAAAATATTTTTGTATATACATATATTGTTTTAATGTGCGAAATAATTGCATTTGCATGATGAAACATTTATAGCGAACATCTAGTTCCTTAAGTATTTTCCTATGAACAAGTTTTCTCATCCATTTTCTAACACTGGATTCTTAAGTGCAATCATATGAAAAACTTGTTATATGAGAAATGTCTACTTTTTATTATAACTTCTTTTTTTATTGTGAATATTTACCACTTTATACATGCAGTTACATCAAAACTCATAGCTTGTACAATTAAACTATCTTGTTGGGTTATCCATGTTTAACTCTTTCATGATAAATATTTTATGTTGAATACGAATAATATGAAATTCCTATAAGGGTGAACAAAGTTATTGGAACACTTAGGGAATCATTATTATCATATTTATAGGTTTTAAAACGCTTAAAGTTATCACAAAATACTTTATTATCAAGCAATACCGACTAGCCCTGTACTTAGAACTAGACATTTACCAATATAACTATTTCGTTTACACTTAAAACTTGCTTTTTCTGGATATTTGTAACCAAGTGATTTAACAGCTCGTCTTGAAAAATTGACGTCAGAATACTGCATACTGTCCTTTCCTGGAATTACGAATACATACGATATTCCCACATGTTCCATGTGGTTTTGAACAAAATTATATTATCTCACTGTATTGTAAAAAAAGTGAATACAAGGCACACATAAAATTTGAAATCATATGTTAAGAATTTTAAAAGGTTGAACGATATTGTTTTCACAAGATTATTGGTAAGATATAAGCGCAGCATATATTTTGTAAAAAATTATGAAGGTAATGAAGTTTATTAAGCATTTTTTATTTTTTTGTTGTTCTGGTAAAGCAGCAGGTAGTCCATTTATGTATTTTTGTAGTCAAGTTTTTCCACAGCATCACACATTTCGGTTATCTGTGATATAAATTTGTGCACACAATTTTTTAAAACAAAAATGAAGTGCATTGAAGTGTTATGCACGGTAAAGAATATATTTACAATAATTATGTTTGGCCTTTTTTTCCAGGTTTTTTTTCTTCCAAAAATACTTGCGTGTGTCGTGTGCAATTATTTTTAGTCACTTTCGAAACATTAGCTAAAATAAGGTTAATCATTGGAATGACCTCATGTGAATTGCAAAATACGTGCTTACTTGTATTCAACTTACCGTAAATTTCATCTTTCATTTCAATATATATACTTTCTTTGATGGATTAAATTAGAAAATTGGTTTACCACAGTGTTCAACATGAAATTATAACTCTCTACTAACAATGGCTATTAAAATTTATTCCAGCCTGATAGTCGTATATTACATCACAAAAGAATTATGTTGGTTTCTTTTGAATCTAGGACTCACTTTCATACAATTCGCAATCAATGTACGAATTAAAAAGTTTTATAAACCGTTACCAAGTGTACATTTTCTATCTATTTATACTGGTGGAAATTTGAATCTCCAGACTTCATGATATTTATCCAAATGTAAAATCAATTAAAATTGTAATATCAAGAAGAAAATTGTTAATATTTCACTAGGTATAAAAGTAATATCAATGCTACGTAGGTACCTATGTCACTGTACAATATGCAATAAGCAACAAATAATGACTAATATCATCGGATAATTGGTAAAGAAAATTAAATAATTATCTTTCCAACGCGTATCTACAATGTCATAATAAAAATCCAGAAATAACATGACATATTGAAAATGAAAGTGGATGTCAATTCAATGCAATATGAAATACAAAAGTTGTATTGTTCGCACCTCAATCCAGTATACGAAGCTTCTAGAGGATCATTCAATGTTAACCAACAAGGGCTCCGATACTAAGAATCCCCTGTCGCTCTGACGTCATGAACCGGATTCCACAGTACCCACCAATATTGAACGTGTCCGCTAAACCGCAGCACTAATGACCTCAAGTAAAATATAAAATAAATACAAGACAGCTGAAACAAGTTTTTTGCATCATCTCAAGAATGCGTTACCATGTCCTCTAGAATTTTATCTCGACTTAAAATAAGTTTTAGCCCTTATCACTCCAACCGGGGGCCATGCTACGAAATGCAAGATAGCATTTTACTGCAACCCTCGGTACTGCTGGAGTGATAAGGGTTAAATTCTAGTTACGCTTGAAAAAATGTTTTGCACACAAATTTGTTCGTTCCAATTTTACACTTATAAAGTTTACCCCCAGGTTTCTGTGATTTCAAATAATCCTGTTGCCAGCCACAAGAATCACACAGAACAATGGGGAAATTTTGTTTCGATCTTACCGATGAACTGGAAGCACAGTTGACTTTTGTGCGACAGCGAGATCAAGGAAATGAAAAAATATTACGTAGCGGAAGAGACATTCTTATCGCAATTTTAGGACGTTTAGTTACTGTTAGTTGACCGAAGAAAGATGATGTAAATGGGAAAAGGAACATATATGTATGTACATATATATAATTAGTAAGTGCATCCGCATGAGCACATCTTACTTGCTGTTCGTTAGCACTTATGTGCGAATGTAGATGCATTTACATAACGACACATCTATGGTCATGGTAATTATACTTATTATATGTATATCATAATCATACCATTATTCTTTTAAAGTTATAAAACACTCATTGTCATTTATTTTATTTAGAATTTCTTCTTCTGTGTGCCGTTGATTGCATTCTCATTAAACCCTAGCCGAATAGATTCTTAGGAATATTATAGGTGTACTCAGATCAAACGACCCTGAAATATTGAAGCTTATATCGCGTATACAGTCGACTTATTTAAATATAAGTATGGTACGATTTTATTGTATTTGATACAGTTTGTAGCAGATATGTCTGAAGAGAAAAATTAATTTAAACAATATTATTAGTACTGTAATTATCAGTAGTAAAACAATCGTCGTGTAGGGAATGGAAACAATGGATTCTTTATTTTTGTTTAAATCTTTTTATAACAGGTTTGTGAGTTTTAGTTGAAAGTAAAGGTGTTAGGTTAAAAGAAAAAAATTATATCAATAAAGCTACTTGGAATATGTGTACGACACTCATTGTCAGTGTCACGTCACAAAAATCTTGAATCATCGCTAAAGATTGTAATTTTTATTTTCGGAGGAAAAAATACGTGTCTTACGATCAATATTCAATTGGCTCAAATCTTTTAGATCTCTGCCTACTCATCTGCAGTCGGTCCATGAGTTCGTGTGTCTTTTTGACAGTTCGCAAATAATGCAATCCTTAGCAAATCATACATGGCTTTCCATTCAATAACGTAAACATATGCTAATATGGAAAAATAAAATATATTTTGAGTAAAACAAGCATATACATACTTGGCAAGAAATATTTGATAGAGTATTGTTTTTGATCTGTCAAAAAATACATTGAACTCGTAGACAGACTATATGGTTAATAATAGATAAGTTACTTTATTGTAAGGTTAGCGCTTATAGATACTGTGTATTAACTTGTAGTAATGACATCAGTGCGAATTTGCAGCTTTGCTCATTTAATTCCATTTTTATTTTACGTATTTTTACTATAATAAAATTATTTGTCGCATTTGGGACTATTTTTATCCTGATTCTTGGGGAATTTTTATCCCAAAAAATTGGTTATCGAATACTTTTGAATTATTTATACCAGAGTTACAGAACTTTAAAAATGCGAAATCCCAGATCGTACTAGTGTGGGTAATGTGTATACTCGATCCACGTGTGATTAATACGGGTTAATATAAATCTTGTTATCATTAAAATATACATATATGATAGCGGTAAGCATATCGTTAAATATTTATATGTTTTTCAATAAAACGATATTCTTTTTCACGAATACATTTTTGAAATACTTCGTCACGGCTGTTGACTCTTTAAGAGGTCAAGGTAGACAATGAACTTTTGGAAATATAATTACAAAATATTCCCACTATGTCAATCATTCCTACTATATGTATGACTTTGTGGATCGAAATTGTGTTTGTAAGTAAATATAAGAAAAAGATTGGACTTTGACACCGGTTTTTGCTTGTCATAGTTGAGTTTTTAAAACCAGTTTTCGATATATTGCCAGAAGAACTTCCGCAAAAGTTTTTCGAGGTTACAAGAATGACAGCATGGATCATAAAAAGGGAATCTTTATAATTTGAAGATACAGAAATTTTATACCAAATTAGTTACTTACGATTTGATCTACCTACGATACTTACTGTTTATTAAATATCAAATTATTGAAAAGTCTCTGATGGTTAGTGTCGTGAGTCAATGTATATCACATCTGAGTATTTGTCATCGATTTGCACGTCGGAAACTTTTTAAACTCCAATTACTTTTCGGAAAGGCGACTGGTTCGTTGACGGTTTTTCCATGACGCGTAAGTAATTGTCGCGAGAACACAGAATCCCAGTTCTTATGATATGCATAAATTTTGTTGGTTTAAAATATTATGATATAACCAGGCATTGTTACTTTACATACCAAGTAAGTATTATTATAAGTTTATAACAATTGACTAATTATGAGAAGTAGCATAATTAAACCAAATTTATTCCAATATTTTTCCATATTTATATTATTCACGATTGACGTCAATATAATATTAATGAATGGTTAAACGATATACCTATGCTTATTTGTTCTATTGAACAGTGTGACAAATACATTAAAAATTAAATCTTAGCAAGTCAGTAAAATTATATAAGTTGTTATCCACAACAAATGTACCACCTGCAGTTAGCTTGTGCATTTGATTTCCATTATATAACGACATTCAGATGATACGTTTGTCGTCAATAACTCTATGTATTAATACACCATGTGACTAAAAAGCAAAAGGTCGTCTGCTTGCTGAAAATCTTATAGTTATACGCACTTTCGCTTTCAGTCATGCGATATATTAAATATATATGTTACGTGGTACCTCAGCATAATTTATGTTAATCGTTAATATTTTATTGATTTTAATATTCATTAAGTCAAATTCTTATTGATTTTATTGAATGCGTTCAAATTCATTTTTACATCCACTATACATACTCTTGATATACTATACATTATTAATTAGGAATATATTGCACGATTCTTCAAGCGATGAAAAAAAACATTATTATTACTTACAATACAATCAATTAAGTACTTACACGTATAGATAAAAATGAAGCAATTAAATCATTGCTTACACAATAAGCCAAATACTATAAAGTGTTAGTATACAAGGAGTGTGCACTGAAATAAAAACTAATAAAATATTAAATTCCCAATTGGAATTCGTTTGAGGAGTGTACTAAATACGCAATTTACGTCAAAATTCAAATTCAAAGGGATTTCGGGGGAAATTTAGTAACATGTTTTATCGTTAAAACACTGTGGACCTTTGGACCTTTAATCAAACTTGTTTTCTTTTATACGTATTGTAACACGTTCCCCACTACTCACAGTAAGTAATTCTAGAAATTTTCATCATAGACGTGACAATCGAAATAAATACTTCCTCCTGTTTACTTCTCGTGCAAGTTAAGTGTACAATTGCTTAGATCTTCCTTTTTGCCTGTAAAACGTGAAACGATGCACACGTGTTTAATTACTGAGCACGAGAGCAGATTTTCCAGGCAACAGGGCTCTTTTAATTATACCAATTTGAAGACAAAATTCGTATTAATGGACGAAATATCCCTGATATCACTGGAGACAATCTAAAACGGGGATTTTTAAATTTCGACGAACACATCTAAAAAAAAAATACATTTTGACGAACTCCAATCTTAGTACAAGGACAATAATAACAAACGTGATAAATGAGTAATTAACGAAAAAATGAGTGAGTATGGAAGGATCAGTGTTGCATGAATGGATATTTTATATTTAAGTTAAATTGTGTTGTTATTCTAATTTTCTTATGTCAATTATATGATCGATACGTTTATTGGACTTCTCCTGTTCAAAATTGTCAACCAATATTTATTTCTTCAATTTTAATTTTTCTATATACAATGTAAACATTTAATCTCGCTCTAATATGTTTTATTGCAATAAATTTAAAAGAGAATAATATAATATGTGTACAATAAAATATGCTTTTTCATTTTGAAAATTTTCTCAGAATCATCAATATTAACCTTGAGCACAATTATGCAATGATGTTTGACAGCTTTTTTTAAATACTTTACGTAATTTCATGAATCGTTACAACACGTTTGGGCACAAACTCTGTATTCACAATGGAATTTTATAGTATATGGAAAATGCATACATGTTGATTGGATTAATGAAGATTTGAATAAAATGTAAAAGTATAATAGTCTTGTTGTAGTATCAAGTATTTACTTTATTAATTTGTATTTTATAAAGTCTTAGTTTATAATTTCTTTTTGTGCTTAATTAATTACCGGAGTAGACAATCATATCAATAGACTCGGTCGAGTCTCGCGCCACGTACAGGCAAACGGTGTTACGGGCAAGCAGTATAGCAATATATAGTTCAAATTATTAACAAGGTAATCGGTATTCGAAAAAAGGATAAACAATGTATAACTATTTTATTGAGACTGTGGGTTTTGAAAGGGAAAATCAACTAGGCATACAGGTTTAAGCCATACGATCGGCAGAACTTTCAAACTGGTAATGATCGACACTTGCAAATGTTAATGATCTATTCACATGCTCACAATTTTTTTGTATATTTAAACCTGGTCAGCCCGATAGATTAAAATCATTCATCCGGAATTTGAAAAATATAAACACGTGTAAAATTTCAAATCAAATGGTTTAAACGGTTCGTCTGATACGTTAGATACGTTAGATACAGATATTTTAGTCAGCTTTTTGCCACGGCGAATGCACAAGATAATTTCGCATTTATCATAATACAGTCGTGCACAAAAAGTATTGGATTGTGTTTACTTAATCCAATAGGACGGAATATTTTTATGCTAATCAGATACATCAACATAATTGATTAATGATCTACGCTGGAGATATATTGAATGAATTCACTTCAATCGTGGAGGTCAAGGTAAAGTCATTTTGTACTTATGGAACAAATTTGAAATCTATCTAAGTAACAGTTCAATTGAGAATGGATTGGTGAGCAATATCGAGAAGCTTAAAATTATATATTTTTCATATTATGGTCATGGCATTGACGTCAGAGTCACAGAGAACAGTTCTGCCTGAAAGAACAAATGCGTAAATAAATGCCAGCTGACTTTCTGAAGGCGAAATTCGTATTAAAAAATTCTAAAAATATTATGAATAACTCGATTAAACTGCTTTAAAATCCTTTACTTAATAAATCGGATAATGCAAACTAGTAGATGACTAATACTTGCGTGTTTGGTAAGGAAATCCGAATGGATAACATGAAATATGTTTTTGAACAAACGTATAAGGAATTCGATCCCTCCGCATTCCGTATTTCTTACAGTACACAAAAAAATAATAAGTTTACTAAAGAATCCAAAAAATGCATATGCACAAATAAAAAATGTATTAAAGAATAATCCTCAAGTTGGATATTTTTTAAAGGAATGTCGTTACAGAAACTTGAGCTTAATTATGCTAAGTACAGAAAGTGAATAAATTGGCAGAAGTGCCATTATGACAAATTCATTGTAAGTTTCAGTATCTAAACAACGTGACCAACTGAACTGGCATGAAATTGGGTTAGGTTAGGTCAGTGTTTGAAATAAGCAACCGGGCATGTAATGCAAAAATGTTATTTTAACTGCTTAATATTTTACTCAACTTTGCAGTTAATATCATGTATGAAATTCGTGGACAATCTAATTAGACATTTTTTAATGAAAGTACACGGAACAAATTAGCTGGATGACTGACGCAGCATAAATTGGTGATTGGGAAATAGGTTATTCAAATATTCGATGTACAAACGATAAGTCGGACTAACAATTTTTCTTTGTGTCACATAAAATATAATATACAGAAATATGGGAATAACCATAAGCTGACTCCTAGGACGCACGTACGATTAATTTTTCGTCTGCATTCTGCTAGTGACGCAGATACAAGTAAAAGAACGCAGGTTTATAGCCGTGGAGCGTCGCGTGGCTCGTCTCATTTGCACGCATCCTTTCAACGCGATTCAAAGTGACTCAAACCAGCTGCAATCGGGATTCTCGCCTATTTACGATTTGAATATAATAAATCTAAAAATATCTTAATCGTGCGAAGCCTCAATTATCGAACAATTGTCACGCTTAAATGGTTTATAATGGCCGATATATGTATATGGAATCGTTTGTAAAACTTGGAGCAAAATGAGAAAGTGAAATATTCAAATAGGAATATTCTTTTGTTTAAAAACCTTCGACTGAGAAAAAGAGATTCTTGGTATTCAGGACGATATCACAGAGATACATTTAATGAGTTAAAAAGTCGCAAAGTTGGATTATTTATTATTGATTCTTTATGCTCCATTACAATAGTAAATCGTGAGACTATTTTTGTGCCGCAATTGACAAATCAAATTATTCAGGATAAAGAAGTGAATTGGATTACCGCCAAAGTGGATGACAGTGAAGTCCGATAATATACGCGTACGTTATACTTTGAAAGTGAATCGGAATTATAGTACTCGAAAAATTGTTGAATACCACAGAAGGCCACAAAAAAGAGGACTCATGCCCTGATCCAGTCTTACCAGGTTGGTCTGCGCTACATATTTATCACAGTCAATGTCGTTTACTCCATAACTTTTTCTTCGATTTTCATGGTAGCTTTCCGTAATATTCTGAATAACGCAAAAATAGATGATTGTAAAAACATCACTATGGGTGTGGAAGTTATTTGCCTTGGAATCAAGAAACCCGGTCGAGTCTGGGGTTAAGCATGATGATCGTTATAGTAACTAACTATAACTTGCGTTATCGATTTAAAATACACATTTTAAACATAGTTGTAATAAAGGATATAGAAAAATATACTATGATGCATAATTATGTGTGATGAAAAATTTCAACATTTTATATTTGTATACAAATAATATGTGATTAATAGAAATATAACTGTAAAAGCTTGTTTCTATTCGATTAATATTCGAAGAAAATTATTGAGAAGATTTAACGTCGTTTTTGTGTAACAATTATTTTTCAAAAATACACAAACACGACTGCATTGCATTTGCTTCTAGCCGAAATCAGTATATCAAACTGTATGCTAATAATACTAACAAATGTTACCAACATTTTAATAGTTTTTTTATTTCATAACATATTTAATAAAACAATTAACAAATTTAATAAAAATGAATTTTTTTACACATTATATTCAGAGCATTCATCTTGCCACGAAAAATTTGAATATCGATATGACATGAATGTTAAAGATAATTAATGGCCGCCAATGAACCTCCCTTTTTAACAATTCGTAAAATAGTTAAAACGATACATAGTTCGTTTGAAACCTAATTTATACAGCAATACGTGGAATGAATGAATGAATGAATGAATGTAAATGAACTTTTTATATGGAATATTTCTTCAGTTCGACTTCTGTCAAAGTTCAACATTTCTGAATAGAAAATATTAATTTGACACGTATAGATGCTGCGTTTAATTGGTATTCTCAAAATATCATAAGAGTTCACATTCAATGCCCCGTGGAGAAGCGAAGGCGCAAAATCACGACAAAGTGCTATGGATATTTTAAACGTTAAGCTTCGCGTTAGACGAAAAATCGTGTATAGCGAATACAACCCGCTACATCATTTTTTAAATTCCAATTCTTTACTTTTTTCCTGTTCTGTTCAGTAGAATATATCACACAATAGAATAACATAGATTTGCCATGTTGCTTATTTATTTATTATTTTACAACATTTTGCCATCAAGCTTATAATCCAATTAATAAACGGGTTAATTAAAAAGAGTGAAGGAAAGCATCAGTTACTGTTTCTTTGCACGGAATATATTTGGCTTATTACACACATGGAAAAAAATAAGATTTCAGTTTCGGGCAGAGAAAACTTGAAATCTTAATACTGAATCCTTGAATTGTATAGCCGTGGGAAAATACCTGCAAATTATGGTAATAATTCCCATACTGGTGAGCATTAATAGTCGTAAATAATTTATAAGTCAGTATATATCTAGATAAGCATTATGATAACCAGTAGAAAAATTTCCTTTTTTTGCCAAAAACAATGAATGCTGCCTCATTGATTTTCATTGGCTAATCACACATTACCTTTAGCAAGAAAACATTGGCAATGAAATTTTGCTACGGAAATTTATGGCATTCCATGATATATGACGAAACTCCATTTTCCCCAAAGCACGTACCGTTTATCAAATAATTATTAATCTCCACAAAAATAGTTACCCGCTTTCCGTAAAAATAAAAAGTACCTGGCTGTTAGTATATTAAAATGATAAATCATTAACAAAGAAATTAACAAAAATCAAACTACACATATGTTATTTATCATTCATATCTTTTTCTTTTTATAACTTAGCCGAAAATCTTGAGTCACAGAATGATGCAAAATATTGCGCCATTACAAAATTACCAATGAATAGTAGCATTGCAGCGCTTTAATTATGCATATAAAAAGAGTAATATGGAAATTTCTTTTGCATCCTTTAAAAGCTCAAATTATAATATGTTCCGTATGTGAATAATATGGTTTTAAAGTAATATACATAAATAGCGGGCAACAAGTTTGCCGTGAGGAACAAGTATAGTCGGTCCATGAGTTCAATGTGTTTTTTGACAGTTCAAAAGCAATACAATACTTAGCTTATTATACGTGGTTTAGAATAAAATAATATAAATATAACCATCCATATGAATACTTTGCAACAAACATTTCATGCAGTGACACGGTACCGCAAGGTTATTTTCGATCTGTCAAAAAAAAAATATCGAAGTAGTGGACCGGCCATACATATGTGTTACTAAAAGTTATATATACGTTACTATAACTATATACGTACTACTGTTACTACTTATACACTGTTTTACGTAAAAAATAATAAGTTTCACGCGTGCGTCATTTGAAGTCCTGCGTGTCTGCAAATATTATTGCATTATCCATATCTATACATGTATGGTTTTTGAAAATTGTAATCTCAAAGTTTCTGTTCTTCTTTGTGAATTTTGCATAAGAAGTACAAGTGTAGTTATCATGCCAACATGCTGACAGTACCATTGCCTGACACGGGAAACGCAACGGCTGATAATTCTGAAAATATGGAATATATATTGCCGTCAGAAAGTTTCCGGAAAGGATATAGGTTGGGAAAAATTAAAGTAAAATGCATAAACGTGTGAGGTATGTTTTGGGTCGTACAGAGCGCACAGGGGCGAGCATACATATACCTTGTTCTGTAGCCAAATTTTAAATACGATTTAGTTGAATACTGTCCGAAAAACCGCACGCAAAAGGATTTGATTACAGTTATTGTCCGGAAACTTTCCGACAGTGTGTATATGGTGGACAAAATTCATGTATAATCTTAGTAAAAACTCCTATAAAAAAGGGATTAAGCAAAAACTTATCTCAAAAAAATCTTCGCTTCATTATCAGTAACGTTCCTTAATACAATGATCAAATATGGAATAGAGTTCAATTATCGTTCATCAAATTTCTGAATGAAGTCGCTAACTTTATACCCTGGGTCTTATCAAACAAGGAATTTTGCAACAGGTTGTCAGCAGTCCTTGCTTCGTGTGAATATATCTGACCATTGAATATAATTGACCATAGTATATTACGTCTTAAAATTTACATTATTACGTCTGTTAAAATAGTACGTGTATACATAAGGTAATAGGGTGATCTGTCACGATTATCCAGTTTGCCTGGACATTTCATTTAAATAAATTGCGGGGTGAATTTGCGTCAGTAATAACGTTACTGCTATTTTCAATGAGAAACAACCAAATTTTGTTGTCTAGTTACTAGAGTCAACTGATTTGACTTACTTAAACCAAGAATTTGCCATATAGAGTGTTTACGTAGAATAGTAAGAATTAGTCACGCTGATTATACATATGTTTGGCGTATGATTATTATTTTGCAAATTTCTCTACTACGTAATTAGCTAATGAGACTGAAATCGAGAAATAGTTGTCAACAAATTATAAGCTTCATAAATGCGTTGTGGTACTAAAATGCGACGTTTACGTTTCTTGAAAGGAATACATTGACCAAGTTTTCAGTTGATAAAAAAACGAGTGTTTTACGACGTTTCGTAATATACATATAAATAAATAAGACATCAAAAGATTTGGAGCATCACATACTGCTCTGACATATCATATCATTGAAATGACTATCGATTTATTCAATTTTTTATTTTTACCAGTTTGAACGTCCCATTATATAAATGTATATTAATCCTAGTTAAATCCTGCACGATAGAAACGTGCTGAACGTCACCGACTACCGGCAGGTTAATTAACGTTTTCACTTAACAGCAAGGCTGTAGTAACTGTACCTGTTAAATGTGTATTTGAGGGAGGCTTGATCGAAAAATGAATGTTATCTCTGAAATGAATAAATTAATTTTTTCACAATCGTAACCTATATACAGTATAATCCGTTTACTATGACTCCGCCTATATTGATCAACCGCTTAATATGACATAATTGCAGTGCGAAGTTTGGTTTTCATATAAACTTCTATGAAACAAAGTTCGGATATAATGACTTCTCTTATAGTGACATGTCGCTTATTGTGACCTATATTTAAGAAATTATATTCGGTTATAGTGACCGACATGATTCCACGACCCCTCCCGCCTTTCCCCTGCGCCTGCGACGTCCGATACGTTTCTATGTTTAGCCAGTTCATGTTTTTTTTTTTTTTATTAAGTTAAAAAATGTTAAAACTTCTGTAGATACATACATTTTGTAGTCATTTTTCTTTATATTAATCTAAATACCTAACAAAAATACGAAGTTTTTAATTTTTTAATATTATGCTTTGTATTATCTTAGCTTGACTTATTTGTCATTTCTCTTCGATTTCATTATAAGCGGATTCTACTGTATATGAAATGAGTTAAGACCGTAACTAGGAGTGCGGTTTTTAAATTATTCTAAGATTATTGACATGACAGTTTATACATTTTTTGTATTCATTTACGTATTGACATATAATATTTATTTAAAGTTTCTAAAATTTCGGAAATGGATATAAATCTTTATTTGATATGAATAGAGGAAGGCATGAATATATATGTATATGTATATTGTAACCTTTATTTACTCGATTCGGATTTCCGGATCGTGTAAATAACGCGGAACAACGTATCAATAAACTTGAGTCTTGTTGATAAAAGAAAGATAGCGATATTGTCCTATTACGGAATACAATAGTGTTAGAAAGTGTCCAGCCTAGGGAATGGTCGTTGTCAGTAAACAGTGTTGAATAGTATGAAGAAATGATAACTATAAGCGGCATGCAGAAATTATAATAACATTAATAACTTAATAGATAAGTTCTGTGGTTTGATTCAAATATAAAGTATTCATCCTAACTAATAATAGATATTTCTAACCTTTTGAAATTTACTCTTTATCTCTCTTAATATTGAATCGAGATAGGATGGAGTCGCGTCTAAATGCAGTCTTGGACTAGTAGAATTCGAATAAAGAGTTGACTCATTAGATGAAAAGGTTCGTGCTGGTGAGCAGTTTTTCACTAGGGAACTCGTGATCGCAAGTTGACTTGGTCCTATCACAAACAACGCACCATCTCGGAGATGTAAGAAAAGCTTTCTTCCCAGGGTAGTTGGTTGTACAGAGAAAGTTCGTATAAAATTCTTATGGCATGTATTACGGGGACGGCACTATGATTAAAATTGTCAAAGCGACGTCCCGTGTAAATGCGGAAACTGATTCTACCTGGCGAAGGAGGCAATTTGCTCCTAGTCCAAGACGGTTTGCTTGTTTTTACGATAGTTACAAATATCTTTACAATTGTGGTCAAGCGAGACGGTTTGCTCGTTTCCTGTTATAAGATACCCTAGCTAACGCATGTGGCAGAATGTCTAGCTATGATTTGTCGCTTTTTATATACCTTCAGATGGTAAGCCAGGTAAATTAAAGGATGAGGAGGAGTTATACGTTGAGTGGCAATTTGAATAAGACTCGATGTATTGGTTACAATATATATATATATATGTATATAAAGATAAAACAATTGGAACAGTGTAATTTGATACCGTATGTACCAGTTTGGTTCTATGAATTCTAATATAACCTAAATTTTAATAATTAATTGATATTTGAATTCTTTTGATGGGTAACGAAAAATTTCAGTTTCTCATCATAGAAAGAAGAATAGTATAAAATGTTTAGTGAAATGTCATATCAGTTATAACACGGGGTTACATTTGACACGTGTTTATATTATTTTCAATGCCACATACTAATTTAGCAAATAGAAAATAAACATTTCTGACATGACGTATTCTATGACACTCCATCTTCGTAACTTCCACTGAATTATCAATTCTTTTTCAAATATTTTACAGAGTTTGACGTAAATGTACTATGACTACAAGGCACACAACGACTAACGAAGAATACGCCGAGTTACCTGTCGAAGTCCATAAACTATTATACGTACTGCCTTTTTAACAATTCATTGTTAAAAGAACCGCTATATTATTCATTTAAATAGAAAGATTTTAGAATATCCTGATCTTGCTGATGTTATCCAATTTAACCATTTCTTTATCAAGATAATTGAGTATAATATGAATCTCAATTAAACCCAAGTACAAAGTGATTTTTAAAAAATTGAAAAATTTAGGGCGTGTCACTTTATACCCCTCAAAATGAGCATCTACAAATTTCCTAGCAGAAATTTCACTATGAAAATCGAGATCCCATCCAGGTCTGAACTGACTTACAATTAGTGAAGACCTAGGTAAACCTTGGACTTTCCAACGAAAATTTTGACTACAGTTATAAGAATAGTTCTGAAAATCGCCAAAAATTCCCCCAATAGTCAATATACCGAGTTCTTAAGGTCAAATGCACTGCCTGAAGATAGTTTTACCATAAGAAGCGAATGGGCATGCGCACTTTCGATGTGTGTTTGGGCTAAATAACTTGATATATCAGAAATGGATTCTCTTATGGATCCGGGTCCGCATATCGAACTCCATTAACTCACTATTTTGACCTTTATCTTTATTCGTGAAATAATGTTAATTTATTTATTTATGTATAACTACAAAATATTATTCAGATGAAGAATTTGATGTTAAAAATATTAAGGGGATTCTGGACCTTTTATTCACCATGCAAATAAAGCCTCAACGTTAGTCGTAAATAACAGGCTTTTTACAGAGACTCTCTTTCACAGTGGAGTTCAGTGCACATTCTGTAGGGTTTACAATCATTTTGACACCACATTCGCAAAAATTAATCCAAAACTAAAAGAACAATCCGACCCGAAATTGTTCGCATTTTCCAGATTCAAATCGAAATTTTCGAGGCAGATTACTCTTTCAGTTTTTAATGAATTATTGTGAAAGTGGTGCCAAAATGATTGCTTAACCTTGCAGAATGTCTGCTAAAGTCCGCTTTATAAAAGAATATTTGTTACTTATGATTTTCATGTACACTTTTCTCGTATGATAATGAGTATTTTGAATCTCCCTAAGCAAAAAAAGATTATACATGTTTCGATAAATAGAGTCTTTCCTTATAAATTTTTGGTATCTTTATAAACATCATTTCAATGAGTAACTTAGAAAAGTTGACCACCAAAGCTTTACAAAACCAAGAATGTGAAAATCAATCTCATTTTCTTACTTTGATGATTCAATTATTGAATTTGCCAAATGCTTTATTCCCCCATACACCTGTGCCTCGCTCTTGGAATCGAGGTAGCTACTGCTTGACCATTCCCTACCACTCGAATTGGAAGACAGCGGGTCGGTGAGCACTGACTTGGAGATTGCCCGCTAGCCCACTCTGGTCCACCGCACCTCCAATCTACTAGCGACCAGCTCTTCGTTCATTGCGCGATCGCACGTTCGGTCAAGACACGCGGTTTCTCGTGCGATCGCGATTTACATTACGACCCGCAGCTTGCCTTTTTTTCTTTTTTCATATATATATTTGTTTCTTTGAATTTCGGATAGATTTTTTATTGTGTCCGAAGGATCACTTTTGTCTACGAACCACTGTCTGTCAATCTTCGTTCAGTGCAATTTGCAATTTTCGAAGAATAATCATCGATTATAGTATCAGACAATAAACGATAGATTATTTCTTTGGTTTTGCTATTTGCAATACAGTGTTTTTGGCTATTTGTGTTTCTTCAGAAGGATGTTCGTACGTGATTAATTGCACATTAACGTGATTAAGAGTGTTAATAAGAAAATCTATGTGATTTTTAAATGCTGGATCGCGTTTTTATATAAAATCTTCTTTAATATTTATTTCGTGTCCTCGAAAACCGATTGAACACAATGACAAATTGATTCCCGGTATCCAATTTCAATAAAAATTTCCTTATATGAATAAGACAAATTTTATTAGCATATTGACAAAGAAAAAGGGAAAATGAAATAGAGATCATTATCATACTAGTATTTTGAGTATCGGCAAAAGAGTGAATGGAAAATTGTCTCGTCAACGAACTCTCGTAAATTTTCACTTTCAAAAGTAATAACGGGTCGCGCGGTTGCTACCGAGATAACTCAAGTGAATTCGAATGACGTTAAAAAATTGACCACGCGACAGTGACAGATCAAAGATCATCTTAACGATAACAGTGCTTTTCAATAGACGTGAACAAGGAGTACGTTCGCACGTGTATTATAATAAGTATACGCTACAATTGTGACTCTGCAGAATGTGTGTATCGCACCTTCAAGTTAGAGAAACTCGACAGACGTCGTCTCCTTCAAAACTGCTGTGGGTTACGTAAGGACGAATTGGATTTTCCCGGGCAGTTAATGAACCCGGTTGTATGCTTGAGCCAGTGTCCGACAATCTTATGTAAGTGAGTACGCATAACATGAGGATCATGAAATAAAGTAAGCGGATCAGGAGAGATTTCAGAAAATTTCGAAAAAAAAGGATGCACTAATCAAGAAATAGAATACTGAGACCTCGATTTTCTTGATAAAAATTAACTTAACATGTCCGTTCCATCTACAATTACTCTTGCACTAAGCGAGCTGGCACTCGCGAAAGCCTATAAAAACACGTTTAACGAGTATTCTCGAAAGTTTGATGGTTCTTACTCTACGGTAAACGTAATGGCTGATGACGATTAAAAATCTTGTGTAGCAAGATTCACGTATCACGCCACGTCCTGCTACACATTCAGGTTTTCAGCAATTCATGCCACATACGTAAAGCACTATCTAACAAGGAGGTCGTAATGCGGATGTCGTTAGAAAATATCGTAGATGTAAGTCGACAATTTTCTGTAACCGAACTATTGGATGTTTTATGTTGACTTTGAAGGGCGCAGACGAAATTTTACGTTAGAAGTTCACTTTAATCGAATTTCATCGCTCCCATAGGTAACTAGATTGAGAACAGAGAAACCCGGATCAATAACGGTTATGAAGGCATGCACCATGAGAATCTATACTATCAAGGATCGCCGTGATGCATTAAATAAACTGACCTTAATAAAATGACATTCGATAAAAGCATATCACCAACTGGTCTTATCAAATTTATAGAATTACTTTGATACTTTTAAAAACCATAGAGAAATATCGTGGTATGTTAAAAAAATCATTCCTAATGAATTCGCAATTAACTCCGCTTTGTTTTTTGTTGAAACGGGTATTATAGCTTCCTGTTACGTTGGGATTACGCAATCTTTACTATTGTAAAGTGTACTGACTCTGCTAAAAATCGGTAATAACGGTACCGAATCATTGACCGCTGTATCTTATTGGATTTCGAATGAAAATCGTGGCTCATTTAACGCTTCTATACTATAGCGATGATCTACAATGGGAGCTTAATGGAATAATTCAATGTAATGAAATGAAAAAAAATGTGACTGCTTTACTACTTTTTGTCTTAAATGATTCAATGAATATTGTAAAGGTTAAACAAGAACAAAAAATAATGTGTAACGTAGCGCAAAGTGTAAAATCTAGTCCGTTAGAAAAATTTTATTCATGGATTTTTGCAAAAACTAGTACCTACGTATGTGAGAGCGTGCTAGCTGAGAATGTAAACAGTAATTAATTTAAATTATTCGCATACGTGATTAAGATCATAAACATGAATACTTAAACATTACAGTAGCTGCATCATTCGATTGTCATGTTTCATTAATATTTTCATTTGACAGGGAATTAATTCATATACGGCTACCGAATACATAAACTATTGTTGTGAATGTTCGATGTTTCAAACGCTTGTAATTCTGGTTTGCACGTACCTAGACGTCAGTTACCAATTAAACAACCGTAATGCACGAGCGATCAGAACCGCGATTGAATTCCACTGAAGGTAACTAGTTATTCCTCAGAACAAATTGTATAACGGAATAAATGCGGTAAGTTCATTCCCATCGTATATTCACTCAAAGTCTCAAGAAGTTTTACTTTACTTGATCAACTGCTTTTGTAAATTGAATTTATCGGTGACTATGCAGATTTCAAGGATTTATACCGATTCGTTCGTTGGTACCGATATCGGTATACGGAAGAGAAATTAACAAATTTTGAGGAGTCATTATTGATTTACATATATTGCATCATATTGTAAAATACTAATGGGAGTTCCGCCATTTTAAATATATAATTTGAATTTGAAGATTGATGGCGGTTGAAGCACAGGGGTGGCTTTCCGAAAACCAGGATTTAGATTGCCAGTGACCCCCCCCCCCCCCCCCCAACAATACGCGAAGAAAAAATTCTACTATTATTTTTTCTATTTCAACGTCTTTTTCGGTCTAATTCGACTGGACTAACAAGTTTATCTTTGAAATGCATAATAGCTCTTTTATACCTGACTTCGAGTATACGAGGGAGTTAAAAAATATACAAATTGACATAATGATTCTTCTGCTAACAATATCTGGACAATATTAGTAATCATTACTATATTATCATATTCATGGCATACATTTTCCATGAAAAACTTGTTCACATAGTATTAAAACATTTAAAAATTGCCTTTTTCTATAGAAGTATAAATGTATTACATGACAGTTAATCTTAATTCTATGAGTAAAGAAAATTTGGTCCATAGCAGATTTATGTGTAAGTATTGGAAGAGTCTATATGACATTTAATAAATCAAAGTCCATGATATGTATGACGCTGTACAGCTCCAGTACAGCTAAAGTCGCTCCTCTGGAACTTTCCCGTACTTGTTCTAGACCTCTTGTATACTTGCAAATCGTCATACGAAGTCTAACTCAAGAATAACGCAAATGTGGCCCACGTTTAGATCAGGTGTAAAATACATTTACATAAGATACAGGATACTATAACTGATTGCTAGAGTCTAGCTTGGCAAAACTTGTTCCATACTAATTAGAAAATAATTGGTGGAAGCCTAGCTCAACTAGACTTGTTCTGGACATGATAATCGCCTTCGGTCTCTGCAAAACTTAGGAGAGTCAGTTCTAATACTCAAGCTGAGCTTGAAAAACTTCTTCTAGACGTATTTTAAACCACTGCCATATAAAAAATTTTTACTTGGGGAGTGATTTAACATATATGACCTTTTTCTGAAAACATATTTTCTAAATATACAAATTAATGGTTGTAATTACATTAGTTTCAAATTGATATAACTGCAAAGTTTCAGGCATATTTTTCTCAATAAAATAAGGATAGCCTATAGTCTTTTTCATATCTTAATTTTTGTATTTCAGCATCATTAGGTTAATCACGCATCATTTTAAATTTTTAAAGACAATTCTATTTCTGGAAACGAATTCTATATTAAATTTATATAAAATATTGAGGACATAGGTGTCTCTTGTAGAAACCGTTTTCTTCTTCTTCTTCCTTATTCAAGATTATACCTTAGGTGAAATCAAGTAATAAAAGAAACAGTTGTTGAGTGGACGTAATACTTCTATAAGTGGCTGCAGTAATAGAAGTATCGTATACGGAATAAACGAATATATTCTCGTTCCTTGATCCCAGAAATTTTACAGAAATTGCAGTCTTGACTTAAGCTTGATATTCTCAATTTGATAATAATGGCACAGTAGTTGTCTTTAAGACATTTTGAAAATGATTTTTTCACACATGTGTAACCTGAATTTCTATCTGCATATTTTTCAGATTGATTAATCTTTATCTGTTAAACAAGCGAACAAAGCTGATAGTTAAATTTAAGCAATTCACTTTGAAAAAAAGAGTAAGATAAATCCCTTTTGAATTCATCCACACAAATTAGAACAGAAAGAATTCATATACGTTCATTTCGAAAATCGCTGCAAGCATGGTTGTGTTTCACTCTATTGCACAATAGGTAAGCAAAGACACGATGATAATCATAGTACAGGTAGTAAATGTCGAAACGTACTCAATATAAACGAATCTTGAGAATTGCATCGTGTAACTCAACTTACGTCTTCTTGCTCTCTCTTAGTGGGCATAATATGATAAGTGCCTTAAATTGCCACGAATCTTCCCAATATTACTTTTTTGAATACTTCTCTTCAGAGTTTAGATATGTGCAAGTCCATGTAACAAATCTTTAATAAAAATTCGAAAAAACTATTATTTTGTGCGATTGACGAATGTATATATGTTTCAATTAATATGAAATTCATCCAGCATACGATTCTCTCATTTGATTTTACTAGGGTGTAAATGTTACCCCACAACGTCTCCGTATGAAAAAAGACCAATTATGTCTTCGAAATTTCTGAACAAATTTATGCTCTCTGTTTCGAATAGCTGTCACATTACAGACAGCATTAGGCTTTTTAAGCCAATGAACATGGGCAATTATCTCTTTAATTTTTTAAATGCTTATTTGCGAAAGAATCAAAATTGTGTGTCGAAAATAAATTTTGAAAATTCACCAAACTTCGTTATCCAATGTTTTATAGAATTGTAATAAACTGTAAATTTTCATAAGTCATGTAAAAATAGTAAAAATAACAAATATTATTGTCCTGCTAGTTTAAAAGAAATATATTTTAATCGATCATCTGAAAATAATGGTAGAAGTTCCAAAATCAAAATATCTAATGCTTTTCTAATAAAAGTTAAATAATACAGAATTTATGTGTACGTCATATAACAAATGTTTAGCCAATTATCTACAAAATACAACCACAAAAATAGCCATTTAAGTCACGCGTAAATTAATGTCTCTCATTTGCCGAAAGAAACGACTTTCTACATTAGACACCGTAATTAATTTCCACACTTCAACGACACGACTAATCTTTAAACAGTAGTTATAGCATAAGCCAAATGTGTCTGCGTTAAAACCTCCGATTCGTATGTAGCAATGAAATCTATCAATCTTTTAATCAATTTGTCTGATTTAACCCTCAGGGTACGGACTGGGTTAGCGTAACCCGAGCGAATTTTGAAAGTAGCGCCATTTTGGAAGAAGTCGATGATGGGTTTCAACTATACCTTTTTTTAATAAAAAAATATTAGAAATCTAATAAAATTTTAGAGAAAATTTCTGATCGATTAAAAAAAAATGTTTTAATTGATGAATTACAGCCGAATCTACAGTCGATCAAAGTTGCTGGGTTAGGTTAACCCATGTCCGTACGGACCGTTACAATTTAATAGGCCGTACCCTGAGGGTTAAAGAAAATTAAAAGCTTTCACAGTAATTCTTAACCATCTTATGTAGAACAGCGTCGAACCCATTTAACGATAAATATCACAACGCTTAATATAAGCAAACGAAATATACTTATAAGCATAACCATATATGTATATAGTATACTCAACGCCCTATACGCAGGATTACTTGGATAGACTTTTACTTCCAAGTGCAGCATGCACTTGTACATCGCAAGCTATGATGCATTCAGTGCAACAGTCATTTCCAAACGTCTTGAGCAACCAAACGAGTCTCTCCCCTCATTTATCGAGTTTTGTAAACCGCAATGCAATTGGAAAATTCTTTCGCATGCCGGCACAGCGCTAATAAAGATAAATAAGTGACCGTACGGATTGCGCTAAAATTTTCTTGCGCTTTTGCGAAAGTTACATTGACTTTGTCATATCCTGTCACATTTTTCCGAGCATATAAACGCGTCGAGTAAAAACGGCTGCTCGTTACATTTAAATTTGAGTATAGTAATATGATGGATGATATACAAAAAAATTGATTAAAAATAATTTTCCCTATGGCAGAATAATTTACATGGTAACTACAACAACAAGCGCGTACTGGTTATTAGTTGAATTGTCTTATATTCTAATACATGTCACATCGCATGATGACGCGTCATTGATAATCACGGTGAATTTTACGTCAAAAATAATTGCACTACCGGAAGAGAAAAATATCGAAATCGCGTGCTGCAGTAACGCGACTTCATTTCTTGTTATTGTTCTGTAATAAAAAAAACGCATGCAGTTTTCTTGATTTCTTCATTCGATTCAACAGTGGCCCTAATGATGGTTTGCGTGTTGTCATTATAGTGAAAAGAAATGTTCCACATGATAACAAGAACTCTTGTACGATTTCACAAATTTGTAATATCTAAATACATTGTTCTACAATCGGATATAATATATGATTATTTAATTGTCACAAAATTACTAATACTTTTTGCCATACACGAATTTTTGACATTTTTCAAGCGAACGCACATACATACATCGTTATTTTTTTATGCGATCATCTAACCACGCATTTCGCGTTATCGATATCACGTTTGGTTTGCACATTATTGATTTTTTAAACGATTTTGTGATAAAATTTGCATTAATCAATACGCTAGATCTTCAAGTTCAACACGTTTATACTTTATTAGTTTCTCTCACGAACTAATAAACGATTTAACACTTTTAAGTTTATTCAAAAAGCGACAAGTTTATGTCTAAATATCGGTATTCAATAGATATAGAGAAGAATCTATGTTAAATTAATTAAACACGCTATCCCAAAATCGAACACGTTAATGCCTTATTAGTTTCTCTCACGCACGGATAAACGATTTTACACTTTTAAGTTTATTAAAAAAGCGGCACGTTTATGTCTTAATATAGATATTCAATAGATATAGAGAAGAATCTATCTTTAATTTTATTGACATTATGACGACACTGATCACCATTATCGCTGATGCTTAATAATTGGCAGTAGCAAAAGATACAGAAGTAAATTATCTTATTAAAGCGTGTAAATATCTTATCATATTATTGAAATACATTTCTTTTTTTTCAGATTGGACAATTTGCAAATGTTGAATTCAAAAATTACAACGGTGGACCAACTGCTATTTTAAAAACGTCTTTTGGAGCTATCCAAATTGTCTTAAACGTACTTGAATCTATTCTATAATCAATAGTCTATTTAAATCCTTCCAAACACTCGTCATGATCGTGAAACCAAACTAATTATGTTTTTCGACAATCGATAAGTGAACCATATATTATAAAATATTTTGTAATGAAATGATGTTAGGCGAAGTGACGTAAACACAAATTAAGTGCATCAGTAATTATATGATATAGTAACTTTAAACATTAAAATAAAATAACGGACTTTCTATTAATTAATAATCAATTTCAATAATTTGGTATTTTATATATTAAAGAAAAAGATTGTAACTGTAGTGTTCGGAATCAAATAATATAATTTAAAAGCTTTAACAAAATTTAGGGTGGGTGGGTGGAATCTTCACGTGAAAAGATAATTCTAGTGAAACTTTTTGTGAAAATCAATGTTAAATTTAACTTTTAAAATGAAGTTCATAACCTCCCTTTTCGGGGTGGAATCTCCGAAAAAAGTTGGCAGGCAATACATGAAGGTGGGCAGGAACGCCCTTTTTGGCATCAAATCGCGGAAAGGTGGCGAAATTCGACCGGAACAAATACCGAAACCTCTCAGCATAATTATTTCAGAATGCGGCAAGCTGAAACACAGTAAGTACTATTCGGAAGTCTTTGCTACTCTTATTGTTAGCCTTGAGACATCAATGGCATAATAAGCCCCACCTGCAAATTCATTGGTTTTCATAGATACTATCCAATGAACTTGATTGATGGCATTGAGATCGATTGAGCTTTGAAATTATAACTTTTACTAATATTAATCATTGGACAATCTACGTTCGTTGTTAAAATAAAAGACACTGATTTTGCGCAAATTTTTTTATTTATCTCAAAGACAGGCATTTCGAAATGCCTAGTAAGATAGATTCTGAGGAAGTCAATATGATAGTAGTATTTATGTATGCTCAAATTGAAGCTAGGCGCACCTAATTCCGGGTTTAAGAAGAAGAAGAATCAACTTAATTGATTGTTTCGTTCAGCGCATGTTAAGGGTACTTGGGAGTACTTTCTAACCTCAAAATGAAAAATTCTATAAGCATGCGATAATAAATTCTCCTGCAATCGCAGTGCATGCAGATTTTTGGAAGCCGTACTATCACTTGCGTGATACTTTTATGCGGAATGGTTGCGAAATGAAGGAACGAGACGCATGCAATTTTTCGACGTGAAAGATTCTCCTGCCAAAATTTTGCACACGTCTCAATCGCAATTATTCCTTACGAAAGAGCCATTTTAGTAATAGCGAAACTCGGATAAATCAGCGTGCACTCGAATTTAATAAAGACAATGAAATAATTCTGTGTAATTTACGATTTTCGTATTTGTGAGTGCCAGATATCTATGTATAATCCCCAGTTTCTTAAAAAAAAGAGGCAAACAAGTAATTAATTTACAAAATTAGCATTGAAATTTTAACATGCATGTCATCTTAAATATATCAATCGTATTTCGCGAAATTCATATATTATAAAGTACAATGCACTCTTATGCAACGCCGTGCTTAGTGTTCTTTTTTGTATTTGATAATACTTTTCAAGAATATATATATTATATGCACATGTATAATATAATGTAGATTTCATAGATACTGTATCGGAGAAAACAAGTTTGGCTGCAGATAATGCGCCTTATGCGTCCGCAGTCGCAAATCTAGAAGTTTAAAGACAATGGTTATTGAACCCGGTAGAAAAATTACCACCGCATTGTTTTGGCAGAACTTATTATTAATTAGATTTGCTCAAAAAAGTACTCAATCATGTACACGATCTTCATCACTATAGGTATACTTTGTGAGTAAACCTTTGGACACTAATCAATCATCTATAAATTATGAACAGAGATTCTACATTGTGTCTGCTTACCAGGAAATAGCCATGACCGTGTAAAATTAGAAGTGACGCAATCGGCAGATTAAGTTCTATGCTAGTTCGACGCATCAACATACAAAAATTTCTAAACCAGTATTTCGAATAAATCTATAAAAGTGATTGATTCTTTTCGTAAAGTCTATTATCGTTATTGTTTAAACTACAGAATCGTGTGGAATAATACTGTATATTTCTTAGAATGCAATTGCGACATATACTTAACATTATATTTCTCTTCACGTATTCATCTTGCGCTCCCGGAACTAACAGTGATGTGTATTTACAAAATAAATCATTCACTGTTAATTTACATTCTTAATATTTATTACTAAACGTTGCCAAGAAAATTCCGTCGAATGAAAATTAAAACTATTTTTTTATATTATGATACGTATCTTTTTTTATAAGTCCATGTTTAGAACTTTTTATTATTTTATGATTCTTAAATCGTGACAGAATGTAAAGTTCAATATTTTTTAAAAGTAAAAGGAATTTTACTCTATGAAATTAACAATGCAATATCAATCTCCTGTCAATTATTTGTATTCATTGTATGATACAGAAGAATGAATTTTATTCATGCTAAACAAAAAATAATCAGTTACATAAGAATGGTGTGCAATTTATTATGTCCTCAAACCTAAGACGTTTGTAGAGTTTAAATATAATTCGACTTGCTGACCTCCAGATGTTTCCGGTGCATAAAATATGCAATTTGCACGAATAAGAAAAAGTAACTTGAAAATCATCAGATGTGAAATATAATTTTCCTCGGAAACGTTACAATAAAACAGATGCAGATTGATAATGACTATTTTTAATCACGTCATATGAATTAGCGTATACCGATATGCTTAAAATTAGCAATTGAATTTTGCAATTTTAATGCCAAGTTTGTGTTCCTCGAACCTAAAAACTCTTATATGTATATCGAGTATATAAAAAAAAAAGCCGCAAGTTGAAACTTGCAATTTGCTTCCTCCGAATCGTAGGTAGTGTACGAGGACTCTCTATGAGGAAGCATT
>JARQSW010000360.1:0-94097 GCA_030142375.1 Calameuta pallipes
TCTCTCTCTCTCTCTCTCTCTCTCTCTCTCTCTCTCTCTCTCTCTCTCTCTCTCTCTCTCTCTCTCTCTCTCTTCGTTACGAGAGCGAAGAGAGCGGCTAGGAAGAGTCAAGAGAGCGGAATAGGGATAGGACTTTAGTGCAGCTTCTGCATTCAACAAGCGAAGAACGCGAATCGGCGCGTTACGATTTGTGCCGCGAAACTGTTCTTAGCAAGGAGACTCATCGGAACGGCACGTAGAATTTTAGGGGGTAAAAAAAATAGGAAAAAAAAAAACTTAAATTTTTTCAAATTTTTTCAATCTATTATATTTATCCTTCCTCCTTGTGCGTCGCTAAGAATTTCAAGTCGACGACAAACCTTGGTTTTTTTTAGTGATATTCGAAGTTCGAGTGTTTTGAGTTTTTGCTTTAAAAAAAAGTGAAATTTTTCAAAAATCTCACGCGACGCGTGGCTTTTGTATCGGTGCCGTTGTCAATGTTGTTTATTATTTTAATTGCGAGTCTCTTCGTCGTCCTTGCAATGTTAAATTGATTTTTTTATCCGTCACTTTAGACTCTTATTGACTTTTAGGGATTTCCTGTATTTTGCCTTTTTTTTTACTTGTCATCCAATTTATTCGTTACGTCGTTTTAACGACTCGTCGTGGTTTCTTTGACGTGACGACGAAACCCTAGGAATCTCTTTTGACGGCTACAAGAACAGTCTTTTGTTCGCTATCGGGCCGAGAGGAAACTATTTCGCTGTTGGGTCAAAGAGGAAGAAACGTATCTACGATAGCCCTGAGGCTAATCTAACGTAACTGTCGACTTATCGAAACTGTTTTCGATACGGACAAAAAAACGTAAGATTGTTTGAACAAGAATTTCTTGAACGTCGATAAGGGTCTAGATAAAAAAAATTTTTTTTTGGAGTAAGCTCGATCTTTTTCTAATTTTTTTTCTGTTCCCCCCTCTCATTTTTTTTTTGGATTTCTTCCTTTCGATCAAAATTTTGTTTACCGCCTTACGTAGATTTGCAATTCGTCGTCTCTACCGACGGACTGATATCATCCGCGTACCCGGGGGTACGTGGAATCGCTTCTGGAATTTTGTTGAGTCTTTTGGATTACTTTTTTCATAATCTATTTCAGTCGCTAAGTTCGCGCACTGCCCTCGGTTTTCCCTCTAACGTTGCCCGCCCGTTGCGCACTTTTAATCGAACACCGGGGGGACGTGGAGAAAGAACGAAAATAGGAAGGTGAAGACATTGAAGGGGCGAGCGGTGGAGCCTGGGGGGGGGAGTGGGGGGGGTGGACGACGAAAAGTCTTCACAAAACCCCAAGGAAGCACGATCGACGTTGAGCGAGGAGAAAAAGATCGTTATTGATGATCAAGATGGAAACCTCGACGGTGGTATTCGTCCCGAAAAATCCACGTAAGCCAAAAAAAAAAATTATTCAATTACTTAAAATCGCCCAAACTACTGAATGCTAACGATGCTTGTTGTTTTATAAAAATTCTCTGCTTTTTTTTTTTTAGAAATTTTTTAAGCAACATGGCAACTCGATTATTTTCAACGATCGATCGATCGAAATCGAAATTGTCAATGTCGAGTCACGTGGTCGAGAGTTCGATAATTGAAATGCCCGGGCGAAAGAGCAGAGTCTGCCAATCAGCTGTTTCCGTTCGTATAACCGGACACCTCGTGTCTTGACAGTGTAACGCGAGTCGTGCGACAGCTTTGCAATTTCGATCTCGAAACGTCATTTATATTTACTCGTAATCAGAATCGATCTTGTTACACGATTATTTGCTGTTCTTCGGACATTAATATTTTTCCTTGATTCGACGCGACCGAGAACTGCACATTGGCGCGTTTCGTTCCGAAGACTCTTGGTCACTCGTAAATCATTTGATTTTAACGATTGAGCGATATCAGTGACTTTTTTCATATATACAGAAAAATCCCTTGCGATTATTTTTTTTTTTTTTGAGAAATATGATATTTTTTTTAACGCTACAAATAGCCGAAATAATCTCAGGACTTTTTCTTATATCTATTGTCATCTTGTGTATTACGTATCAAGTATCCATATACACCAGATACGTGTATACGGTGTCGAAGACAATTTAAATAGTGTCATTCAGCGCCGCCAGAGGCGCGCAACACTGTCTTCGTCTATGTCAGAGCTCGGATTAATTTTCCTTTGTCCAATGAAAAATCCGTATACACAATTTTTCATTTAAATTACACAAATCTGTCGGTACAGTAGATGCCTGTTACTGTAAACTGTCAACTGCAACGTGCAGGTCGAAACTTCTAATAAAATAAGAACTGACTCTATGACGTGTCTTTCAAAATCACTCGTCACTCCTACTAGGATATTTTTACGTGTGGCTGCACACATATGTGCACATACGGTCGTATGTATACCGATATGACGTTACTCATGTGCATCGACCTGTACGTGTGCACTGTTGCCCCCTCCCTTGCCCCCTCGCACAAGTATGCAGATAGATGTAGGTGTTAGTTTACGTTTCCGTGTTTTTGGGTATGTCTGTGTATAAACCCACACGGAAAGGACGCAGCGACATGGTGTCGTATCGATTAGGGGTCGCAAGCAGCAGGGGTCACCCTTATGCGTCTGGTTTTGAAATATTGAAAATTTCACGAGGAAAACGGACAGATCATTTAAACGCGTACTGTCCTACTTTTTCTTTTGTTCCGCCATAAGCGTCGCTTTTGCAAAAGAATTTTTTACGAGTCTTTTGGACTTGACACTTGCGCAACTAACCTGACCCGAGTCGATAACAGTCCGCTAGGATCTACTACGTCGTTCTCGAATCACTCGATCGGATAACGTAAGTGCATTATCTGTCGAGAGATAACGATTACTTCCGGCATCTGTCTTTGTTCCTCGAGTTCGACGGTGATTGACGTTACCGTCGATAAGGAAGGAATTCGACAATGTGGAGGAAGCTCGGACGAAAAAAAAAAAAACAATTTTGGATAACATCGTGGGACCAATAGAATTTGCGTTACTTTGGCCTCCGACTCGCGGACAGTACGTTGTACTTGCATCGAATCAAGGATATTACGTAAGAGGGACGTTGCTGGATCAAAGGAAAAAGTATGGCGTTAATTTAGAAAGCGATCTGTTAACCTCGACCGTTTGTCGTTAGGCGTGTAATTGGGGTTAGGTCCGGTCGATAATTACAGATAATCATAACCTGTTTTACCGACCGACAATCATTTTCGCGATGTTGAATTTTGACTAATTGTACTTTTTTTTTCCCTCTTTCCTTCCGTTTATTCCCGATCTTACCGACTCCTCGCGACTTTATTCTCGTATCATAACCTGACCTTATCTAACCTTACTTATCGGCCTTCCCCATCCCCCTCCCCACACTTTATTACTTTGTTTCCGGGCTCGCGCGGATGCTGCACGACCGCAATCCCGACAACGACGACCAACATCGACCGCAATCAACCACAAACATAACCTCGACCACACTCTGCTAACCATAATCGTGACGACGCCTCACTACGGACATCGACACAACTATGGCAATGTGTCACCGACGCCATCGTCGCCACGGTAGCGGTAAGTCAAGATAAAATAGAAAAGTCAGTGATATTTCGAGCGTTCTCGACAGCGGCAACGCGTGTACATGTTTCTCGCTCGTTTCATTCTTTTTTTTTTTCGCTCTTGTCATTTTTTTTGGTCTTGAGCTTTCGAGAAAGCACGAGGAATCTTCGCAGTGACTACGGTAGTCAGTCGCTGTACGGTTGTGGCTTCTCTTTCGTTGGGCACTGTTTAGTCTGATGAAGATTTTGACAATTTTGCGGATTTTTTTTTTTTTATTTTGAACAATTTTTTTTGGCGACTCCACGACATAGAGGTCGACGACGTACTTCCGGTCGTAATGGACGGTTGGCTTGATATTTGAATTCCGTTGTTTTTGTTTTACAAGAATTTTTTGTCCAATTTTTTATAAGGCTCGTTTCATTCGCAAGGGATTTAATGACAATTAATTTCGAGTAGACGTTCAGGATATAATATCGTTAAGCGGAAACTGTGAGATACGCCGGAAGTTCTCGTGCAAGTGGAAATAAGTGTAGATACTGCATAGTCTCTGAGTGTCAGATGAGGATGCTGTTTTCGTCCATTGTTAATTGGACCAGCAGTGGATTAGTGCTTCGTTAAAAAAGTGTGTTGACTTAATTAACTATCGAGTTTGGAATTTTCAGTGAAATTTTACGTGATTAAAAAAAAATAAGGCAAACATTGCACCGGAGTTAGTCAGACGGACGGGGATCGAAGTCGAGAAAAAAATGTCGACGCCTACAGCGTCTCGACGCCGTTTAAATCCCGCAGTGCTCGCCAGATACAACGATCGTAAGAATCATTCGTCTCAGCAGGTAGTTTCATTAATTATCTTTATCACTGTCTTGCCAGATGCTTGTCAAAGGTCGAAAGGTCATTTTTTTCATCTGCTGGATGATCTAATCATATTTTTGCTTCGTTTCCCGCGTATCTTATCGCATATGAATATTTATGTGAAAGAAAAAAGAACAATTTGAACCACATTTCGAAAACACGCGATCGCGCAACTTTGAGGTGCATATAGGCCGTTGATAAAAAGGACGATTGAGAATTAAGTATCGATAAGAAAGCCAGATGGACCTTGTCCCTGATTCGTAGCCTGCATGACGTGTCACGCGATAAAAAAACATAATTGGAGCATATCCCTAACCTTGTACGATAGGTTTAGGCTTAAGAGCGATCGTGGCGCCCCTAGCGGCGAAAACTCGCAGAGGTATCGCTCTTCCTTGAGTTTTGATCTTATATAGCTTCGCTCCCTTAACTGTCGCGCCTCGTGCGTATTCTCGTTATGCTAGTTGGTATGCCGAATCGACAGTAGGAAGTTATCGAACGTATCGAGAATCTTGGATCAGTCACGTGACCTTAATTGGACTGGGTCGACCAATAGGAGCGAGGAAGTTATCGGCCCTCTGTCAGGCCTGTACTGTTATACTTCCGAACACCTTTTGAATTTCGAGTAAGATTTCATTTTACACTGCAGCGCCGCTGTCGTTTGTAGCGCGCCTGTCGGTTTGGTTAAATAAATTTTGAATTTGCGCGCGAGGATAGTTCTTCGATTTATTTTTTTATTGTTTCGGAGGCATCGCCGTTATCGATGGAATATTTTTATTTATGGCGGATCTTTTTTTTTGAGCGTTTTTTAACGCGTGCCATTTGCAGCCCTTTTTATTTTTTCGAGGGTCAAGTTGACTTGCCACTTGTTCAAAACAACGGCTAACCTAACCTAACCCACTCTGCTTCGTGGATGCGGCGGGTGTTATTTCTTTTTTCCATTGAAATTCCATTGGTGCTTGAAGAAAACGGGGGAACAACCCCTTTGGTTTTACCCCTACGTATTACGCTCGTTGTCTTTCTAACCCTTATACGTTTCAGCCCCTTATGTTTCGCGAGCCATTAAGTCCCAATTAAGTCTCTATAAATGACGCTTCATTGGATGCGCGCCCTAAAGCAAATGCTCGAGTTCGTACCCGCCCTCGCGTCGTTCTTTCACAAAAGCGTTGTATATTCATTAAAAAAAATATATATATGTTACATAATTTTTTTAATGAAGATAGAACGTCGTACTCTTTGGCCTAAAAATATTTTTTTTTTTAAATTTACTGTCTTTATTCAAGATCGATAATTGGATTATCGATAATGATGACCGACGATGTAGTAGGGTCTTCATTTGCATGCAGAAGTAAAAAATCGTCCATTAATCTTACGGCGACAAGTGAATTTAGTTTGATCGATCGATGCGCCATCTTTACCCAAATTCAATATTTATTGAGTTTACAAAAATACTCAGCGAATAACGGTTCGTATTTTTTGAATATGCGTCTTGTGTATTTTTTAGCGGTTCAGTTGCCAAAGACAGCCTGTTCCATTAATTCTGTTCCATCATTGGAGAAAAATTGAAATAAAGGTACGGTTGGGTCACGAGATCAATTCGTCTTTTGTCAGAAGCGATTCGATTTCGCTTTATTTTATTTTTTTTTTCTTTAACTGTCCCTTTATCGGCAAATTTATTACCGGCACAGTAATCTTGCAAGTTGGAATAAATAAAAAAAAAATAATATCCGTCTGATATGAAACAAAGATTACATTTCTTCGACCGTACATTAACCGTACGTGTATTTCATGTTGATATTCAAATTGCGCAGTGCCGACATTTTATCACGTGTGTCACACACGAGCACGTGTATCGATTGACAGGTAATTCTGTGCGTGATATAAGTTCAACCGAGGTATGTGTAAATTGACGACTGGTAGTAAAAGTGAAGCTGGGGGTTAATTAATGTTATTTGATGGGCAGGCTTATGTTTTGCGCCTGTTGACGAGCAACCCGTCTGACGCCGAGTGGTATAAAAAAAAGGGTAGGTAGGGGTTTATGCAGCTACGGTGAAAAAGAAGGAGACTGAAATTTATAGATTTTATCATTAATATTTTGTCTCACCGTATATTGAGATTTATTTGTATTTCGTCGATCACGAGGATACGCAAAGATGGCCGCCTGTTATCTCACGTACGTACGCGTGAGACGTTTCTTTGTATGTGAAAATCGAATTGTTAATTCGTACTGCTTGAATCATGAGTTTACGTAATAATTATCGTTGTCGAAATAATTGCTCGTTTCAATGATAAGCCATTTTGAGTTGAGTAACGTATGACGTGTTTGATGCAATCGACAGGAATATTGGCGCGGTTGAATCTACAAAAATTTCGTATTAGCAACTGAATTTATACGGTGCGATAATTAATTACGTGACCAGCAGTTTGGTTTCTTTGAGTTTTCGCGAAACAAACGGCAACGCTAGACCAAATCTTGACTTTCGAGTGGGTCCCCATGTAAGCGACAGATATAAAGGCGGAAACGTGGAAAGGAAGGGTTGGCGAGAGCGCGTGCGGCTGAGGGTTGAACTACGAGTGGAGGCTTGAAATCGTTTGAGAGTTTACCGTCTTGAGACGGAAGTTATATAGAGATGAAAAAATAGCAGACGTGCTTGTCGTCCCTTGTTAAGATTTCAAAAAGGGGTACATCCGCTTCGTTCCTGATGAACAAACACAACGCGTCCTTTCTTTTCCTGCTTTCGTTTATCCACGAGCACCCCTTTCAGCAACCACAAAATTGTGATCGATTCTTTCCACAAGCTCACACCGAATAGAACCGACCGTCAATTCGTCGCCGTAATTAAAACGAAGATCGTTAATTCAATATAATCATCCATCAAGCCGCAGTTGTCGGTATCGACCGCAGGGCGGCGCTAGTAGCTCCGCGTGTCAGTACACGAATGCCCGCGACTCCTCGGCCGGCAAGGTCCAATGTCGTTACCCTCTGGCGGACAAACCGGCAACTATTACTGTCATGTCATAAGAGCTTCCCTGAACACAATCTAAGCAATATAAAAAATCCTCGATATATACTGTGTCCGCGAATACTCGAAAAAAAAAAACAGTACAACTCAGTACACTCAGACAGTTTGTTTCCCGGGAATTCCTTGAATTCCAATAGGTTGCCCAGGCTTTCGCTCTCTACCGTCATTCGAGTCCATTAAAGCAACGTTCAAGGGACGCCTATGTCCATTTGCACTCCTAAAACCTCTGTGTGTCTCTTTTCAGTAGGGGGTAGGTATAGCACCAGAAGTTATACCGTGGCCAGTGGGGAAAGAGTTTGACGGGGTGGGACTACGTCGGTGTCGGGCAAAATGACTAGGCCGAGACCAGCCGAGACTGGTGAGAGTTAGGGGCTTAGACTCTCCCCTTGTCTCTGTCCTCCCACCACTGCTCGTGGCAGCTGCGTCAGGCGTGGTCGTCCTCTTGGCCAGCCGAGTCGAGTCGAGTTCAGTCGGGTCGAGCCGAACTGAGTCGAGTCAGAGTCACGTTGAGTTTTGAGTCGAGTCGCGATCTCCAAGCCGGTTGTGTGTCAGAGCGCGTCACGCTCGGCTCTTCTGTCGGGGGTCGTGACGTTCAGTGCCGCGACGCTAGTGCCGCCGGTATAGCTCTCTTTATTTCCATTCGTTTGTGTACGAAAGGACCCATGAAATATTTTGAACTGCCTTGGTCGCTCGTTGAAAATCGTGCTTTGAAGATCTTTGTCGTGTCTCGGCTATATCGACTGTGCGTTTTTTGAAACTAGGTACGAGGTGCGGTTTTCGCTTGTTGTGTAGAAGCTCGCGGTGAAATTGGCTGCAAGGCGGGGCCTTCGATGTATTTCGATTCCTCGCGAAAACAATGGCAAGAAAAGTGAGAGTGGGTGACCGTGCGTTTCGTTCTTGTCTGGATGACGTGAATCGTCAGGGTTCATGAATTGCACGTGAATAATTGTTGTTATTATTCACCCCACTATATATATATATATACATTTACAGTGAGTGACAGTGCGGTTGTGTATAAATCGAATAATATTTCTTTTTTTTTTTCCTTCCTTTTCGTAAACAGTACTCGCTTGGGTATTCGAAGAGAGGGTTGTTATATATTTTGAAAAATTTCATATTGATCTTTATATCTATGATCGGAATGTCCAGGTGTTCATGCGGTAGGAGTTCCGAGCTTCTGATTGATTTTAGTGTTTGTCAGTGTCTCGAATCCGATGGTTTTTGTTTATATTAATTTATTTGTTATTGCTCGTTTTCAATTTTGTATCCTTGTGCGATTTCGCGCGCTTTTTTTTTTCTTTTCGATTATCAATCGCTTGTTTTTTCTTGGGACGATGCACATTGTTTTTTTTTTTTATAAATGATTATACTCGTAGCTGTTTTATTTTGAATTGAAATTTAACTGTGAAATTTTCAGCTTCGCGCGAACTAATTTATTTGCGCTGCGTGCGATCGTGCGAGGGCACACAGATTATTGTCTCTGTGCAGATTTGCATTTGCATATTTGCACGGCTAGAAGGAGGACCTCTCTGATAATGCAGTTTCAGTGTCTATGGAGTCTGAAGTTAACCTAGTCTGACCCAACCTAATCTGCAAGTCGGTCAATTTGCTCTGCCTCGATTTCTCAAATTTGTATACGTCACACGAGTATTTAACTTCCTCTCATTACTCAGATGGGGGATTAGTCTATGATCATGGAAATCGTTAGTTACGAATTAGGTTAAATTAAATGTGTTTTTTAATTTTGATACTTTCGACGAAATTTATTTACATTTAATTGTGACGAACAGCTTAATTAACGAGAACTCGATAAATCCTTGGGGCATGTTTCTATTAAACGGTTTTTCGGAATAATGACGTTTAACGTGGAAAGCAATGTTAATCAATACCAAGTATCTTATCAATCACGAGGTCTTAAATAGTATTCTCATTATATATTTGACGAAATCGATGTCACTCGACAACGTTGTTATTTATGAGATTCTTTATTGTTTCAAGAAAAAGGAAATATTTTTTTTTGGATTTTGATCGATTTTTTTTAGGACTCCAAGGTAGTCGAGGGAGGTGGATTTTGAGAAAATTTGATTTTGTGGATTTTTAAGTGAGTCGTCAGGCATCCTTTTTTTTAGTCCTTATTCAGAAATATTCGACGGAAGAATTTAATGATGAAAATTTATCTTCAAGCCCGCGGATCCCAGGCGTGTATTAACGTAAAATTTATTTTCGCTGAAAACTTTTGAAGTTTAACAACTTCATTATTTACGTTGATTTGTATTTCACCACGGGGCAAACTTCACGGAATGAAGTTTGAGAATTTTCGATTTACGAAGTCGCACGCTAGAATATTCAATTCAGTTGTTATTTCAATATAGCGAGAATTGGCGCCACTGTCACATCTACGTTAACGTCAGGCATATCTACAATGTAAATTGAACGATGAGAAACGTTCGCGCGATGCTTTTGAACTTTGCAAGAATGCTTTGAAAAGGTTCCACTTTTTAGCAGCTTCTGCCATTTTTTTTACATGCAAAATATTCAAGGTTTCGCAGTAAAGTCAAGTAGAAAACTCGAGGTGACGGTATTCTTATTTAACCTCGAGATGTCACGGGCGAACAAAAATCGTGTACTAATTAAAGGTTCATAGAGTAATAATTTCTTCGACACTCGGGTTCCTTTGAATACATTCGTGGCAATTTATTTTTAAATCGTGTTCCAAATTAAGGGTACAATGAAAAAACAGTCTTATTTCCGTTCCTGAAAATCTAGAATACAACATGAAACGGTTAAAGTCAGTTCGTGATATTAATTATAAAAATTGAGATATCAAAGAAACAAACGATCAAGTAATATATGAATAATCAGTTATAATTAATATTATCTAAAACCACAAGGATTCGAGTAACCTAATCTAAGCTACGATCAGGCTATGATATCAATTCCACTCGAAGAGGCCATCTCGTTATGGATTACAGCGTAATGGAGTCCCCTCGATGTGAAACTGATATCATACCCAGACTGTAGCCCCTCAGATCCACTTTACCTCGCATTACGTCTCAATTCTCCGATTGGCAGTTGGAAATACGAAGTCGAGAAATCATTGACCTCCGGCAAGGAAGCCTCTTCGTGCATCTTCGTCTGGTCCGATCCCGTCACGTGGTCTCATCGTGCGCGGAAATTTCAATAGCAAAGACTGTCACATGCAATTTTGGCAAAACTCATTGAAAAAATTGCATAAACAATAAACATAAAGAATTGGCACGTAAAGAAAATCCCCAAAAAAAATTTGTCACTTAAAACAAAAGTATAAAGACACCCGTCAAATTTGCAATTCTTCAGAGATCAACCCTGGAACTTCGCGAACGTGCAAAGAAAGTATCAAAGAATGCTAAATTAAAGAATAAAAAGAAATTAGTGTCGACGTAAATAATTATTGTGAAAAAAAAAAAAAAGACAAAATTGCAAAGAAAATGTCGACCGAAAGTCAAAACGGCACCGCGACGCAACCGAACGGCATTAAGTCCTCCATGACGAGTCTGACGTCGACGTCGACTCTGACGTCCACGGGACGAACCGTGACGAACAACTCGTCCTTCTTGTACAGCAGCAATTCCATGCTGAGTCGTGAAAAGGCGCGACAGCCGCCGCCGCCCACGTTGCCAAAATACACGTCGAGCTTTAATGCCGGTTCCAATGGCAGCGCCGAGAGACTCGGCAGAGATCGTGAAGCCGGCGGAAGTTACCGATTGGCCAGTTTGGACAGACTTGCGCTCAGGCAGAGGATACTCGATGGCGAAAAGCCCAACGGCGACGCTACTTCGGTAAGGATCCTCATCCCCGTGTAACATCCTGTTGAGAACTCAAGAGGAGTCGACAGTTTTACACAATTGTTTGACCTTCCTTTATGGCTCTATGACTCGTTGACTCGTTATCCATTTCTAATTTATTCATCCTGCTCCTATACAAAAGAGACCCAGAAATACGTAAACACGAGCTCATTATATTCTTTTGTGATGTTTTGTCTACGTTACTGGAGCGGTTGAGCGAAGGTCTTTTCATTATTTTAGCCGCATCGGGGAGGTTGAAGAGGAGCAAGTGACGTCAGAGAATAGATCCAAGCGACGGAATTTTTTTTTCCCCTCAAATCTTACAAGTCACGTTGAATCAACTTGTTGGCGGAAAAGGTGGAACAAATTTTTTTTTTTCGAACCCTACTAAAAATTAGGTTTTTTTCGGTGCCTCAGGTTGAGCACCCTTATCGAAAAACATATGGCGGACTGCACCCTCGCATTACGAGTGGCACAGGCCGACGTAGAGCCCTAGTCTTTGGTACCATACAGATTTGTTATAGTGTGGGTATATATACAGTGTACAGGGGATGCCACCCCCCAAGAGACCCATCCCTCCCCTGTATGCGTCACGGACCGTCGAAAAATAAACTGTCTCACATGACTCATGTGCGAGATGGACGGGTAGGGTGAAGAAGGCTTGCTTACGTCACGGATCTTTAATATCTTGCAGCCTGAGTCGAATAAAAAATTTTGTTGGAATCTTATTAAACTCTCAAAAATTATTTAGCAAGGAGATAATTACGAGACAAAAATTTTTTTACCACGCACATGGTACACACGGTGCCTGAACGTCTATGGGACTTGTCCGGGACGTTGAAAGTCCCGTAAACGTCCTATAGACGTCCGGCAGGACGATTGCGCCATGTGAATAGTGGTAGATTATGAGATCAGATAAGGTTTTACTCTCGCAGAATGACCCACAGAATTGTAGTTCAGGGGGTAAGATATTTGGCAATTAATGTAAAATCCCAAGTAAGGGTTGTCGAAGCTCTTAAAAGTATTTTTATTCAAAAACCGTTAGAGGAGTCTGATGTATCTTGTCCTGGGAACTAACCTAACCTCAATCACGTTGGTAGAGACAAGCGCGCGCTTCCTTTCTTTGGATTCGTATATACACATATATGCCGATGTATGAATGAATGCGGTGCTGATTTCATAGTGGAGTGAAATACGAGGTAGAGGGGAGCCAGGCAACACTGGCTCACTGACACACCAGGCTCCTTCGACAAAGCCACCCTTTCAGGAAAGCGGGGCGTGCCCCACTTCTTTTTAGTCCTATCTTCTCCCTCTTTCTTCTTTTTTCTTTACCATATTCATTTCTCTTTTTCTTTATCGTATCATATGCATTCGTCTTTCGTCCTCTTATCGTACCTTTTCTTCCTTTTTTTGTACCATTCATTTCATACACGGCACTATTACTGGACACGTGTTAGAATCTCTGTCACAGTTAAGCGACGTCGTCTTAATTAATTTTTTTTTTAGGATCCTATGGAGATTTTAAAACTCTCAGTTACATACTGACCAATTAAAATTTGTAGGGTTTTATGCTTAGTCGGTCTGTGATTAGGGCGCGAAATTTAAACTGGGTTATACGATTCGTTACACTTGTGTATGTATGGACGCCTTGAAATGTCTCATCTTCTTGCGGAAGAGTGCGCGTTAGGGTGTACGAGGGTAGATTTTAATTTCTTCACGTAGAGGGATGCAGTTGGTACATAGGTCATAGGGTGGTTTTAACAGTGAATCTCAGACACGTGAGTTTATATAGTTTTAATTATATATTGTTTCTTTCTCTCTTTTTCACTGATTACATTCTATGGTATATAATTATTGAAGTTTCTCCCCTCTCTACAAATATCGAGTATTCCATTGGTCGATCTGTCGAAACGTCAGTTATGTGTAATTACATCCATGATACGTGTCACGTGCGAGCTTAACGATAATTATTGGTACGCACGTGACCTGTCTGTCAAAATATTTGAAATTCTGTGAATACGACGAAAAATTCACGAACACACAGTAATCATCGTTATCGTCGTAGCTATTGATCCTCTATTTATAGATATCGTTCGTTTTAGCAGTACGAACGGGAAAATCCGTAACTATTTCCTTTAGTATCGTATATCGACGACGCGCGTCGCCACCGGGCATTTCCGTGCACTATAAAAGAAACATGGCTGCTGTCTCCCATCACAGCTGACTCCTTGGACTTTTCTTCGTGTGCGACAATTACCTCGTAGATCGATGTGTCTAGAATTCGTAATTTCAGAATTTTATTGACTTTTCTCTGTGTGGCGGTGGGTCGGGTACAGAATTTTAGAAAAATATCGATTTGGTGCATTGGCGTAAATTTTTTATGAAAAATTTATACACGTACATATCACGTCCCTTTTTCGTTTCCTTCTGGGAAATCAAGTTGGGCAACGGATTTTTTTTTCTCGATTTTTCAAATCAGTTAAAACGTTTCGCCCGTACCCAGCTACGAATGTTTCACATGATCCCTGTGGATTCTGTGGGCTAAATATCCGGCCAGGAGATATTCGTGGACGCGAAAATATAATCAATCGGCGCAAATCCCTTACGAATGTCAGTCGATCTGATCATTGACGATTAAAATTTTAATATCGTAAAAATTATCATCGTCACACGTAGTATCAGTCGAGAATCGTGCTCTATGCGCGTTACTGATACCGCGCGAGAAAGTGCAATGTGTCAACGAGTCAAAAAAAGATTCAAGTGACAAACTTGAATTTTTTTTTCTCTCTGAACGTACTTTCAGTTCGGGCGGATAATAAAAATTTGCAATTACAATTTATTCTGCTTGATCTTCCAATTCGTGCGAATTTTGTTGTACTTCGCTGCTATGCGCTTCATCGGATACCAATTAGAATTGTACACGTGACGTCACTACGTACAGATAGACTCTTCAATGCCAAAAGCACGCCCCTCTTTCCACTAATAGAAACCAGACCACATTCAGACTTCAGGCAGACAATTCGCGCGGATTCAATTCCGCGAACGATTAACGCAGTCGTACTCCGACGCATTCGCACACGTACGCACACGTGTGCTGGTGTATAAGAAACAGTTGCGTGTACGTTGCGTACCCTGTAAAAAAAAATGGCGACTAGAAGCAGACTGTCTGGAGCTCGGAGCTTCGAACTCTGAATGCGACCGAGTCAGCTGGAATTGAATATCTTGGAAATTTTTTTTCTCGGTCCTGAATTACGTCACGCTCTCTCCAGTCTCGCAATTGCGTGCACGCAAGTGCATTAGCGCCTATTGGCTGTTGCGCTCGTATCGGGTGACGTCATTGAAAAATTCAAACATCAAGGTTACGATATCCCGACTGCATTTACGACGCAAGCCCGTCGTAGGAGCTTTTGTATGTTTGAGAATTTAGATTTTTTGCATTTTTCAAAAAAAAAAAAATAGTAATCGCTCTTTAAATTCTATACTACTTCGTCATTCAATCTCTGATCTTTATTCAGTCGGGAATGAATGCGGCGTGTAGTCCAACTGGGATATTTGTTCTCGAAATAACGTTTTACCTCCTTATCGATCCAGGTATACGTAACTAACTTGGCACTGTTGGTATCTCTGCTTTGTGCTTCAGTTTGCGCGATGTTGGTAGTTGCGTTTTGTAGTAACGAGGATTCGGAGTAGTTTTTTTTTTTCTACTCGCTTCCTGGGCTTAATGAAGGAAATAGGAAAAATTTCGGATAAAGAATTCTTACCAACCTAAGAGATTGAAAAAGAAAATTGATTCTCGTCGAGAAAGACGGTTGGCTGTTCTGGACTCTGAATCGATATTCTCTTTATTCTCTTCTTTCTTCTCTCTCTCTCTCTCTCTCTCTCTCTCTCTCTCTCTCTCTCTCTCTCTCTCTCTCTCTCTCTCTCTCTCTCTCTCTGTCTCTCTCTCTCTCTCTCGACTTCGTATCCTTGTTCCCTCATTCCTCGAGTAGCCGAGTTCCCAGGCGAAGCATCGTTGAAAGCCGATTAAAGCGATTTCGCGGAATGAAAAGAAAATACCAAAAAATATTCCGACGCTTTCTTTTGTCCCTAGATGAGTTTCTTCTGTCTTTTGCACTTATTTATATTGCTCTTGTATCTCGACCCTGGATTCTCGATGTAGGTATCTACATTACCGACTGCGCACCTACATTATCGACCTTGACGAAGAGATTCGTACGTGCATCGGAGTTAAGTCTTAACTGCTGTTACATTCCATAGATGGTATGACGCCTCGTGCACTTTACTTGAATAGGACTGATATCCGAAACGAGGGTTCCGTTACTTATCTCGCAAGGCGTCGCGACGCATCTCGTCTCGCGTGTCACTTTTAAACGTTCAATTAAGTCGATATTCTCATCGCACAGTTAATTAGGTTACCTCGCATTTATTAGGGTTAATTATTTCAATGATTTAATCTTATTAACCAAATTTTAGTCGTATTTCGTATATAACGCGAATTTTGAATTTTTTGTTATCACTATTAATTATTAATGTCGGGAACCGTCTGACCGAAATTTACAATCAATCTCGAGCTATCAGTAGGGATGATATTAAGGTTTTTTTTGAATTCCAGATTCATGACTTATCCATGCATTTTTTTGTACGTGCTAGGATTGTCACCGTGTGAAAGCACCCTTAGATCCTTGTTCTCGTCATCCAATAGTTCAGTACTTCAGCATCCCAGCCGGTGCATTAAGATGCAGTCTTATATGGCTAAGACCGGTTTTCTCGGTCCCGATTCTTCCTCTGCTTGATGCTGCATTGCCAACATTTCTTTTTGAATTTTGTAATCAAGCGAAATCCATTAAAATTATTAGATCAATTATATATTATTTACAATAAATCACGTTGTCCTCGTAATGAATCATTGCCCGAGTCACTGATCCACGCAATTGGTTTTACATTTGAAACTGCATTTTTTTCGCATTGTGCATATATATGAAAAAAAAAAATGTTATGGTAATTAGCGCACAGAGATAATTAGTCTTTCAGACAATTAGCACCGACCTTCGACCAAGGAACCTTGAATAATACTCATTAACGTTGTTATCATGATAATAATTCTTTTTCCTAGCTTTCGCCTAGACACGGTCAGCTGTGTGGCTCTGATCATTCAGTCATTCAGTCATGGACGTGGCCAGTCATTCGCTTTATTTTTCGAAAATTATCTATTAGGCATACGGGGTGTCCCGTTTTTGACGTTCAATGTAATTCGACGGGATGCATTGGCAATTTTTTCATTGTTGCCTCTGTCAGAGATCCGACAAGGAAATCATCCTGGTCACATCTGTAGATCCTTACGAGCCACCTCAGGGAGAGTCTCTCGATATGGGAAACCTAGATTTTGAAGATTTGGTCCATTCCGAGGAAACGTCCTCGACGTCGGATTGGAGCTTCGAGATGAATATTGAAGTTACAGGAAATTTAGAAAATTCACTAGAATCTCTGGAGTCTCAGGTAGCCATTTTGCGAATTGACGCGACAAATGTAAAAGTTTGAAATTTAATTGTTATATTAAATTGGCTATGGTTGACGGGGGGTAACAATAAAGAGAATTGACTTAGTCAACTTTTGATTTATTTGCAGATACAGACGAAGCGCGAGCTCTTCTTCAAGGGTGACACCGGTGGAATAAATTCGACGTCGTCGTCGTCGTCTCCGTCGGTACCGCTGGTACCGCCACCACAGCCCCCGACGTCGGCGTCGGTTACCACAGCCGGTGGACCACCGGCACCACCGACAGCACCCACGAAACCTAGACTGCCGCCGACCAGCGTGACCTTGAACCAGACCGATGCCTCCGAGGACAGTAACAAGCGCGAGTCCGCCAGGTCGGAAAGCGCCAAGGAGTCCAGCCTGGCGCATCCTAGACCGACGCCGCCGACGAAGCCAAAGGAACTCGACGGATACGTTGGCTTCGCGAATCTGCCCAATCAGGTGTACAGGAAGGCCGTGAAGAAGGGATTTGACTTCACTCTTATGGTCGTCGGTCAGTATCATCTGGAGTTGGTGGCATAGCTTTTAGGATCGTCGACCCCACGTGGACGCCTTCAAATTTCGTTCACTCTTGGAATTTGGGTCGTGCGAACGCCTATGGTTGTTCTCATATTTTAAGTTAAGATTGGGGTTAGAGTTCATAGGCTCCACGGTATGGAAAAAAACTTTTGGATTTGTAAAATTCAAGGAGTCTCGATAACGTCGAGGAATGCATTGGTCTTATCTCTATTTCCAATTGCACAAGGATATTGAATTGTAATGTGCCATCTGCTGCACACGTGCAGCCATTCAGGCTTTCCGTTCAGCTGTATCAGTTTTGTCGTCCTGCTTCAGAGGTTCTCACGTGTTCTATGTCGTTCGTTATTTCTGATACCTTTTTTTATTTATACTCCGGTGGTCTAACCTGGTAGCGGCTAGAAGTATCAGGTCTCTGTGTCGGATACTCGATACGTGAAATATCGAGGAAGGGTTTGTTTTAATGGCTCGAACGTAACGGTTTTACAGTTTAGACCTGTTGTTGCCGTCGTGGAATGTATAAGACCCAAATGAAAGACTCAAATAGCGACTAATGCAAGAATCCAGCTGGGTTTCTTGTCCCTGGCTATTATTAGGCCGACGCCATAAACGCAGCCATTATTCCATAAATAGAGCAATTGAAGTGGCTCACCCTTGACGTTAAGGAACACGTGAGGCCTGTACTTGAGTTCGTAAATTTTACTAATTGTCGAAATGAATTGTTACACTCTTATAGCTTTAATTTGCGTTGATCAATCCAAATTAAGGAAGGAGAGCGATCATTTTTAGTTTTAATTGTTATAGTGTATTTTTTTACTCGTGAAACAATTGGTTAAATTGATAGTGATTGATTTTTCTTCAAGTTTTGAAATCTTCATCATTTTACAGGCGAATCCGGTCTTGGCAAGTCAACCCTGATCAATTCCATGTTCCTGTCGGACATCTACAGCGCGGAATATCCTGGACCAAGTCTCAGGGTCAAGAAGACGGTCGCAGTGGAAACGAGCAAGGTTCTCCTCAAGGAAAATGGTGTAAATCTTACCCTGACTGTTGTTGACACACCAGGATTTGGCGATGCCGTCGACAATAGCAATTGGTTGGTCAAATTTAACGAGGCTGATGAATTTTCATTGCTTCATTCACTTCCGGTTGGAGCTTCTGAATAAATCTATTCTCTTTGTTACGTTCCAGCTGGGTTCCCGTAATCGAATACATTGAATCTAAGTACGAGGAATTTTTGAATGCGGAATCGCGGGTTGTTAGACGACAAATACCCGACAGTCGCGTTCACTGTTGTCTTTACTTTGTCGCGCCTTCTGGACACGGCCTTAAGCCTCTCGACGTTGAATTCATGCAGCGACTCCACGACAAGGTCAACATCATCCCGGTTATCGCCAAGGCTGATACCATGACGCCTGACGAGTGCGCTCATTTTAAGAAACAAGTGAGTCATTAAGAAAAATTTATAACGATTCTTCGCGACTCCGTACCTTTCTCTTTGAGCCACCGATTGATCTTGTTACTTCCTTTAGATTCTAAATGAGATCGCCCAGCACAAAATCAAAATCTACGAGTTCCCAGAGGTCGAGGAAGAGGAGGAGAGCAAACTCCACAAGGTCCTGAGGGACAGGGTACCGTTTGCTGTTGTTGGTGCAAATACTGTTGTGGAACAGGATGGAAAGAAAGTTCGAGGCCGGAAGTATCCCTGGGGAGTTGCGGAAGGTAACTTTGTTACTAATATATTCATGATCACATTGAGAAAAGAGAGTCTTATTGGCTCTGGGAAGCCACTGAGTCCTGTACGTTTATTGTGCGTATTTCGAAAATTCGATAATTGAACATATTATTTTTCGTTGTTGCGCGACAGTCGAGAACCTGGAACACTGCGACTTCATAGCCTTGAGGAACATGGTGATCAGGACGCATCTTCAGGATCTCAAGGACGTCACGAATAACGTTCACTATGAGAACTTCCGATGCCGCACACTGGCGGGTCTTGGTGTCGATGGAAAACCCACGAGAATTTCCAACAAGTGAGTGAAAATTCAAAAGCAAAAAGAAATGAAAAAAAAAAAAGAGAAACATTCACGGGGCGTTCTAATTCTCGCTCGAACTCTACTCTTCACGCACACTCTACTCTCTTCTACTCTCCGCCTTCTACTTCCTTGATGATGAAGTCGTCGCTTGCGCGTTCTGTCCGCGCGACGTCATAATAATCGCAATAAAAAATTATCACTGATTATTTTTCGGAGATTCCGTGCGCGCGCAGTACACGGAGCGGTTTATTTTTTCTTTTTTCTTGTACTTTCGAAAATCCATGTCTCTTGGGGTTAACGAAGGAACAAAGAAATCACTCGGCAAGAGTAACCATTATGGACAAGGGATACGAAGGTAGTATTTTATTAATTTTTTATTTTATCACATTAGCGTGACGCGGGCTACTGGGTGGGGGGGAGTGTCAGGGGTCAGGGCGACACAAGACTACTTGGCAGTGTGAATAATCGAGAGGAATAAAGCTTGTGCATGCAAACTAAGCGAGGGTATAGTAAAAAAAAAAAAAAAAATGAAAACTACCTCTGCAAGTAAAAATTTTGAAATTCGACGGTCGCCGATCGACGCGACATAGAGATTTGTGCGGTAAGGTAGACACGAGTCCCGCGAACGATATATATATATTTTCTTGAACTTTGTCACTCGGCTAAACGTATTTTAATGATGGTTTCTTATTGGTCAGTTTGTGCCCTCCAGGAGTGATGAACAGTTTCATGACGGTGTGGTAAGTCCTTTGCTAAGGCTGAGAACTACGTAATACGGTTTTGTGTGCACAAGTCTTGTCATTCTTATTATCTATCTGTTTACCTGTATTAGATGAACTTTATTAAAAAATATAATCGTACGAGCCAAATAGCCAACGTTAATTCCGTGTGTGTTGCGTTGAACGGCAAAAATTCGCTCTACTGTTTATCTGTTTAAGAAAGAGTGAAAGTAAAATATCTTTAATCTCTTTGGAACACCCTCTATAACTTTACGTCTCTTTGTTCTCTACTATCCGCAATTCATGATCGCACAGTCCTTGCTATGTTTTAGTATTTCTTTCGCATTTGCTTGATGCCTTGATGGTTTTTTTTTGTTTTCTTTTTTCTTTTATTTTTCATCTTCTCTTTCACATTGTTCTCGTCTCTTTACCAATATTCTCTCTACTCTTTGTAACTTTGTATCCTCGTCCCCTTGCCACAGCGTAACACTTAACAAAACTAGAACGCTCTTCTCGTGAAACTGTTGTATAGTGTATTGAAATTCTCTGTCTACTATTTTGAATTGGAAGTTTGTAAAAAAAAAACATATTGTAATTCAAACTGCCCGATATAAGCGTTTTCACTATATGCAGTCGGTAATTAATTGAATCGGATATTTCAGACTTCTAAGCTACGTGTCGCTTCCGTCAAATCAGTGGTTAATAATCGTAGATGGTGCAATAAATAAAAGAGAGATGGCGCAGTGTTTCCTATCTGGTATTAACGTATGTATAAATTTCTGCGCAGGAATCCATTGGCACAGCTTGAGGAAGAGAAGCGGGAGCACGACACGAAGATGAAGAAGATGGAGACTGAAATGGAACAAGTATTCGAGATGAAGGTGCGCGAGAAGAAGCAGAAGCTCAAGGATTCCGAGGCCGACGTGAGTAAATTTTTCTTTTGTAGGAAAGAAAAAAAAAAAACAAATTAATTTTCACACTTTCACTCTTTGTAACAAGATTCTTATTCATTTTCTTTCCTCCCGTTTCAGCTACAAAGAAGGCACGAGCAGATGCGACGCTCTCTGGAGCAGCAAGTACGCGAGCTAGAAGATAAGAGACGTGCATTCGAGGCTGAAAAATCTACCTGGGAACAGCAAACCGGTCACAGCCTCGAGGAATTGCGCAGACGCAGTCTGGAAGCAAATTCGAAAGAGTGAGTAGTAACCATGACGTCGCTTTCATCCAGAAATTAATTTAGATTTTTTTTTAAGTGTCTTTCATACGTTGTTTCCCCCTCCCTGTCCATTCGTCGAGTTTACCTAAAATGTGAATTTTGTGATATCGTCGTTCTCGTCGCTACTGTCGCATCTCGTCACTTCTTTGCTGTTTCTTTCTTATCGCTGTCAGTCTCTTCTCTCTGTATCTTCGAGCAAGAACCAATTATCTATCACGTTCGCAGCTGATTAACAGTTTTTGACGAACTGTCAACGTAAGTACGAGAAATCTTCTCTGGTGTCGCATGCTTGATTGATCCTTATTGACGTTAATCCATTGACCGCGTTATAAAAACAATGATTGTGTTCCAATAAAAAATATTCAATTATACAATTTAACTGATCCATTTCGTTTGATTTCGGATGGATTTTTATTTTTTGCTATCTATAAAAACTTTTCAATACGCAACCGATACTGCAATCAATTATATTTAAACTAAGTACAATTGTTTCTGATAATTGGAACATTTTCTAACATTTTCAACTAACCAATCACGTTTAATGAGCATGGACGTTTGAGGTTGTGACGGTAACGTCGAGACGACAATGTATTAAGTGTAGAAGTCCTTGTAAAGTCCTTGTAATCCATTTAACACAACGCTGGTAAAACCCTTTTAAATTATTTTTGCCTTTTCGAATTAGTCCCGTTCCTACGTCGCTTTAATGCTCATTAGTTTGACAAGTATTTAATTGCCCCTGAGGGCTGATTATCTTCTGTTAGAGGTTACGCGTCTACTCCCAGGAAGTCATTAATAATAAATAATCAGAGGGCCTTCATTAGCTTGCTTTTGAGGGTTAATTATTGTGGAGAGAAGGTGAAAGTGGGGACATACGTACAAGACTTATGACTTTATCCTTTGAACACGAAAACAAATGTTAATGCACAGTTAGACTTTATGGATCAATTTGATCCCTTGCTTATACAGGAGCATGCTCCTGTTTATAATAAACAATTATATTTCTATAATAGCCTTTTATATTAATCCACATGATGGTCTCTTACACAAGATTCATATAGCTGGAATTTTTTTATTGCTGGAACGCCACAAAGTTCTTTGAAATAAAGATGGCGTTCGCAAATATATTTCAAATGTTATTTCACAACTGCATTATATCAATTCTGTGCTATTTTTGACCTCCAGTGCACCTGCATTTCATTTGCCTGGAACTTTGCAAGTAATAATAGAAAACAGTGACAGTACCAAGTACGACATACAAGACAGAGGGTTAATGGACGAAGCGTTTGAAATTTCACTTTCTCTCTTGATTTTAGACTAATTTGACTCTTTTACTCGCATACACAGAAATTCCTTAGGGATGTAAAGCTTGGTGACAATTGTAAAAGTTTTTATTAAATGTTAAACGTTAATTTTGTATATAGCTTGGAAGCAATCGCGGTCATGTTCCCTGTGTAGCCATTTTGTTTCCTATTTCGAGTCTGGTGATGGTTCTCGTATTTTACTCGAGACAACGACCCAAATTTCTCACACCTTCCTTCTCGAGCTTTTTTTTTATTCCTTTCAGTTCTATGGGAATATCTTCGGCTTTTCGTTGATCCGATCGAGAAATTTTTTTCGTGAAGTCATTTTGTAATCAAAGTAATTAGTGCGAATATTTATTATCGTTCGAATTGGAAATATCTAATGGGTGATATTTTTTAAATTTTAATAGCAACGATTCTCGGTACTAGTTAACGACTAATGTAAAATTAACTGATGTATCTTTGATATCTGCATTTTGAATTAACTGCTTTTTTAATAAAATAAGCGTACCTTACGTTTTGAGATTGAATGACAGCGTTGAGAGTAAATGCATAGTCTTCAGTTTCGTTTTACGTACAATTATGTGCAGCTCGCGTAGACGCAATACTTTCGGACGAGTTATTTCAATGATTTTCTAACGGACGCGTCATTTGCATCCTCCGCCATGTTTGATCATGTAAAATTGTCGTTTGCTAGTGTAACAGAGTATAAAAAGTCTTCGTTTGTATCTAAATATTGTGCACTGTTGTCTTTGCTGTAAATGACTTATTTATTTCGTGCCAGTCGCGTGACATCACGACGAGTAACGTCGTCTCGGTACAAGTTTAACAATTTTGCCGCCGTGCGGCGCCAGTATCGCTCTCTACGTAACACGTCAGAGGTTATAACTTTTCTATCTCTCTTTTTTTTTTTCATGGTCTTCATTCTCTTCCTCTTCTCTTTCAATGCACGCAGCCATTTTTTCCGATTTCTGAAAAGGCAAGTGATAACAAAAAACATTTTATTTATATTTGGCCTAAGTGTACACAATACATAGATGGCGCCTTTTTCCGGTCGAACTTTTCATACGATTCTTCCAATTCTTTTTTCATTTTAATTCTTTTCTCTCCTTTTCATCTACGATCGCAAGAACCAAAACACGAGAGAATTGTGGGTGAACGCCGAAGGCACACGAAAACATACGAATTCGCAATTTCTCTCTGTCAGCCGTTATCACGATTATCGGAAAAGAGTTTTTTCTCTTTTACCTTTTTCGCTATCACAACACTGAGCAGACTAACCATTTGTCACGATCAAACGGCATTATCCCGTTCCATCGACTTTTTGTGCTACCCAAATTCCCAAATTAAAAAAATATTTTCTTTTTAATGCATCACGTGCTTTCTTATTTTTCCCCCAAAAAAAAGATTGATCCAGTTATCCATATCACAGATATCTAACCTGTATGTATTCCATTCGAACGAATGACTCCGGACTCCTCGAATGCTTCGTTTTTTGTTCTCTCGGAGCAATTGGATAAGTAGGGGGGGTAGAGGATCAATTGAAATGCCCTAGGAAAAAAAAAAAACTTCCTGGGATTGGCGACGCTTTATTAATCGCGAATTACAGTGGATCGAATTTAAAATTTTTGCATTAATTTTTTTTCCCCCTTATAATTACGTCATACGCTTATTAGTTTTAATTAATTGAAAAATTACGGCCTACGCCATCTATGCATTTTATCTTCGTCTATCTGTCTGTCTCTCTTCATATATCTATTTATATATTTATTTGTCTGTCCTGAATTGTCTGACTGTCTATCTATGTCCTATATGTTGAATATATATATGTATATATACACATATATATTTACATATATTCTATCTAGCCATCTATCTGTGTTTGTTTGTGCTGTGTATACGATATCGGGGTGTCCCTGATTTAGGACGGGATCCGTGTCGTCCGAGGGATCTGGAGGTGGCGGGGGTACATTGAGGGGGTCCCGAGGGATAGGAAATCTTCTACGTCGTCACACCAGTTTCAAATCACCTCAAGACAACCCTACACAGATACAGCTTGTCATACAGCATCCCGAACACCCGTAGTAGGATCGTAAAGTAGTTGGTCTCAGATGCGGAGTGACGGTGCACGGGATTACTTTTTTTTTTTAATAAAATAAAAATGGTGTCAATTTTTATATTAGAAAAAAAGAAACTAGAACAATGTAAACGCGAGATCTGTGCACGAGGACTTCGTTTTTCTTTTCTTTTTTTACAAATTAAGGGTTCGATCTCTTTTTTTTTTTCATTTAATATTTTTTTTTCTGAACGTTCGGGAAATTACGTCTGACCGCGAGTACGAAAAGATTACTACTGCCATTTTGAGGTTGAGTATTTTAGGAGGAAATTTTTTTTTTTTTTAATAAAAAAATTTGTTTTTTCAATCTTTCGCGGCTTCGTCTCACTTTTTTGTTCGATTTTGAATTTTTGAAAAATGCATCTTACTTCGAATGCATTCTTGAATCCTCGTGTGCAGGCATTAAGTACACGGAAGACTGCACCGGATGTCAGTGCCATAAAGTTTTTCTGGTTATCGTGTTAATTTAGTGTTTGAAAACAAAAATTGTTGGATCACCTGATTTCGTTCGGAATATGTTTTTCATGATCCAATTGGGTTTAGTGTTACGAAAGAATCACGAGGCACCGTCGAGACACGAAGAAAGTTATGTTACTCGTAGAAAATTTGAAGGAAGGAAAATTTCGTCGATAATTAATTAGAGCAAACATTAGTTCATACGAGAGCCCGTTAGATGGCACTACGATCGGGCTCCTTAAGATCGCAGGATATATTGTATTTTTTGTACGATCGTTAGTTCGTACTTTTTTTTTAAATTTAATCGACTTTTTTTTTAGTCGAGCAACGTCAACGGACGCTCGTAGTAGAATAGTGACATCTTTATTGTAAACTCTGAACAAGCTGTCCGATTAAAAAAGAATAAAGGAAAAAATTTCGTTTGTCGTACGAACTTTCAGTATTATACGTGGTGTCGAGACCTTGCGGTTTTTTTTTAAAAATATAAAAGACCGAGCGGTAGATGAAAAAAAATTCATTTTATTCTTGACTTTTTTTTTTCATTTTAGCTCATCATTCTACTCTTTTGTCTATCCTTTTTCTCATGCCAAGAGAAACGCAGGGTCAGAAGGTCTTATAAAAATAGAAATAGAGAGATAGAGAGAGAGAGAGAGAAATAGTACTAAACGTTGCAAAGTTAGAGACAGTTGTTAGACACGGTGTTTTGTGTGTTGAGAAAAAGATTGACAGCTTGACAGAGGAGAAAAAAGTATCACCTCATTATTTACTAATTACTACTCACCAATTGATTTATAAATTTGTTAATTTCATCATTCGCAAATAAACGTAATGCTTTTCTTACGTCATTTTACTAACCATTCTTCGTCCTCATGCATATTTCAGTTTGCGTTTTCCGGTTCTTTGCCAGGAGTGAGACTGCGAGCTTTTTTTTGAATGCAAGAGCGAGAGCGAGAGAGAGAGAGAGAGAGAGAGAGAGAGAGAGAGAGAACCGAAGCTTTGTAACCGTCGTTTCGCGCCCCATAGGACATTCGCAAATCGCGGCTTTGAGGCGTCGCGACGCCATCGTACACTTCATACGCTTTGCGTCTGTCATCAGCGGGCGAATGAGCTTTTGCGCGCGACTCCTGCCGCCTCTGTTTTCGCTCGCGCAATTTTTTCGACACATACGTTCCGCAGTACACACTCGCTACGTACTTACAGACTAGCATGCGGCTTTATCCTTTTTTAAATGTTTTTTTTTTTAATTCTCATCGTAACTCGCGTAAAGTAATTTTTCACCAGCATGACGTCTGCGTGCGCGTTGTTGTCTCTCGATTTGTGCATGTGTTTGATGTTCTCATCGAAGCCCCATGACAACGTATAACGAGACGTCAATTTTACTCGAATTGCTAAAATTTTTTAATTTTTTATTTGATTCGCTTTTTTCTTTTAATTAAAAAAAAACCAATGTGTCTTTGTTGACGATACATTATTTTTGTAAATTGTCAGTAAATACTATGGGTTGGTTGTCATGGAAAAACGGTAAGATTAAACAATTATCAGGTGGCGTTCGTGCGGCGATAATCATCCAGGTCCGTAATTAGTAGTTTCCTTATTAGGCGATAGAGGCTGCGAATAAATCAGGTCATACTATCCATGTTTAGAGTGGGACACGTGTTAATAAACTTTGGCTAAAATTAGTAACTACAGAGGCATTCTGTGTATTTTATATTATAAATCACTTGGAATGACCTGTTTTATTTAAATACGTTACTCACGGAATCTCAATCAATCTTTCATCACTATCGACAGCGTATCGTCCATTTTAAATAGATATAACGTTGGCTGTAGTAAGCTTTTTTGCTAAATCCGTTGGGTGGCAGCAGAAAGTTGCAAATGGAATTTACCGTAGAAAAAGAAAAGTAAAAGAAATATTTTCATTATTTAAATTCTACATTATTATGAGATAAATTATACCATGCAGAAAGTTTCACGATTAATTTCAAATCTACCTTATCGACTATCGTTAACGTAATTCGTGCTGCCACCTGACGACTTACAGCCAGTACTAACCTGTAAGTGTGAAACCGGTACTAGCGGGTGAGTTTCATGTGATTTTTTATTTCAGGGCCGTCGATGGCAAGGACAAAAAGAACAAGAAGAAGGGCCTCTTCTAATTCGTTGGTCGTGACAAATGTGAAATAAAGATAAAGATGATTACGAGATTCTGGGGGGGGGGGGGGGGGTAAGAAACGAAGGAGTTCATGGGTAATTAACATTTTGCTGTCCTTAATGGAATTTGTGAAATATGCTGATAAATCTTGAAAATTCATCAAACGAACGAGAAATTCCCGAGGTTCATGTTTCTTCGTGAAGATGGCAGGGCGTTCGAACAACAAAGATGGTCACCAACAATTTCTTTGTTCCGTTCGATCGGATATTAGCATATTAATGTCATTTGCCGTTATCCACATGAAACAATTGACAATTTGCATCGCATTAGTAATTTGCAAATTGTGACTCGTGTATTATAGTTTTATTGTCTTTGTAAAACGCATAATTACCGCGTCGTGAAAACAGATATTAAAAAATCTTCGCTATTTCTTTATCATTTCTTGATTATGCATTCGCTTCGTTCGACTTTCCATCCGTAAGAAAATCGCGAAATTCGACGAGAGAATGTCGAGAGACCGACAAAGAATCACGTTTTGCATCTTGTAACCTAAATCTAAACCTTAAATTTCAAGTATCAAGGTAGACATGATTACGACGAAGCAGTAGCCATATATTTATATATCTAAATATGTATGTGCATATATAACTATATCTATTATGTCTATTGTGCACATACGTATATATGTATATATATTTGCATATACATAAATTTATATATAAACGTGACGAGAGTATAAAGTATAAACATAAGCTTGATCGTGTAAGCATAAGTTATCGATATTAAAACGCGCCAAGAAGTCTAGTAGGTACCCCGTGGCAAAGAATTTAAAAAAAAAAAAGTAATACGAAGAGCGCGAAGTTTGAATTCCAAACGGTATTTGTCATAGGTGCGCGCGAAAGTTGCGCAGTAATCGTTTGACAAATTGGCGCGCGCTATTCAAACGCGACGGAAGAGAAATACAAAGCCGCTGATAGTTCTGCTCATAAAAAATTTTCTTCTAAAAATAATATTAACACGGGATTCATCACCGGATGTGGATCTAATGTAATTAAGCTACTTTTGTGCCAAGACGAGATGAGTGCGAACGATTTTGTAACGCCATGCGCGCACGGCCCCGTGGTATTCTTTATGAAACGACAATGGCGTAGCTGGGTTAACTGAACGTCTGCAAGAGAAGTACGTATGTATTTGTAACCCAACGAAGCACGATTTCGTTTCATAAGAGGGCCGCTCGCCACATTCCTATTTTCTATGCAATTTTTCTAGCTGGTCGCCGTCGCGACGCTTCGCACCGGCGCGGATATCTATTCTATACACTAAGATTTAAATTTAATGATCAGCGTGTTATATCATTGACGATCGGAATCGTCGGCTCCATCGTGACTTGAAGTTCGCCGAGGTTCTGCTCAATCCCACCAGAGTGCGCGCGACGCTAATGTGTTCTCGAAGGATAGTGACAGCGCTGTTGTATCAATCAAATTTTGTCTTATCATCTACTAGGATGACATAATAATAACTCTGCGACCGAGTATTTGATATTAGTGGAAAACTCATTTTGAGTTATTTCGTTTGTTTCGTTGAAATTTTGCAGAGTAGCACCTTTCACCTTTCCGCGCTAGTTCTGCCGTCTCGTGGCGACAACAAGAACTAACCAACTTGACACAGCGGGACTAAATGGAAAGGATCCGTTAAAGGAAGCAGTAGAAACCTTAATTCACGATATTAAATTAATATCTGCATTTGTTAATCGAGAATATCGCGCCAATCTTTATTTCGTCGCAACGTTCGTGAAAATCAAAGATTTTGGCAAACGTTCTTCAGACAATTATTACAAATCGTGTATACTTTATATAACCAAAATTTATATATTTTCCCCATTTTTGTCGATGTAACTTTAAATCGAATTATCATAATTGAGTAAAGAAAAAAAAAAGGGTCGCAATAAATTATTTCACACAAGTATTAAATGCGCAACTAATTTAAGCGTCATCGTAAACTTTATCAATGTCGCGACGATCATCATAATTAATTTGATCTTAGGTCAACTAGTAAACTTACTACCAGTCACCATTAATGAATTAATAAAACTGTCACGAAATCCTCTCGTACCACTGTACTTAATAAATTTCGCTCATCCGACTTCGTATCTGATATCCCATATGATTCACATATTAGGCGTTATCTACATAACAATGCATTTTTCTTTTGAATCACGCATCGAGAATAAACGTATAAAGCATTACGTGTATTAAGCCGTGATAGCAATGCATAAATGTACCGCGTAATTTAAACGAATGTTTCCTCCCGCCAGCTCCCATTTTTTTTTCACTATAAAACCTTCTAAACTTTCCTAACGATCTTGAACGTTAGAGGGGGAAAAATTATTGTCCAACTATTTAATTACGCATATAACATATGTACAAGTTCGTAATACTAAAATTATTTGTACTTTACAGTGAAAAAAAAAAAAGAATTGTTTATACGTTTCCGTGTTAGTTAGCATAAGAATATATTATATACATATATATATATCCATCCGCAAAAAAAAAACAAACAAAAATTTCGAGTATCGAGTACTGTGTGTATTTTTATCGACAATGCTTATACTTAATGTTTATACGGTGAAGTAAAAGAAAAAGATACAAAAAAAAAATGAAACAAAATTATAATGCGTTAATCGACATAATTTTGTTTTATCTGACGTAAATAAAATATGCGCCGTACGAGTCTGACTATATTACGCGTGTGTGTGTGTGTACGAGAGCGTGTCTGTGTGTGAAAACGAAAAAGAGAGAGAGAAAGAGAGAGAGAGAGAGTGAAGTAATAATAATAATTATGACAGAAAGCATGAAAGACGAGAGTAAAAAAGAGAAAATAAAATAGAAATTATATTTTGCCGTGCCAGACGAAAACAAAGCTGCCGCCGCTACTTATAGAGAAATTGTAATAATTCAACCACGATTATATTATATAATAATTATTATGATTATGTACCGAGTAAATTATCTATAAAAAGACAAGGACTATCGATTTTTATTACTCATCCTAGTTACAACTCCATTTGTATATCGTATAAAATAATTTCAAAGAAATAACAACGGTTACAGGCGTAGATCGTAACGTCTTTGTTTGAAACTAAAAAACCGGAATCCCTACATTACCGACTGGGCACGAATTGCTCCAATGTGAATACGTAACCGCCGCCCGCGTCATCACCAATACATTAAATCGAGGAATTGGAGATGTTCGATTATTACGATTTGAAAGTGCCGCCACGACCCACATTTTTAATCTCTTGTACGTAGCAGGTGACTTCGAGTTTGATATTGAGTGGATGCTGGACTCGTAGAATTATTTAAATTTCTTTACGAGCCACCTACTACGTGTTGACTAGCATCTATAACAGGCTGACCTTTATACATCATATGAATTTTTATATTTTGAATAGTTTTCCTGCAAACAGTTAAGTGCAACGTAGATTTCGTACTAGACGGGCTGCTCGTAACCTATATTTACTCCATTTTGTAAAGTCAGATAACAATCTTTGACCTCTTGATAATGGAATTAGTTTAGGTTATAATGGAAAAAAAATATTTTTGAACGTTTGACGTCATATTTTCTTACTGATATGGTTCTTGCCACGTTACACAATTCTTGCTTATTTCTTGCGCCATATGAATTTCTTTGGGATAACGATTTTATCTTGCTTGAAATTTAAATAGCGACAATGCTCACGGCTCTTTGTGTTTCGTTTTTGGAAATTAACGGGTCAAACGACCGTCCGATTGTTGAGCAGTAAAATAAATGAATCCTAAATGCTCGTGAACTCTGACCTTAGATATGTGTGTGAATTGGATACGTATTGGTTCGTGCCGTGCAATCTTCTTTTTCTTTTCTGTTGGGCCTAGTGGGGAGTACGTATATCAATAATAATTACGTGGATGAATATTGTATTTTTATCGTTAAGTCATTTGTATTTATTTTCAATGGTAATAATTATTTTAATTTTCACGATCCAAAAAACTTAGTTTAGTTTACCCTAGGTTGACTGAGAAGCTCACGTGAGTCCTAGCCTAGATAAATCTCCAAAGAGATTTCTATATAATTTGGGGTTAATTAAGACGTCAAGAAGACACTGTCTTCATAATTCATTAATAGGTAATAATTATATCCTAATTGACGTTGATTCCTAATTGCTCGTAATAATTTTTCTTCAATTTTGAACTAATAATTTTGCTATCAAATTCTTGAAATTTTATTTTTATGGGATGATTAATATCTTCTTTTTCTTCCTCTGAGGATTATGTAGGTCAACTGTACAATTATGACGCGTAGCCCATTTTCACTGCAGCGCGGTCGACTGTAGTTGAATTTAATTTTTCTCTATGGTGGCTACTTTGCTTCCGATTATTTTTATAGTCCCACGAGTAATCCTTCTTAGGTAACAATCGTTGCTTAATAATTAACAAGTGTCGAATATTTGGTAATTTTTCTTTGCTTTACTTGACGGATGTCAATCATTGTTTTTTACTGGTTAATAATTCATTATATATTTCAGTGACTTTATGCCGAAGGTCCTCCACGTTTTTGTTATGTATGTATATACGAAGAACTGTTTTTCTTTTTTTTTTATCGGAAATTTATTACATCCTCTTGACATGCAGTTTTTCAATAATAACTCATCGGGACATTACGTTATCCATGATTTACATTTTAAAAAAAAAGGAGAAGTAAATATATTTCATGACTGTTAATAACATTTAACTTTCTCACATGCTTGATAAGAAATGCTTGATATAAATAAGACACTAATTATAATTTAAAAAAAACATTTTCTGATAATTACGGGATGTAAAAATGTGGCGCTAAAAATCAGTACACGCGTTTGACTTGTAATAAACTATTTGTGAATAAAACATAAAAGATTGACAATAGATCGAATCAGGCAATTAATTGAAAAATTGAATGTTAAATCAATATTATGTTAACCCCACACATTTTGTAGTTCTATGAAGTTATAATTACATGGACGGTGGTTGCTGTACAATTATTCTTTTCTCCCACGTTCCTACGCTGACGGGAAAAGAAAATATACGCGTTTTGCAAACAGGCGTCGAGACGCGACGGCGTCGACGTTGGTTCTCACGATTTGGTTAACTGTTAGTCGAGCACGGTACTTCCATGAGGAAGGTTGTGGCGAAAGGGTGCGACAAAGGAATTTGCGTGCTAGCACTAAGAAGTTAGGAAGTTAAGGAATTTTGAATATAACAGCACGTAAATTAATTTACGTTCCACGGAGTAGGGATACTCGCCCACTGACCGTGATTTTCACTTTGAAGTTTCACTTCTAACCTCAATTTAGTACTGGTCGCACGCGCTTCTCTTTCCCCTAGACATTGCTGCTCGTTGACCGGTGAACAATTACTGAAGAATTTCCTTAAAGAAATAGTGGTACGTGTTGCTGAGTATTTATTATTGAAAAGACGTAAAATATTGAGGTTATTTCTACGCTCGTTGAACGCTGTCGTTTTTGCGAAAGTATTTAAATTTCAATTCGGTTTGAAGTGAATACTGCTGTGCGGGTTACGTAAATTGCTAGTTTACTTATTAATTCTTGATGATTTATTTGCTTGGAAGAAAGTAGTGTATGCTGGTATTCCTCAACATCTCAACCTGTTGGTGAGTTCAAATTTTTAATTTAAATAGAAACTTTATTAGTCTTACTTTTGCTGGAATTTATTGGTTGATGGTGGAGTATTCTTGAAGGGATGAATTTGACTTTTTCAAATGATTTCTGTTGTAGAATAAAGAAGCAAAGACATGGCATGGCCAAAAGATATTGGAATAAAGGCTCTGGAGATATATTTTCCAGCACAGTATGTCGATCAAATTGATTTGGAGAAGTTCGATGGGGTGGCTGCTGGCAAGTATACTGTGGGATTGGGCCAGTCGAAGATGGGATTCTGCAATGATCGTGAAGACATCAATTCACTTTGTTTGACAGTACTGCAACGATTGCTGGATAGAAATAATATAAAACCTCAGGATGTTGGTAGACTGGAAGTTGGTACAGAGACTATTCTTGATAAGAGTAAATCTGTGAAAACTGTTCTTATGCAATTGTTTGAGCCACTGGGTTGTACGGATATTGAAGGTGTAGATTCTACAAATGCCTGTTATGGTGGTACTGCAGCACTATTTAATGCAATTGCATGGGTAGAAAGCAGTTCATGGGATGGTCGATTGGCTATAGTAGTTGCAGCCGACAATGCAGTTTATGCAAGTGGAAATGCAAGGCCTACTGGAGGAGCAGGTGCAATTGCTATGGCTATAGGACCTAATGCACCTTTAGTGTTTGATCAAGGTATAAGAGCATCCTGTATGCGTCATACCTATGACTTTTATAAGCCAGATTTACGCTCTGAGTATCCTGTCGTAGATGGAAAGTTATCAATCCAGTGCTACTTTGGCGCCTTAGATGAGTGTTATCGTAGGTACTGCTTGAAAACAGAAAAAAAGCATCCTGGGGAAACTGTTTCACTCAACACCTTTGATGCATTACTTTTCCATTCACCATATGGTAAACTGGTACAAAAGTCATTCGCTAGATTAGCCTTCGTAGATTTTCTTAATACACCCAAAGAGAAGATCTCCGAAGAGCTCTCTGATCTAAAGAATTTCCATGATGCCAAATTAGAAGAGACTTACTTCGACAGGGACATTGAAAAGGCCTTCATAAACCTAAGTAAAACACAATTCACTGAAAAGACACAGCCAAGTCTTTTCATATCAAATCTAGTTGGTAATATGTACACACCCTCTGTTTATTCTGGATTAGTTTCATTGTTAATTAGTAAATCAATAGATCAATTAGCAGGTAACAAAGTGGGTATCTTCTCGTATGGCTCTGGATTTGCATCGAGTATGTATTCCTTGACAATAACAAAAGACATTAGCCCAGGTTCAGCTCTTCAAAAAATGATATCCACTCTGTCATACGTAAAGCCTCAGCTAGAATCCAGAGATCGTGTCACACCCGACGAATATACGAGAATTTTAGAGTTGCGTGAAAAAAATTGTCATACAGTTCCATACGAGCCAAGTGCAAATACCGAAAAAATGTTCCCAGGAACATTTTACTTGCGTAACATTGATTCCTTGTACAGAAGAACTTACGAGCGAGTACCGAAATTAGATTAGTCCAGTTTAGAATTCTCTTTACATTGTTCTAGTAATTATTTTATAGAAAATTAATTGCGTGAAATTGTTTACAGTTGAAAGTTTGATCATTGTTTAAAAAGTGGGTTCAAAATCGAACTGGCTCGAATCCATCGAGCTTTGTGCTTTAACTTGATTGGCTCTTCGAGACTTTTTAATTTTGAATTCTCGAGAGTGGCATTAAGAAATAACAGAAAGTAATCATGTAATTGTATAATAAGTTTTATCTGGTTAAAAATGACTTCCACTCTCAGTTACACATATTAGGAAATTGTAAGCCATTCTTTAATCCTATACTGGTGGGATTAATGTATTTTGATTTATTACATATTTAATAATTGCTTTTTTATTTTATTATCTTTATTCAAATCACTCATATTGTTATTTCAATTCAATTTACACGGCTCGTACGTTATAAATTTGTCAAAATTCCTACCTGCTGATATCAATGTTGATATCAATTAAAAATCTGTATCGACCATCAATCAAATCTCATCGATAAAGGATTAAAGAAGAGCTTAATATATATTTATATTACATATAGATTATCGTTCATTTGTAAATATGTTAAATATAATCTTACAGCTAGTAAAAGCCTTGAAGATGAGATAGCAATGCTCGCGCAGAAAATTCAAAGTATTAGCACCGAAATTCATTCACTTCTGCATTCAGACCTAATCATTCAAATGTTCGTATAAAACAGTGAAAACTGAAAGGCGCGAATTTTAAAAATTCAAAGTTATACATTGGAGATTGGATTCTACCCAACATCTTAATAACCGTGGCGCATTTTTCTTTAGTCTTTGTAGAAAATGAATTTTAGTTTTACTTACAAAATGGAGGACGCAAACGAATTCCAATAGTCAAAATGATGTATTATAAAGATACGTATCATAAATACCGATAGTGGTTATCGGTAAGCGAAAGTATATACAAATTATTTATTTCATATATAATACAACAGTCACGTTAACAATGGGCATCCATTAAAAGTGACATTATCATGAATCATGTCTTTTGCAAGATAATAATGAATTTGCATAGGCCTGTTTTCAAAAGCAGAATTTATTAAGTTTTTTCTCAATATATTGGTTACGTTCACATAAAAATGAATGTTTCACGTAAACTCTACTAATACATGGTACATAAATTATAGATGAACCAAATAATTTATGGATTTATATCTAGAGACTGGGTCGAATACTGCGTTTGATTAATATACCAAATGACAAGAGCAGCTTTTTATTCTCACACATACGTACGCACGCATCGGAAAAAAATTACTTCGTATATTTCTTTTCGTAACAATTAAATACAAATCAAGGTGCACGTCCAACAAAGCTAATCCCACCTCTTTTTACGACCAAAACATTTTTATAAAGTACTAATTCTAATTGTAGAGCGTAATTTTTTATTGAACGTGCCTTACAGGACAAAGAAACGCTGAGAAAAAAAAAATAAGGAAAAGAAAATGCGTTCCTTGATGCTCGTGATTAAACTTAACAAGATAAATTTTGTTTAATCCTTCACGTTGTTCAACCTGATCGTGATGAACTTTTTAAAGATTAAAGACAAACAAATGTTCGCTGTCAGAATAAATGAAACGTGGATCAAAGTTATTTGTATTTAACGTTGCATCGTATATTTGAAAAAGAACAAGAACATTAATTACACAAGAGATAGTCATCCATGGCAATAAATTGAATTGCTCAAAAGGCAGTTTATTTTGTTAAATTTAAAGAAGGTTTAAAATTTATTAAGAATTTTTTAAAATAAAGTCTCTCTATTATCCAGAGATGTTAAGGATTCTGGCGTTTTGTATTCTTTAACAGGTAATCGTGGAACATAACCTCGCGCCAGTGTATCCAGCCAAGGAAAATGTATTAGGGTTATAATTTATAAAGATTAATGTATTTTATCCGTGTATCGTCTGTTACTTGTTACTTTGTGTATTATAAATACACAAAGCGGTGTACGCGTGTCGCTTTGAGACGCTACTCGGAGAATAATGGCGCATATTTAACATTGTCAATTACGTATTTCCGTAATGTGCTCTCGAGATAAATATGCGCAGAATTATGAAGTTTATTGTCACGCAATCAATCGTTACTTTGTCACGACGTGATATCGCGAACTGCAAATGTTATCGATCGTAGACGTCGGTTATTCTTGTATTCGAAATTTTTATTTTACTACGAAAGCATTCGGTGGAGGTTCTACGATAGATTTATCATTGCGTTGATTTCGAGAAGAAACGAGAGGAGCATATTTAAAAGAGATTAATAAATAAAAAGTGCGCAATGTTGTAAACAAATTTTTTTTATTTCCCTCTATTCTTCCCTCTATTTCTTAGCATGACCTATTCTATATTTTATATTGGCACTCCTTGTGTCACTCGACACTGATCGTGATATTTCTACTGAGCTCTGTATGTTTAATGGCTTAGAATGTTTAATTCACGTGTCTGTCAATACTTATCTTTTCTTGTAACAAATTTAGTTTTTCAAACAGTATAACAATGTTGATTAGACTTATCTAAACTATGACGGTAACGCGGAACGTTGTTGCTTTAATATTTCACTACAAAATCAATTTCCTTGGAACATGATTTGTATATTACTGTTGGTAGTTTATGGCAGAAAGTTTGTATCTTCTTGATGACGTCACGAGTTAACCGATGGAGCTATTTTCATCGATTCCTTCGTAATCTAATTTGTTCTGATTTTGCACAATAATGACTGAAACGATGCGATCGTTGTCTGTTAAAAATGTGTCTTCTTCTTTTTCTTTTTATGAATTTATCTTCAATTTGCCACGTGTCGATAGTACACGTGATTGGAATACTCGCAGTTAAGATGGTTCGATCACTCGAGCACTTTCAAGATACAGATCTGCACTTTGCATATTATTTTGGCGAAGGCTTAACATTTCTCAAAAATGTTTCAACAATAGGCTTTTTCGATAGTTCTTGAGAAGTTTTATAGTTCCCCGTCTGATTCTAAGGATCGCTTTGGGAACTAGCGGAGAAACTCTGCCCGCCAAGCTACAAGTTCATGTTCACGTTTAGCTCGGCTACGACGGGATTCGCTTTGTCGACGGAGGTGATTATGACAAAACTCTAATTTCAGATTCGCCGTTACGATTTAGGCGCCATGATTTTCATATCGCCTGAAAACTGTAGCGTTGTGCATCTCCCTACTCATCTCTGGTTGCATATGTTGTGTGTCGTATCTTGGTTATCTTATAGTCTATGTTGAAAAACAGCTGTCATAGAATTTTACTGCTGTTGTGGTTTCGTACGAATTTTGTTGCAGTGAATCAAGTCTGAATTAGTCTATTTGAAATCAATTTATTTTTGGATAAATTAATTTGAAGAACAATCATCGAAATGGCTAGCTTTCATCTTATGCGAAGCATCAGACATCTGCCTGGTAAATTATCAGTTACTATTTTTCGGATTTATGAGGTTATGAATAAATTTCTGATTATATAATTTGAAAAAAAATATTTCATTCAAATGTCTTAATACAGTCTTCACTTTTTGAATGACGTCTATATAGAAATTTTACAAGTTTTTAGTATGGTGTGCAAGGTTTTTTTGATATATGAGACAATCCAATATTTTTATTCTAGCAGCATTTGTTAAGCAAGGCCAACTGTCCTTCGCTAGAAGTTGCATACCTGCTCAACTTTTTAGACCAGCTTCAATCCTCAGCGATGCCAAATATACCACAATGACATCTTCTGTAAAAGAAGGTTTTAAAAGGAATTTGCCACAGGTTTGGCACCCAATGACTATTCAACAATATAGGAAAATTGACGAGTTTTGTAAAACCTGCAAAAATAAATTGGACATTTTTTATGAATAGATTTCATCAATGCCAATGATTAAAAGTCAATCACGATCAGCAAGTACTACTGGAGATCATGTCCGTCTGTGGCAGCTGGAAAGATTAATTGCAGCATCCTTTGTTGGATTACTCCCTGCATGTATCTTATTGGAGAATCCTATAGTTGATGGTCTATTTGGTATACTTCTTGTTATGCACAGTCATTGGTAAGAAATTTCAGTTTCCTTTTGTTTCTTATCTCCTAGTGAATAGTATATTTATTTAAGTTTATAGAAAATAATATATATATATATATTTACACTAGGGGATTGGAAACACTGATTCTCGACTATGCTAGACCTGCAGTTGTTGGACCTGTTCTGCCAAAACTCTTAAGCTTCCTTCTAAATCTGATTTCCGCTGCAACACTCGCAGGACTTCTAGTTCTTGTCTACAATGGACCTGGCCTTGGAAAGTCAATTAAGAGCGCATGGGCAATTGGTAAAGAGGAAAACTGAAAATAGAAATCTACATAGCTATATCCATCAGTCTATGCCAAGACATTGTATTAGAAAACTAATTATCATATGTATATTATAAAGGAATAAATTATTGTTTTAGCTATATTAATTTGTTTCCCTTTATTTTTCTCGCTTCTTGAGTTTTTCCATATAACCTTTTATATATACAGCATAATTAATTAATACACTTCCACCTTTATAAAATATATGTATAAATAGAAAGGAGTTGAGCGTGTCGGGTTGTAACACAAAAAAATCTTTATTAATAAAAGTTGATTACAATCTTCATACGAATTATTTTCTCCAAAGGAATATTAGAAATCACTTGTTTTGATAATCTTGCGTCTTTATTGTAAATGCTTAATTGCATTATCTATAATACTCAATTCCAAGGATAATACGTTGCATTGATAGAGCATATGCGATACCTATTTTGTATCTATTTTAACATATTAGGGTGAATAGACATATAATATTAAATTATATCCTGTGTGTGTATTTGGAATAGCAATAACCCAGTATATTATAAAAACCCAAGGAGTTATACTAATCTTTCCTCAATTATATCTGAGAAATTAACTATACAAGTTGTAATCAATTAACCCACAAAATCATCCCTTTGCAAAAATAATTAGTCAAATAATAGTACTAATAGTGTTTATAAAACGCATATTGGTATTATAAGTTTCATAGTTGATTTTTCTTTCAATCATTATTATAAAAAGTTAAGAGAATTTTGTCCACGCGACGTATAACAATAAGAGTGACATTAAGTTAATATCTTGCAGTACTGCTACAATTAAAGTAATGTCTATGGCTTACAAAAACAAATAATGCTTTAACGCCAAATCATAATATTACTCATAACATGAGTACTACCTTGGATATAAATCTGTATGCATAAGATTCCGAAGTAGAAGATGAAATAAGTATTCATCTTCAATTCTTTTTATCTTTATACAATCCAATAAAGTAATAGCGTCTTTGGAAGCTATTGAGCTTTGTAAAATAATTGTTTTTAAGAAACCAAACCATAATTACTACATGAAAGGAATCTATGTAGTATTATTATTTACATTCCTTCAGTAAACTAATTCATGAACAGTTTCTAATATCGTTTGGTACCGAAGGAAATATAAATGATTAAGTTATTATTCGTTGAAAATATTTTTCACCATTGACTTCTTAACCTCTTCTGTTAAGAATAGAATCCAAAACAGTACGCAAACACCATAAACTTTTTTTTCTTAAGGCATTCAAATAACTGTTTCCCACACAATTCGTCCTGCTTACTTTTCTCCTCTACAATCAAAATGTCATTGATATAATAATTAAGTTTAAAAATACAATGATCTTTTCATGAAAAATTAACATCTCCATAATAATTATGCAGTCTCGTCTCAAGGTTATCCCGCGACACATGAATGTAACACTCGATACTCCAAAATAATCTTCAAAATCCAACACACCATTATTAACATATTGCATTCTCACAGTTTTATAAATAGATCCTATACCAATTACTACGATATATCAAATGCTTTTCGAAAGAAGAAACATGAAATAAGCTATTTCGTAATCGTAGTGATTTCATGTATAATATTAAAAAATTGTAACAATTATCGTCTTTCGTTTGAACATACCATGTTAGGCGACGTTGTCTACTCCTTTGAAAGTTTCAAAACGTGCTGAATGACTTCGTCAACGGTTTGCGTGGTTAACAATGATTTGACAGTGTCATCTTCAATGACAACTGTAAAAAGGAGTTTCACGTTCTCCCTCAGTCGTTCAGGAAATGGCTTATCACTGTCTGAGGTGATTGGTTGATGACCGCAACGTCTGATAACAGCTTCCAAGACGTCCTGAATTGGTGCACTAGGCCATCCGAATAACTGATAATGAAACAAATATAAGAAACCTTCATACTCTGAGCTAAAAATTATTATCAATAACAAGACAAATCAAGTACAGCTGTAGTGATAATCCTTCACAAATAACATGCCGCAATATTCACCTGCAAAGTATCTTCCTCAATGAGAATTGTCAAAAGCTCAACAATAGCCTTAAGCAATTGATCATTAGTCAGAGCCGTGGATTTTCCAGTTTTCAGCTTGGCAGCTGCGCTGGATGCAATATTAAGCAGTTGCGTTTGCAACTGACGATGTTCAGCTTCGCCCAATACATCTTCCAGGAGTTCACGATGCTTTGTCCGGATGTGACGCATTAGGCAGTCATGACGTATGAATGCGCGGCCGCATTCTGCGCACGACTGCGGTGGTTCCCGTCTGTGCGTGTTCATATGAGCTTGAAGAGAAGATTTGGCAGCAAATGATTTTGAACATTTGTCACATTTGAATGCTGGAACCAAAAATATTAAATATTATTATATGAACTGCCTTTCATAATACACAGTAAAAACTCACGTTTTACGCCACTGTGAAGAAGCTTGTGCTTAGCTAGGTCTTCTTTTCGCATAAACGACTTCTCGCAGACTTCGCATTTGAACGGAGTTGCTCCCTCGTGAACAAATTTTTTGTGCACGTTTAAACGGGCCTTACGATTAAACGCCTTGCCACAAATGTCACAGTAGAATCCATTTTCTCCTGTATGATGAAACACGTGCGCTCTTAATTGTGCTGCTTGAATAAACGATTTGCCACAGTATTGACAGACGTGGGGTTTCTCGCCAGTGTGCGTGCGCTGATGACGATTTAAAGTTTCCCGAGCTGCAAACTTTCTTTGACACTAAAACAGTATTACGTTCGTTTTATCACATATAGGGTAACCCAAAATTCATGGATCTAATGAGTACGGCGATATTCTTAAGGTACACGTAGGTAATGGGAGTGATCTTTGTATTATTTAAAAAATATTCGGCTTTTAAATGAGAGCCTAGAGCTTCATTGCTAAACCATCGTAAACTCTATGAACTAGACTTTAGTTAATAACTTGATAATCGAGTTTCTCAATATACTTACAATAGGTCCTCCGCGTCTGGCTTGCTTGCTTGCAATCACATTATATCGAAGTATAATTACAATTTTACTAAATAATTATGCACGAACTACGCAACTTAATTATGATCATTGTAATGATGGTCTTTGCATTATATGTTTAATAATGAATTTTACTTACAAATTTACATTCAAATGGTTTTTCTCCAGTGTGTACTCGGCGATGCTTCTTCATCGCCAGGGTGGATAGGAATGTTTTACTACAAAGGTCACATTCGATTGGTCGTTCCCCAGTATGCATGCGTTCGTGTATCAGAAGCTGTTGGTTTGTATGAAATTCCTTAGGGCAATGTTTACATGGCTTCTTTTGTCGTTGAGGCGTACCCGCGTGAGTGCGTAAATGCTCGCGCAAATTATCTTTGCGAGTAAAAATTTTATTGCAGACCTGACAAATAGAGGTTTGATCAAACAATTAAACGTAGAACGAACCGTGTTTTAGGTAATGAAACAATTTTTTTTTTCTTCTTTATATCAGTTTGGAAGTAAAACTTACTTGACATGAAAATGTGTTATGCAACTCGCCATGACATCCAGATTGCATTTTGTGTCGATTTAGATGATAATTACGTGAGAAATACATGTCACAAGGTTCGCATCTACGGAGACGAGTAATTAGAAGATAATCGTGATATGTGTTGTGATTAGGAATTTGTTTTCGTGTTCCTTTTTCTTTAAAGTAAACTTACTTGTAAATTTTTTGTGTCTTCGCATGTTTCGTATAGCGATGCTTATCCAAGGCTTTTTTGTCAGGAAAAGCCTCTGAACATTCTGTACAACTGATAGCATCATTTTCCCAGTGAACGACAATCGTGTGTCTTTCTAAGGAACTCATCTTTTTAAATGACAAGTTGCAATGCTGACATTTAAATTCACCGCCACTGTGTGCAGTCGTCAGATCTTCGGCACAACAATGACACTGACTGTCTGGGACTGGTTTTATTACTCCTTTCTCATTGTTGTTCTTTGAATTTTGAGAATCTATTATAAAACCAGTGAGACAAACATGTAAAAATCAGAAACAATACTTTTGGCATAGCTATTGATACTTTTATAATAAATGACAATATGATACTACTCAATGCGTACCAGTAGTGCTCGAATCTTCAAAGAGATATTCATCTGGGTCATCGGCATTTGCTTCGTCTTCTGAGTCATAAGTATCAATACTTCGCAATTCCAATATTTCAGTACTGTCATCTTCTTCTCTACACACTTCTAAATGTTCCTTCAGCATCTGAATGTACAAGGAAATGATAGTAATTAATTTTGTGGTATAACAGTTATAATAATTAGCTTTAGTATGATCTTCTTGCAATGATTTGATACGATAGAAAGAACTACTTTTTGATCACTTGACTGACAGTTTTTTTTAGATTTATAATGTTGCTCTGAAATTATTAAAGTAAGTTGCACGAAAATTAATATTACTTACATCTTCGGATTGAAATATACGATGACAAGTTACACATTCATAATCCGTCACAATTTGTATTATGTGGGTATTTTGTGAGAGAACTAAAAAGGAAGTTGTAAATTAAATAAAATAAAAAGCATATATTTTACATGTACTATAATTATGCACATAATATTGAGATACTTAAACAAAATGTAATTATTAATTGGATATCTGTATATTCTGACATACTATAAGTGTTGCATAATTCAGATAATACAACATATATGATGTAAGTGGCAAGACTATAGGCCGAAATAATATTTGTACGATAAATACAAAATAAACACTTCAAATATTTGCACATCAATGAAGATACATTATAAACGCGTTATTTTCCAATATATAGAACTACAAATCACATAACACGCTAAACCACGTTATCACAGCTTTTTTCTGCCTCTTGATACCGACTACTAATTAAAATGAGAAAACAAAGATAAAAATGAATCCAATAATTACAAAGAGGTATATAATATTATAAGAAACATATTTCGTATTACGATCAAAAGCGTACCTTCATTCAAATCTTCTTGAACATCCTCGTTTGCTAATATTACAGTATCATCTTGAGGATTGCCTGAAACACAATGTACAAAATAATGAGAATACTGAAAAGAGTCATCTACAAGAAAAGAATAATTAAAAGAACAAGAAACATACTAATTATGACCTCTGAAGTTTGGCCATTAAGAAATATAGTGTTCTCGACTTTAACGATTTCTGAAAGAAAGGTTATAAATCAACGATCAGTCAAATCTAACATTGCAAACAAGATTTTGTGCTTTAAATAATATATAAATCGTATTCTTACCAATAATTTCTTCCATGTTTGCTACTGGTCTATGTATAATACTTAAAAAGTAAATCCAAATGTATACTAATCTAAATCCAAACTTTCTCACAATGACACAATTGGTACAAGCCGACTTTCACTTCATTTCAATCAATTGTATTTATCACGGATTAATAAAAAAATCTAATGAACATAATTGTTTATAAAACGATGACACTGTTTCTGGAAAATAAAATCGTAATATCAAAGGCTTATAAACATTAGCCCCTGATGGAACAACCACCTTGAGGCACAACGCGTCACAAAATGGCCTACATAAAGGGGCACGCCTATCTTACAACAGAGGACGTAAGAAGTGAAATAATGGATCTACAATAACTAAATAAGATCATTCAAATATCTTACCATACAATCAATACAAATAGTCATTTCAATAGTTAAATATTATTTAGTACCTGATAAATAAATCAAATATTAATTTTTCATAAATGTTTTTCCTGCGTTCTGATTGGCTCCCCCAACGTCTGCAACACGTGATCTCTTTTCTATTTTCAATTGGCTACTCACGAAAATAGCGCTGCCAACTGGATAATAAATGTAGTACGGAAAAAATAAAATATGGTAGAGTATCAATGATTCGTATGAGGATTTACGTAGTTATTTAGTATAATGCTACGCCATAATGCCGTAAATGAACGATGCTTGTGCCGTAATAATTTTTATGATGCAACAGTTTGAAAAGAGGGCATTGGTCTGTAAACTAGTAGGTTGGCTAATACAGTAACCGCGCTAATATTAGAATTTGAATTGATCTACAATGTAATTATTCAATAATCTTTGAATCTCCTAAGGCCAAATCAAGTAGATGCAAAATTCCAATAAATATAAAACATTGTTAAGCGGAATTACAGAGGAATTAAATAATTTAAATCTCGTCGGTCGGTAATATAGAATTCCCTTAAATTGTCGTACACTTACCGACTGATGATAACTAGATAATTCTCTGTTTCAAACATAAATCCAATGATGGCAGTGAAAGTGCATCCAAGCAGCATTCTGTACAATAAATATTGCAACAGCCAGCTATTGTTCTAATCTGCCTTTATAACATTGTGCCTAATGATCACTATGGTTCATTAAATCACACCCACGTTATATCAAAGTAGGATGATCTAATTTTTCTATAACTGTTGAAGGTTAATACGAGAAAGATACTATTACTTAATAAGTTTGTGCAGGAAGTCACGTTACAGTAGTCTAAAATAGTATTGCTTACCACGTAATGCAAGATTAAAAATTATCTCGAGTCTATTCCGATGAACTTCTTAATTAAAAACAGACTAATTAATGCATAATTAATGTTATCCAAACGATAAAATATAAATAGGTGGTACAATAACAAGACAAGCACAATTCTTTTTAATTACGTTATAATAATTTATTTAAACATTTATACACCTATAATGTTCCACAGTCTTTAAAGTAGTTGCTCGAATATCTATAAGTTAATTTATTTATTACCTACAAAATAATAAAAGACGAAGCATTAATACAGTACCTAAAAATAATCAATGAATGGGTTATAGGTTATGCTGCTGTTAAATCATTTAACATCCCACAATTTTCACTAAGAACGGTGGGAAGCGTCCGGACAGTACATCTATAGAGCTGCAATTATACATATAATCGTAATCATCTATCGTAATCCTATCTGGCGCAATAGAGCTCAACGCATAGAAAAAAATTCCTTTTAAAACTCATGCTACAAAAAATTTTAGATTACAAAAAATTACAAAATTATTTCAACACAACATATCCATTGCAAGATTTAAGAAAATTTCTGAACTCTAAACTTTTCTAATACTTCGTTACAATAAATAATAACAAGGACCACAGAGCCTTTCAAGTTGCACCAGATTAACGAATGATTACCGAATAACGATTATTGATACGACTAACCATCGATATGCAACCAGTCTGATATACAACGCGCGATTACTACTTGTCAAGCGCAAGTGTGCGTTGCCATACAGATAAGAGACAAATGAATGCGATTAGAGTGACAATGATTATTGTTCATGCACTCGTAATCATAATAATTTACGTGTGTTTATTGTATTGTCTATTTTATTTAAACATTTAGCCATTAATGCGCGCCCATTCGTCACCTCTGCTGACGCACGAATACGAGCGACGGTTTTTATTCTTTGAAAATTACTTTCATCTTGTGCTTAAAAAACTGTTCTTTTTTTATTTTAGGTTGATACTGATACTGCTGCAGGACTGTTTCCAAATCCATGAAAATAAATGGCAAATATTTTATTGCCGATGACTCCTTTTTTTCGGTCGTTCGAAGATCGTTAACGATCTACAAGAAGATGAACTGTTTTCGCGCGGATCAACTAAGAGCGTGAAATATAGTGGGCGACGCACATTCATTTTTCTTCTTCAGTTCTATCGTTTTCGTGCATACGCGACGAATTGTTTTAGTGTGGGAGGATGGAGCAGTGTGTATAGGTTAGGTAGTTGGTATTTTTTTTTTTTTTTTTTTTTTTTTAATAATACTGTGCGCACTACGATGATATAATTCCTTCCCTTTGATCTTTTCGTTTCTCGTCGTTCTGAAACTCGATTTTATTGAACTGATCGTTTAACATCTTGATTAAACACTCAGTACAGAATAACACTGGATTTCAATTACATTCGTCTAGTAGTTTATACATTTTCTATTATGCCGTAATATCGTATGGTGGAGGAACTATATGGTCGTGTCTACTCGCGCATATATTTATTTTCTCATTTTCATTTTGAGTTCTCTATTACTATATTTATCGTGTCTCAATCTAACTTTTTATAATACTTTGTCTGATAGACTTGCTAATTCGTAAGACCGAAATAACGATAAAATTCAATAGTCACGTTATTCTTGAATTATTTGGTTAACTATTTATGAGATTTTTATTATTGTTTTTCTTCTCGCTCATATTTTCTTTTCCTTTCGGATACGATACATCTACTCATACGTTATCTATAGACACGAAGAAAACACGCAAGAATCAAATCGGCACATGATATGTCCCAAACGTAAGCACATGCTTTATTGGGCCAGTCGCTATACAGATATGGGACCACATTAGCAGAGATTTCAGAGATTAATTATAATATATATTTATAATTTATATATTTTTTCTGGTATGACAATCCGAGACTCTACCAGGTCTGTCGATACATTAAATTAACCCATATAATCGTTATTGTTACGTTAAAGCAGAAAAAGATGATAACATAGTCCCACTCCGGTACTGACCGATTTTCTTTTTGTGTTTGCAAGGGATGATTTTTCAAGTAGTAGAGAACATGCAGTAGAGTATAGTTCAGTCAATTATTTTGTTTAATTTCATTAATGTCATTTCATTTTTTTTTTAAATCTTTAAATCTTTTGTCGCAAACTTATATGTATGATATTCGGCGATATCGTTCATTTCAATTGTAATACTTACCGTTTGTCTCGGAGTATTCGATTAAGATACTACGCGCTCGCTGCGCCATCTGGCGACAGAAAGCCAATGATGAAATAATATTTCCAGCTCGCATTTTTGTGCGTGATTATTAAATTACCTGCGCTTCGTTGTCAATCGTTTACGCGCACGTTCGATGCTAAACGCACGATAGTGCTTGAGAACTGTTGAAGATATTTGACATAGTTAAGAAGAAGAAGAAGAATAAACGAAGAAGTTTCAAAGAACAATGATGGCAACATTCATACCTCCTTCGTTTATCGCATCCTATGGGTATCAAACGCAAATTATCGCGCAGGAATGATACATTGCTTCTTCATCCAGCTTGAGTTCATCTTCAAATGTATGTTGCACGTAAAGAAAAAAAACGTTGTAGCTTCCCAAAAGTTATGGACAAGTCATTTACCAATTGATCGTTTTATCAGTGACAGTCTCGATAATAAATGGTAGATACTCCTGTATGTACATAAAATAATGAAACAACGTATAACAAATTATACGATCTAAGGAGCAAAAATAATTACAAGAATTCCTATTTGTTTCCGGGAGTTTCACGAGCCGGAAACGGAATTTAAAAAATCGGATGAAATATTGGAAATGCAAAGAACCCGTATTGCGCACCGAGGAGTATTCATAAATGATACAAGTGTATTGTTTAAGAAAAAAATACTCCATTCTCATCCGATTATTACGATCGTTTTATCAGAATTCAAAAAATTGCAATCACTGCCCGTATGATAACGTCGATTATTCATTCCCGCGATGAATAAATGTTTTTTCTTCATATTCATGACAATACTGATATCATTATCTAAAAAAGCTTGAGTATGGTTAAATCAAGATGAGTTTCAGAATGGAAACTCTTGTTGCTCGAGTAATATGTATACATAGTGTGTGAATATGTTGTGCGATGGAGTCAAAGATATGAATGTCGAAGACAAAGTAGATCTATACAATTTGAGAAAACGTTTGCAAATGCAATAGCTTGTAGCGTAGCACGCGGCCACTCGTAAAACTAAAATAAATTAAGTACGACGATTATACTATTGGCGCTCATAGAAATGTCGAAAGATCGATCAAGAATTGATCGATCGTATTTATTCTCTGTGGCTGGACGATCCTTGTGATCCTTTTAATTAAAACTTTTTTTTAGATTAGTCACAACCGATATCAGATTCTTCGAGAGTACAAACGATCCAGATCGATACTCTTCGATCTTTCGATTAGTCAGCGCTCGATTCAGTGCTCGTAGTCAAATAAATACTAAACTTATTGCGAATTGCTCGTCTATCTAAAGGGCTACGTTTCGGTTCATATTACATTTAAGCTGCGCATGCGCGAATCATTTCCCCGTCGGTAAAGCAGTTACACTTCGCGCTTTACCGACCGGGACTGTCGATAAAGTTGCCGCTACAATTGAGCACAACGGATGATGATTCTGTGCATTCGATCGGTTTCTGAGAAGCTCACTAACAACATAAGCTCACCGATTTCTACCGATTGTGCCGTTGTCGTCCACGCTCGTGGTTCCACGTTGAGAATAAAGCTTATTAGAGAGAAATGCGCTACGTGAGTGAACGACGCATTCGAAACTTGCGCGTCTGGCCGATATCCTTGATCTTCGTGACTTCATCGGCAAGATCGACTCCGTAACTCGTTGAAGTGTTGTTTTCCTCTGAAACATAAAAGACATCACCTAGTTCCAGGAAATTGTGAAAAATTAAAAATTTCCGTATTCCATTGAAATGCGGGAAATGGAGGTTATGTAATCTCAAGAAACTAATGACAACATATTCAGAGCCTGGATTATCTACTATGGCCTATCTATGATATCAGACTAGGACAGGACTTTGGCATTAATTAAGAAAACCATCGTGACGTTAATCATCCGTATAATTACGATTGATATTTGTACATATAAGCATTGTTAATCTTTGGACGCACTGTACTCGTGCGTTAAGAACAGTTGGTATGAGTTTGAGAGTCACTGTTTGGATATCGTTGGATATTATCGAGAGCTGCGAAACATCAAGGTTCTACGTAAGATGGTCAGTGGGTGTCATGACGGATTGAGAAGGCGTCAGCAGGTGCAATGTGGTTTATGTCAAAGAGAAGTGGACAGGAGCTGCGGCGTTAATTCATGAAAATTACGAAGACCTAAAATATCATTTTTCCCTAAACACCAATACCAGATTATAATACGAGGCAGACGATTATTTAGACACGACTTCCGTTAAGAATATTTTTAAATCAAAGAGAAAGTTCTATGACATCTTGTAGGCGCAAACCAATTTTTAAGGTTAGATTTCTCTTTCGCTTTAAAATTACTCTACATGACGATTGAATCTAAATAATTATTTGTCTTGTAGAAAAGGTGAGGTCGTGTTTGAAAAAAAAATTACTTTTTAAACGCACAAAGATTTTATTTCGTTACCCCTACGAAGTATTGTTACGATCTAATAAAAATATAATTTATCCTATTTGCTTTGTGAGAAATTTTAAGTGTGTATGAATGTAGATTGGAATTGCCAATTGGTCTTTAAAATTCGTTTATATTATGATTTTCGTGAATCAAAATCCAGAGGGCAGCACCGAAGCTGTCATATTATCTTACCGGTTAATACAATAAACAAACTAGGCTAAGTAAACTAGGATGAAAGTCTAGGTGGGTCACGTCACTGTCTAAATTTGTACCGGCGCCATTTAGAATCCTTGGCAACGCACATCCGCTATGAATTTTCGATAGCAACGAGAAAGTCGACCAGCTCGAACATTGGGATTCCCCGTTACAAAAAAAAAGTGTTTTCATAATATCAAAAAGCGACGATCGCCCATAGCAGTTCCAAAGAAATAGTAAACTGTGAAAAACATGGCGGAGAGATACAGGCAAATTAAAAAAGTGCAAGAACGAATATTTATTTAGTCGAAAGAAAAAGACTTCTCCGGCTAATTTAAAAGACATTGGATTCTCATAACGACGACGTCGACGACGCCGTAATAAGATTCTCAAACGTATCTTGACATTCCCAGCCATTTCTGGCGAGGTCGAGGACATTTTTAACGTCCCTCCAAACATTTCCCGCGCAACCGCGACGCTCGATGCATTAAGCGCAGTGCACAACGCGCGCGCGATGACTTGTACCCTGCCGGCAGGTTAGAATGATCGCGACGCCAGCCATAAATTTTTCAAATGGATGCGTAACTGCGTGTAAGACCGACCGACTGACATGTTTATTGGCGTCCGAATATCCCATTGACATAAATTTCCTAGCAACTAGTCTGGCCGTAAGAGAGGAAGGTGGGAGCTCGAGAAGTCAACGCCAAGTGGCGTAACAACTTTACGGCGCCTAAGAATTCCGTAAGACCCTATAACAAAGAATTCATTCTCAAACAACAAAAAAATTACTACAAGATCTTTTACTAGTCGAACGGTAAAGAAAAAAAAAATATATTTTACATTTTTCTTTCGCCTTCGGAAATTCTACACCAATGTCCTTTCGTTTCCCCTAGGTACATCAAATTGTGACTTACCAACATAAAATGGCGCGTCGTAGGCGTTGCAAGGACCGGCGTGTCGTGTCTCCAGAACGAAACCCGTCACGCAGGCGTCCTTAACGATATGGCACCAGCTCGGATATGTGATGTTATTGGAGGCGCAGAGAAGTGACGTCGATGGATCCCGATCGCGATCCCGATCCCGGTTACGTTCCCGATTTCGTTCCCGCTTCCGTGGGCAGCGATAGGTGCAGGTCACGCATCGCGGATGACCCGATCCCATCTCTGTCAAACAAGTTTGACCCTCGCGACAACGTATCGTCGTGCAGTCGGCGCTCTCTGAAAAATTAAAAAAAATTATGGTTGATTATTGGAAATCAGTGGAGGACGATATCAGTGGGTGAGGTGGGGGAGGGGTTGATGATAGAGGGGTTGGCGGCTTGCTATAACATTAACAAAAGTTTATTAATTGATAAGGTAGTTTTTTTTAATTTTTCTTTCTTTCCTGAATATAATTATTACCGACTATTCACATTGAGCATTTTTAAAAAATGTCTGGCCTAGTTTTCATGTAAAGGGATTTATTTAGTATTTACTCCTGATAATACCTTATATGCTTAGGAATGTTTGTCCTGTATTTGTGATTCGATTATAATGTCGCATTTAACTATGAATGATTTATTGGTAATGCTTGGAGGCAAATTTACATAATCTTATTTTGAGAATTGAACGTGTGGCAATCGTGATTAACACCAAGGGACTTTTGCAAACGAGAAGCGAATGCCGTTTGTATGCTTTATGAACCTAATGGAATTTTGAACATGTGATTGCGTAAATGGAATTCTTATTCGCGATAAGAAATCAGTAAGATTAGCCTATGCGAGTAAAAAATTATTTTATAACTCAGTCATTCCTAAAAATTAAAGAATGGCCTACAGCCTACTCTGTAATTTTGTTGGTAACCATTTTTTTTACCGTATGTTTTTTTTTTCACCAAGAAATTACTTATTTCTCATCAGGAATCAAGTAGACGAACAATTCGTTGATAAACTTTCTGGTAACGAACTTTGGGTCTTAATAATAGAACGCATGAGCGATGTACTACGAAGAAAAATTCGAAGCAATTATTTCGGATGAATGGGGACAGTGCTTAATGCCTGAGGTTATTGCCTCGTTAATACCGGACACGTTTTCAAATACAAAGTATCCCTTGGCACTGGCCGTGGTACAGCCGGAGCCAAGATTTTCGACGATAACAGTCACGAAGATTAATTGTGGGGTTGACAATGCCAGGAAAATAGTTTACTAGCGCTTAGGACAAAATTAGAATACTATAACCTAAAATATATTATTCTCAATTAACGCAAAGAATGTCACAAACATTCGTGACGACAGTTGGTAACGTTCCAATAAGTATTTCAAACGTGTAAATTGTTCGCGGCCAGACAAAATATCCTTTGGTTCAATTTGAATTCTCCCGCCAATTTAAGCGCGGGAAATACGAAAAGTCAAGAATTCATCCGAGGAATTGATGGGCCTATCGTAAGAGTCCCTATAAAGAAGCCAAGAGGATTCTCTCGTATTATCCCGAGAAGAGGTCCTCCTGGGGGACTACAAGGAGAGGTCCTCAAATACTAAAGTGCCAGTGGTGCATATATACTCGTAGCCAGACACACGGCATAGAATATAAAAGGTATAGAGAAAGAGAGAAAGAGAAATGCGTACCAAGGTGCGCACGCATAACGTCGTTTCCGGTCGTGATTTATGATTCATAGATGGCGAAGGCGAACGCGCGGAATGCGTAGGACTGTCGCACACATACCACTACATTAAGTATGCATAAATATATATATATATATTACGTTCATTGAAAGTGGCACCACTGAACGCAACACCCGCCAGCACCTTTTGAATTCGTAACGTTAAGCCGCGCTGCCGACGAGCGACAATTGGCGAAAATGTCACTAGTTTTAGAAACCCGGCTGCATTTTCACGCGAGTACCAGTACGCGTCTAATTTTGTTTTTTACTGAATAAGTCAAGCAGGCAATTAAACTCATTCGGTCGGCTAAAAAAGACTTGACCTTTCTTGAGTTTCGTCGTTTCCCGGTCGACGATTGGACGTAATAATAGTCGCGACAGCGACTTAAGTATTTCTGCGCATTGCGCTCTAACGCTCGTTCTCTATTGTGACTACGTTAAGTGCCCACTTTATGCAGTTGTTTGCACCGTTTGTCATTATTCAAGCGAACGGGCAAGATTCCGCTTCGGAATCACTGAGCTTTACGTATAAGAACGTTTACGTCGTTCTTGACTTGTTAGAAGCATCAAGGATATCGTGACTTAGATATATGAATATGAGAATTTTTATTATTCGAATGCAACCGCTCATGGCTGACTGCATTGAGAAGTGCACTATGCATGCGAGTGCATATACGTAGGTATATGAAGAGAATCAGCTCTCTAATCCCAGCCCTTCAACCTCGAAGCGCACACTTCATTGAGACACTCGAGGAATGAGTGCGTAAGTATAAGTTGGTAGCGTGAATATAGCAAGTATACCTGTATTGGTTACTCGTAAGAAGCGTGCCCTTAAAACGGAGCTAATCTATTGACAGTTGAAAGTTGGCATACTGGAATCAATCACACCGCTTACGAACAATAGAGAGACCGTCGTTCCCCTAGCGGAGTGGTTTTGAACTATTAATCTTCTAGGCGCGCCACCGTACGGATGCGCTCGGTTTAAATCAGATCGATTTGCCGCGCTTTATTAGAGCACAGAGGGCTACACCGTTGGAAGTGGGACGATGCAACTTGAAAATAAACGAAAAACTCAAATTCAAATGGAAACATTAGAAAACTTAAACAAACGCCGTAAATAAAGATTCCAGGTGGACACAGCGGTTACCGAGTGAAGCTTCTAGAATAATTTTCCCTCGATTACAACTTGTCAAAGATTTCGCGGAGTGAAAACCTGGCTGGTTTCTATAGTCAGAGCATGTGCTGCCAAGAACTAAATCCGTCCTTCTTCGTAAACAGTGTGGAATTCTAGCTCGCGAATTTTTCACACGTATAGGGTGAAGTCCTGATGGTCGGTTTGCGCGGAAATTTTTTAATTCTCTTTTCCTTTTCTCTACCTCTTACGTTCTTCACTTGACAATCGGTAAGAATCTTGCCGGTCTCTTTACGAGGAACATGCAAGGCAAGGATGCATGTCTGGTACAGTGCTCTCTGGAAGAGCAGTACTGCTGATGTACGTGCGATCCTTACTAAGGCCCCGAGGGAGGATCTTCGTAAGGCCCGCCACGTTGAGATGCCCGGCATTAACCCCGGCATTACGTTCCGCGTACAACAATAGTGGAACCTGAGCTAGTTTCGCAGACGGAATCTTTTCTGAGTTCTGTAGAAGACCAACCGCGAGATCTGTATGCATGAGAAACTTCACGTAGACAGCGCATGGGTCTCGTAGGAAGATCATGTCCAGGTTACGCGTTATCTTCCTGATCAACGTAATCCTCGAGTATTCATTTCGTTCGAGGTTTATCGTCGCTGAAACGTTGACGTGTTTGAATTAAATGGCGGGAGCTGAGATTTGTCTGATGCAAAAGATCTCAGTGTAATGGACAACCAGGTTGATGTTAGTTGTTAGTATTACGTGGAGGAAGTGAAGGAACGGGCGAAAGGGTTATGAGGAATTTGCATATGGTGATATGGCGCGCGATTAGTAACGAGCAGTGGTGAAAGGTAGCTAAGTAGATGGATAGATATAAGGTTGGGTTAGGTTATGTTAGGTAAGGGTTAGGTTGGATAAAGGAAACAAGAAACAGAACTTTCCGTTAGAGCGCTATGAAAAGTTCTATAGATGAAAAAGAAGCGGAAAAAAAAATATGGCGGATGCACCTAAGGAAACAAAGCTTGACAGCACCGTTGCCGAAGATTACGCTAGCAGAACGAACAATCTGATATTAATTAGCACTGACATTAAATAGATACGTTAGCAGTTGCAGTACCCGGCGTGTCCAGCTATCCGGGTAATTAACGATCTGGGATAAGATCTATGTTGTCGGGAGTAAGCAGTGAGCTGGAATATAGTATATCTTGTGGGACATATACTAGTATATATTCTAAGGTTTTGTACCTGTAGGATACTGTGAGTATATCAATTCCTCATGTGTAAAGTATGTATGGTCGATTAACAAGCTGCTATCAATTTTCTATACTGCTGATTGCACGGCTCCGTCGGTAATGGCGGGATGTTTGAAATAACGTATTATAGTCAATGCTGTTTGCTACTACTGAGCAATAGCGTTCTGTGGCAGCAGTGAGAATTGCATGAGTAAATGTTATAATGTATGAATAATGAAGATTAGGTGAAATTTATTATAATGTAATAATAATGCTACAGGATAATGGCCCTTCGATTAATCTGTTCAATTGATTGTAGGAAGGAAGCGAAGGTCATAATTGAAGAATATAAAACTGCCATAAGAAAAAGATCTGCCTTTAGGCTCCATGGCAAGATACAATACACAATGCATCATCGTCTACAAGAGAATCCAGTGACAGCAGCAAATAACAGATTGGCAAAGTTTCAAAAGGTCACGCGGACGTCCCTAAGGGTCACGCCTTGTAAAATCCAGGTAATTTATAACCTATTACAATTGCCTTGATGTTTAGGCGGGTCGTGATTAATTGACCAAGCACATATGGTTTTCTTGTAGGTTTCCTTTCCGCGACCGGATCGAGATTCAATTTGTACCATTAGACAAGATTTCTTATACGAGGATTCCGTTACTATTCCTTAAAGATATTTTTTATTTACTTATCCAAAAAGAACGAAGTTGAATGCAAAAAATAATCACTATACAGAATTTCTTCTCAGATCTTCCTCTGGAGTTGCGACCTCCTGGACAAACAAGAATCCGTTGGTAAGTTTGGCAAACGTTAATTCGAACATGACTCTTGGAGGACTCCACGTGCACAATCTCGGACTGGTTCTGGTAAGAAAAAAAAGAGAAAAGAAAAAAGAAAGCAAATTACTTAACGCGTTTACAACCAGACTCATAGTGCTCTTGTACGTAGGTGAAGGAGAAGAAGAAGGATATGAGAGGTAGAAGAGTAAACGGAATGAAAGAAAGGACGAGGAGAGGACGAAGAAGAGGGGAAAAAAGGAAGAAAGCAAGAAACGAAAGAAAGAAAGTCGTGACTTGGCAAACAAACCGCCAGAACCTTGTGTAGGCATCTAAAAGTCTGCTGGAACTTTTTCAGGCTTTTTAAGGGTCTTTATGCTGATTTTATGGCATTGGTTTTCGACTGGAACGTCTTCAGGCTCTCGAGAATTTCTCTCTCGCTCTCTCCTGATGCTCTCATGTATTTCCTCTCTCTCAACAGTCAGGACCTCAAACCTCGCTACCACTTTAATCTCCAAAAAGAGTAGGTACGGCATCTACCTGTCTGTCTAGCTACATTTCTCCTTGTCCGACTGGCTGCTCTGCCAGTACGATTGTGCATATTATGATATTTGCAGACGCGGACAAGTTTCGCACCTTCTACACGAGTATTTGCTGTGCGACACCTTCGTCGCGGAAACCGGCCGCTTATTTGCTTATTGACTTATTTACTTCGACGCCATGGCGTCGCGTTGTGTGCCGTGCTCTCTGTTCACCCTACGGCGTCCTGAGTGCTTCTCATACCAGAGGACGCCTGAGGACACGTGAGGATCCTTCGGAAATCTCTGACGATGAGTATCCACCACATGACTTAACCTAACCCAACCTTCGCTTCTACTCTAGACTCAAAACGATCATTCTTCATCCTTGACAACCCTTATTCGCGTACTCGCCAAATCCTGATGCTCCGGGTCTATACTTTGCCAATGACTGTACCGAAGCTGTAAAGGCTGTGATCCCTTGACGAGGAAGACTGGCTTTATATGAAAATCAAATTTACTCAACGTCGTACGGTACTGAATTTAGCCATTTTTTTGCAGTAAAAATAATTTTCTTTAATATTTACACCGCAAATAATTAACGTTACGTATAATAAGAGTTGATCTGGACACTTCAAAGATTAAGAGGTATTACAAGACATTTTATTTTCCCTATAAAATTTTACTGAGTTCTATATAAATATTCTACTCTGTTTTGAAATATGGCTAAAGACGAAAATAATTGACAATTCGAAAATGATTATAGTCTTTAACAAAGTACATAAGCATGCATTGTTATACACAGCTGCGAATTGCAAGACGGTTAACAATGTTAACTTTAATGCATGGTCCATTTTAGTTTGCTTATTTTCTTTTCAGGAAATTCCACGCTACTTCTTTATCTAACTTGATGCGTAACGCAACGCAACGTAACGCAACAGCTTACAGCAACACTCGTTGAAAACTGGCACGCGGCTAACTCTGCGTATAAGGAATCATCACACGATCGCTTATGTCGCTCAGCTTTGCAATATAATCGCTCGCATAGAAATACGACAAACACATAAATATTCAAGACATTAAATCACCCACAGTCTAAACCAATTGAATAATTGTTAAAAAAATTTAAAAAAAATAAGTAAAATCGATTTCCAATAACGATCTAAAACCCGCGATAAACGTATAATAACTTTATCAATTTCTATTTATTAGGTTTATATACGACCAATCATAGAAACCCGTCCATAAAAACAAGATTATTCTAAACAGTCTCGACCGATTTTCCTTTTCATATTTACCCGCGCGAAACCGCACCTACGTAAACATAAACACGCCTATCTACTATTCACAATCTTTAGCCAGGTAATAGATTATGATAAAGAATAATTTTCATATCGCCTTATGGCTCTCGGCAGGATCTTCTTATCTCCCGTAAATTTTTCCAGAATCAGATGCTCAGTAACACAAGTAGATCGCACAACAAGTTTCAACGGCTTTTCGACGCCGGGTAACAGACGCCTTGATTCCCTGGCGTATAGAGGTTTGCATGCGACTCTTAAAGCTGCACTGTTGTTTACAGTATCGAACATCAGGGGGATGACCATAGGGGACTCCTGGTCTAGGGATGGATTTCAAATAGGTACCACGGAGGTACCCAAGGCATTCAACTCTGGTCTTGCACCCGTGAATGTCGATGTCGACGTGGACGTTGGTGTGGATGTGCTTGGTAAATGTGGATGTGGATGGAGAGACTTGTGCGAGTCTCACAAAAAGACAAGCTAGCACATGGACGCCGGTTGGCGGTGGCCAGACGCCACGCCACGCCACTCCATTCCACTCGACTGTACTCTACTCTCTACTCTCCTCTTGAGGCTACAGTGTTACTCTTGGGTCCAGGGCCCATGGTCCGTGGCCACGAGGAGGACCTGGGTGTTCTGCAGAATCGTGGACGCCGTGCCCTTTCTATATATGTATGTAGATATATATATATGTGTATCTTCATGGCGTATGGGCGCAGACGGGGTTGGAACTGTGTACTGGGGCCCAAGGAGACAGCATACCTCATGCAGTCATGCCACGAGGCCCACGAGTCCTAACTACAAGGTGCTCAACTTTGTTTGCATCTAACTCTCCAGATGGATCTGATCTGGTGCACAGAAAGAGTAAAAATAAAAAGAACTATTAGGCCTTACATAGTTCATAAATTTTCCTTGGTTTTATCCTTCCCTAAAGGTCTCTTTTGTATTCTTCTATAATTTTCTCGTCGTTTCCATCGACTGTCTTTCATCGACTGCTTCGTGTCACCAAAACCGATCAAAGGGACGAATCCATCACTCAAGCCTCCAGCATCAAACTCGACAAGGGTCTCATCCACTGTCAGCATAATCCTCTCGTAAGTAAAGTGACCCGTCAGGAATGCCACCCGGAAAAAGACTTGGGGTTCGTTTACACGGGAACTTTATACCGTCACTTAACGTAGAGGAACCTTCGTTTTCCCAGGAGGTGAGTGTCTCGTCTCGGTTTCATTGGCTCCGGACTCCTCGTGACGCGTCGCACACTAGTCTCCAGCAACGGCCCGACCGGGCTGGTCGGTTCATGAACCCGGTAGAACCTGGAAGCCAGAACTGCCATGGCTATCGACAATAAACTTTTCCAGCAACTCAACACGTCTCTTGCACCAGGTTACATAAATATCTATACATACCCCTTCAACGAAATGTAACCAGTTTCGTTTCCCACTGCAGACAATCAGTAACCGCAGACCAGCAGCTTACCAGACTTATCAAGTCTAGGTCGGTTCAAAGCCTGAAAACTTCATTCAGCTTCTTCAACTGGATCCTTTCAACTGACTCGTGAACTTTGACTCCATCATTCTCTCTCCCTCTCAATCGTTCTCTCTTTTTATCTCTGTCCCCTAACTCTTCTTCTTTCTGTTCAGATTGAAACTCAAACGTGCAGGTCGCGTGGGCGCTGCTGCGTGCGGTGAATGACCGGAGGGCAAGGACGCCACAAGGACATGCGAACGTGTTACGGCTCTACGCACTCATACGCCCTTACACGCACTGGTGCACACGAAATCGGCCTTTTCCCATGTCCGCCGATGCATGACTCTGCAGGGTTAAGATCATTTTACACTCGGTACCTTTATAATGACTTAGTATATAACTTTCTGTTTATTAGGCTCGATATGCTCCACTTTGAGCCCTTTGGACGTCCGTTTCTCCGCCACGACATCTACATGACACTTCAAGCTTCGTCTTCACACTCAAGTGATGCTGCGTACTTCTTGACAACGTTCCACTCGACCATGATTATCAGGAACTAACGAACAATCTCAAAATGTGGGACGGTGGTACGTGCGAGTAGTCGTCAACTTTTTTGAGGTTAAGACAAGGACCTAGTTGACCCAGATCCCAGTGACTTTCCTGCACCTAAGGTATCTGCTGGATTTACTTCATAATACAGTTATAAGCTCGGTGGATCGAAGTGAATGATCGAGATTAATTTATAATTAATTAAACGATTGAGTACTGTCAATTAATTTTATACCTGATATCCGCTTAATATTTTATACTGTAACTTAAGACCTGGTTCTTCGTACCGGGTCCATGCCGCTTACGCTTGGTACCTATGGTCCGTATATATATACTGTATATACGTATGTATCCTTTAGTCGAATATATGTAAGCCCGGTCGTGGCATAACCGTGAGTTCCGCGAAGAGCCACTCCGCGAACGGATACGTTTCTTAAAATAACGCGAGACGCACGCATACGAGTGCATATGTAAATTTTACGTAGGCATAAATGATGCGAGCGAAAACGTGTCGAGCCGCTTTGGAATGGCAGGTAAAAAAGTTCAGGTGTCACCCGTTATATGTAACAACGCTGTTGGGAGTGCTTGAGCTCAGAATACCAAGAGGGATATCGTGTAGGATTAGGTATGTATTTTTTTAAATTGATTATAAAAATGTACAATGTCCATGGACTACGGTTACCAAGACTGTAAAGTAGCTGTCGTGCATTGTTATTGTTACATTGTATTTCGCACTGTTGCGTCCATTCAGTTCTCATAGCTGCACGTCGTAAATCGGTATAAAGTTTGTGGACGAACTTGTACGGAACTAGTTGGACGGGTCGAACTAGAAATATTGATACTAATTGGTCAGCCATGCATGGACATTACGTGACCATAGAGCGTATAACGACAGCTTGCTAATGTTCACGATGTCAATCGATTGCTCCCACTTTTACGCTTGAGTCCTACGTTAAGCTTTGTTCACAACGAGCGGTTTCTGACGAGATTACGTGTTGACTTGGACATTGACGTGCGTTTGATTTTACTTTGTTATTGTAAAAATGAAAAATTGACTAGGGATATTTATGGTAGCGTCATAATTTAGATTTACATTAATTAGGTCTTTTTTTTAAATTAGACATTGATAATTGGTACTTGCGAAGAAATGCAGCGACGACGGCCATTTTTATTTTGGCAGACCCCTTAAGGTTTTCTTTTTCGTAAAACTCATGCAGGTAAAATTATGTCAGGTTATGTTAGGGTAATTAAAGTTTAGTATATGCTTTTGGAGGTTAAATGCGATTAGGTAAAGTACTGCTCGTGACGGTGGGACGAATGGGCCTTATGAAGAAAGAAATGGGTCCCTTAAAATTTGGATATCTACGAGAGACGCAGTTCGTAGGTATTCAAAGAATTTTATTATTCCTCGTGGACTCCCGTTTAAGGACGCCATCTCTTGGTGAGTTTATGGCACCCTGTCAAGATTCGGGCGTGCGCGAGGGGCTCGAACAATAAGGCCCATTTCGATGCAAAACAGAAACCGACTACGTACTCGTACGTATGCGCACCAGCAAGTTTTGCTAATAAAAGATTTATTTGTCCGAAGGGCTTGTCGTCTACGTTGGGCCTTATTGGTTATTAAGGCCCAGGACGTGTAGCGGCTGCCACGTGATATCCGACGAGGCCCATTGTCAGAAATTCAAGATTCTTTATCGCAAAGATTTGTATCTATTTTTACAAGCGATGCTATTTTCGTTGGGTCTTTATTTAGAACGGCCTTTGGGCCTTACACATACTGCGCTACGTTATACCGTACATATATGCACACTCCGTTACCCTCCCCTATAGGGCGATCCGCGGTAAATTCTATTTTTAACGAGGTCCCTTTATACGTATATTTAAACCCGGATCCATTTCGGTGGAATGCTACTGGATCGTGATACAGCGCGACGCATTCTCAGGTCCTCTTTTGGGCCCGTTGGTTCCCTTTGAGTGTGTTGGGTATCATCGGCTTGCATCATCCCCAAGATGGAAACTGATCCAGGCATCCTAGACGTCTAAAATATATTTAACCGAACGCTGCAATATTTCATTATTTTATTACATGGCCTCGGACCTACTCAAATTTGCATCCTTCGACATGAACCCCTGATGAATATCCAACGAACTGACCACAAAAAGCACGATACTCTTACACTACTGATAATTATACTGTAACACCACCATCACCTAGTCTACTTTAATCTACCCCTATTTATGTATTACTCTACTCTACCCGAACCCTACCGCACTACAGCACAATTTAGCCTACCTTCCAACAGTGAAATAACCCACCCCTGCCGGCGTCTTGCTCTCCGCGACCTTTAACGTCGGACGTGCTGCGAAAGAGCCGACGGCTCTGACCCGAGTACTTTCGCCGTCTGGGTCAGTGGTCCGCCGGGAGAGCATTAAAGTCGAGCGTCCCGACGCTACTTTAAGAGATCCTAAGCAAAGCTCACCAAACGCACGTTTTAACTCTGAATGCACTGCGTTCTCTTTACGCTGATCTTAGCAATATCTAACCTAACCCAACCTGTCACTCAAAGCGTTGAACTGGCATACCGTCATAGATATACTATAGGACATTATTCTACACCCCATAGAAGAACATTCATCCAGGGTACAGAGCGCCGTGTCTCGCGAACGTCCAAGAGGGAAATTCTTGTATGAAATTAATTTGCATGTAATCCGTCGGCGGGTGGTTTTTGCAGCTACCAACAGATGCCGCGCGTCTCGATGTCTCAGCGAGGACAGCATCATCTATTATACCCAGGAGGCGGTTGCATTGCTATTGGGGCGTCGCGACGCGTCAACTTGCAGAAAGATCGATTAATCATCATCCTCGTCGCTGTGGTCGTCGTGCTTGTCCTCTTTTGAAATTGTCCTCATGCTTGTCTCGAGAGACAGGATGCTCGGACGTCGCGACGCCTCTCCCCTTGCGAGAAGGGACGAGGGTCCCTGGGATTTAACATTAATTTTATTCTGGCATTCCCCTCTGCTCCATCCTCTACTTTCTTCTCTTATTGGCAAGCAGGAATACCTGGTACGTTATTCGTTTTTAATGACACTGTTGGGTACCTGACTGGCTGGTCTCATAGGACCCAAAGGGGACCCATAGAATGGCTGAGGCCCAGAATCCCCCCTAACCAAATAAATAACACGAGATCCTCGCGCACGCGCGGTTATGAGTTGAAATATATTGATATTAATTTCCTGCTACTGTATAACACACTGTGCTATACATATACTGGCCCAATGGCAATGTGCATGACATACGTGAATGCGTATCTCCAGACACGTCTCTCTATATGTACATACACATGTATATATACGTAGGGCCCCTTTTAAACGTTCTCAAGTATGCGTAGCTAATAACACCGGACTCCATGGGGCCCCTCTGTCTTATTTATCGCCACTTTCGATTCATTTCTAGTTCTTTCACATGGCAGAAGAAGTTCGATACCAGTCGGAATCACGTAGGGCCCCCTCCCTCCATTTTTCTTTTTCTTCTTTTATCATTCCCACACCATTGGAACCTCCGACGTCAGCATCGCCACACCAGCAACCTGCAGAGACAGTGTCCAGTGCCGCCACTGCACCATTTGGAGTATAATACCGGCTGATATAATTTGTCACATTGGAATCTCTAAGCAAAACCAACGTCGGAGCCTCAAACTCGGCAGACAGTGACGGCGTCAAGAAACTTAATGTGAGTGTTGAACCGAAGGCTTTGATTTCTTGTAAGATTTCATACCGCAGTCTTCTTTTAGCTTCTTCATCAATTTCTTTGTGTACCCTCTTTATCTAGTCCTCCTTATGCACCTGCCGTTGCAAATATTACCAGCTGCCATGTCACAGTCCTATATCTCTTTTGAGGCAGGTCGTAAAGATCATCCACAGGACATAAGACAGTGCTATTACAAAAGAAGTAAGTACAAGGAACTGATAATGAGCCGAAGGTTCTGCTGAGAAATCGTTCCTACGGCTCCGTGGGCCCCTGGGCCCAATTAGCTCCGAGCTAAACCAAGGATCGCGTTTCTGCTAACGAAGCTCTCCTCCAAGCGTCGCTCTTTCCAGGAACACGATGATGGGAGTACATGGGATGATGACAGAAATCACAGAGATCCAACGTGCACACAATCTGTACAGTAACCTGACACGCTTTTACAATTAGATCTCGCGAGCCGTGGATTCCTTTCTAGAATATTCAAGGAAGGCTCACCGATATTATTCACTAATAAGGTTAATCGGTGAGCGAGATGAGCATCGAACGGAGATCATGAGAAAGTCTTTAAAGCAGCAGACTCACCCTTGCAGTGGCCTTTATAGGCGACGGGAATGGCGCGACCGGCGCGGCAAGCGGCGAGACGCAGGTGACAGGCGCTCTTGTAGGTGTTTCCGTCGGCTCCGCAGACGGGGCGCACGCCCGCGACCTGGTGAGACGCCTGAGGGCACCTCCTCGCGCACCTCACGCAGTGCGGACTCAGATTCTGGTCCAGCAGGCAGCTTCGACCCTGGCCGCAGCGCACCCGTGCGCACGAACCTGCTCGACACTTTATACGTTATTACTCGCGGTGATAATCGCCCCCGACACAGTCCTTCGTTAACCCCCAGCTCTCTAAAGATTTTTAGTATTTTTATTCTCGTCGCTGATCTCCTCTCATCCTTTATTTCAAATAATACAAACACCTCTTGACACCGGTGGTTCCTGTCACTTATATTTTTGACACGTGCACACGCTGAAGCCTTATTGAATAAATTATTTACGACCCCATGAAGTCCCTTGTTACTTTGTTACTGTTTACGACATGCTGCCCAGTAAATCGGTGTCGGATTACGTGACTCGTTACGCGACGCATGCGCTCCTTTGCAAAGTGACTACGTCATATTCGGTTAAACGGAGGGTTCATTGAATGCGTTATGCACGGAAGCCTTTATGGAGATGCATCTCTCTGGGATCATGTTACTCGATTGGACGGTTGAGCTGATTTTTATTACGAGAGAGAGACTGTTTATCGGACTGATGGAATCGAGAGGAGATCAAACTGTGAGATCTAAGGAAATTTAATTATAAATAAATATTTTCTTTTGCTCGTAGGACATTGTGACTTTAGCTTTCCCCTTTTTGCCCAGTGATAAGTACTGATAAAACGAGCTTATCGTTTTTATACATTGTCATTCTTATACTCACTTTGACAGTGGCCGTTATAAGCCACAGCCAACTCGTGACTGCCCTTCTTACAAGCCCGCTTCTTCAGTCTGCAAAGACTCCTGTAACTTCTTCCGTCGGTACCGCAAACTGGCCCACCGCCTCTAGGAGCCTTACACTCCGGACTGCAGACGCACCTGGGTCTACCCTTGCGTACCACACACTTTTTTCCTTCCTCGCAGCGTACCTCTGCGCAGCTTTCTAAAAAAAAAGGTAATAAAAAAATTTATGAGCATTTTTCAAGATTTTTTTTTTCCCTTTAATCTCGCTCCTTTCTCCTCACCTCTGCAAGGTCGACAGGGTACACCACCGCCCAGAACCCTCCAAAAGAAGAGGGCGCCGCTATCGAGGTCGTCCTCGGAATAAGCCGTCGCGGCGGCTGCATTCGATGCACAACACTCTTGCTGCGTTACGGCCTGTGATAATAATTCCTTGCAGCGACCGTTACTTATGGAGGACCAGCATATACCGCCTGTAAAGGAAGAAACAAAAAAGAGCATTATAAAGATTGGCGAAATTGGCAGAGACGCTTTGAAAAATACGACGCTCCCCCATCGCTAACGGGGACGACGGCCGTCGACGCCACCAAGAATCGTGAGCTGGAAGGATTATCGTGATTCGCAGATCGACCAGCAGTCCGACTTGGACGCCCTGCAGCTCTGAGTCTTCTGAGAAAGCTACCACCTTTTTTTTCATTTGTTTTCTTGTAACTCGAACTTCTTTCTTCTTTTTCATGCGTCAACGCAACCTTACGCAACGACCTGTCGAATTGTGACTCCCGCGGACAGTTCTCTGCTGCCGTCACGAGTGATAGACAGTGAAATATCGTTTGGAGCAAGATCACGCATTATAAATAGAAACCGTTCGCACAACAGTGGTCTGTTGTATTCTGAGCAATCTCAAAGAAGAGTAAAAGACAATATATTGTTTTAATTTTGGAAATTAAAAAAAAATGTTTATCTTACAGATTATTTTTGTCTATATTATGTTTCTAGAACGCTCATAGGTATGTACGTGACAAAATTTCATTCTCAAGGGGCCATCTTCTTACGTGTCTCGACGTAAAGGAGTCCTCTGATTCTAATATTTGGTCGGAAATTCCATTTTCTCAACGATATGTACACAGAAAGTCTAACGCTTTCGCGAAGACTGGACTGAGTTTTCATTCGCACGTATAACATGGTTGGTGCGCGAGATTCGCAACCGTCGGTATTCGTGTTTCACATTCTTCGTGGCATGACAGTGCATCGGGTGCCCGGTGACTGACTATTTAATTTCATACTATCGAAAGGTGCCATACGACAAGGATCGTAGAAGGTAAACGATCGCAACATTACATTCTAAAATACCTGTACTAGAACGACTTAACGACATTCGCCATTTTTCTCCAAGACAGACCTGTCAATTTGATCAACTTTTCCCTCAACTTTACGCATTCATTAAATCCGCATGAAACGGATATACAATTTCTCCTCCATTAATACCTTAATTCAACCAATAATTCCTTTAACGAATGCAATTTTAACGCTATAGGCGATTAATTAATGTCCCAACAAAGTCACCAAGGCGCTATTAGCTACGTCACATAAAAGTGGAACAAGGTTGGTTCTAATGGCAACGTAAAACCCGAGCAAGGAATGCCGTGGGAATGGCGCATAGAAAACCGTAGTGGTTAGCAGTTCGTGATTCTAGTCGTAGAACGCAAAATGACTGACATGCGAATGCCATTGGCTTCCGCTCGTTATGCAGCAATGCAGGCAACGCAACAGCAAACGCAGCAATGTCGCCATTGATAAATGGCAAGCGTTTGTCTGGCCTCAACTAGAAAATGTCTAAGGGGTGTGGCCATTTTGATATGCATTTAAAAAAAAAGAGTCATCTTGCATGACTAAGTAAACCGAATCAGAAGCAAAGCGACTATTGAGGTTATGTTAAATCGAACGATTGTAAATTCACATGAAAACGTTCGCACCAACGTCACTACTGTCAAATGGCAGGACGACGCTTCCAGGATCCCTAAGCGCTATGTAAGCGCACGGAATTTGCTTGCGAAAGGACGCGTCCCTGTCTTTGAGCGTCTTGACGCTTCTCTCTGACTTCGACGTCACTCCGGTTGTCGTGGAGTAGTCCGTGTGCGTCACCAACATACCAAGCAGCATCGGTCGCGACGTAACTTTGCAAAAGCTCAGCATCCTCTGCGGCGTCGTTATATCCTGCCACGACGTCTACGCGAAGTAACTCAGCGTCTAGGCCAAACATTTTACAATTAGCTCAGACCCATAATGCGTCCTAATGGCTATATAATTAACACAATGGACAATCGACAAAACCAAACAAAAAGTCACTAAGAATTCAACGCTCTAGTATAGTAGGAGTAGTGGTAGGTGCGCGTTTATACCCAGCCGTGCTCTACCGAGTCTCAGTGATTCTCAAATGGACGCCCGTTTGTAAGATAAAAATATCTAACAATTTACAAGTCTTTTAGTCACCCCAATTCCAATTATAAATTTTCTCTTCCACGAGTCACTATCTGTACATCTGATTCGTGTACCAATTAGAATTTTGATCGAATTTCTAAATATTTTTCTTTCCCTATAATTTATGAGCGAAACGATACAACATTTTCTAATAGAATTAAGAAGCTCGTTTATAAATATTACATTTGTTCGATTTTCCAGCCACCATTGTACACAAGTTTCTATAGAAGCTCCGCTCGGAATACTAATGTCATATTTGCACGGAAATAGAACTAGTATTATGAAAATAACGACAATAGCTTAAAGGCTATAAAAGGCAAGAATGTATCGATGCTAATAAAAGGCAAGTATTCACGCTGGGAATAACCACTGGGAACGTATTGCGGGTAAGCAACAGGTCAGAAACGCGTGTCACGCGAGTGACCACCCTTATCAGAGGAACATTTAAATAACGAGGCGAGCAGTTTCTAACGTTCTACTAACGACGCGACACGCTGCATGCTCATGAAAAGAAAAAAAAAAAAAAAAAGAAGAAAGAATTACCGACACGAGAACTCGCTGCACCCTCCATCTCATTGTCAGTGCTTATTGTTGTTCGTATCGCATTGCCAATCGTCTGGCAATGTTGGATAGTAGCTACTAGTCTGCCAGCATGATTCAGTAACGAGATGTTAGATTATTTGTTTTTGTACTATTTTCATAAGGAATTAAAAGACATCGATGACCTGGCGCATTGCTAACGAATCGATTGGATTGTTATGATCGGGAGTCTTTGCGGAATGTAACAACACTGCTTATGTGTCATTACATAAAGCGTCATTGGCAAATACAGCGGAGACACGTATAATGGAATTATTTGAAGTTAAAATGTAAATAATAAAAATGTGAATAAATTATCTGTGCAATATATTAAAGAGTTAAGTGGCAATGTTATTCAATGGATTACGTTACTTGCTATAGTAAATATTTAACTTCTTTTTTTTTTTTTTTTTTAGTATTTACCCTGTACCTCAGATTCCTTATAACTTACGTCATGCGAGGTAAAGAGTATCTTGCTGAAGCGCGAACAAGAAATAAGGATGAAATGTGACGCAGGCGCCAGCTGAATAAATTTGGACGCCGGGCGTCTTTGCCACATTGCCACTGACCTCCCTTAACTCGTTCGCCGTCAAACGGCAAAGCGAATGTCACTATTTTTACAGCGTTAGACTGCGTCGGTCGTAAATTATGCGAACAGTGATTCACACCCGATGGCTTGTTAAAGTTTAACAGTTAGACTGTTACGTAAGACTAAGGCCTCATTCACAACGAGTAACAGCGAGCCGCTCTAAATTCCAACAGCGAGACCAGGAGCATCGGACTCTACTTAAATGTCGTCGTGCCTGAATTTTCAAAGAGAAAAACGTAAGGCGTTACAATTTTCTAATACAGATAAAGAGGCAACCATTATTCGATTGTTAATATCAACGTAATAATTAATTTATATAATAATCATTTTTAAGTTATAAATTTGCTGGGGACAGAAAATAAATCTGTTTCGTCTACTAGCATCGCGCTTTAAAAGTTTAAGGCAAATTTTCACATGAATACCCTGAACCGTATCAATGCTAGAAGTCTGCTGCGCGACTCCAGACCCTAGGCAAAGGGTCAGGAGATTACGTAGTACAAGGTAGAATATATATACCATACATTAAGAAGGAATTACGTGTGGCCCAGTTAAGGTCGGTCCACAGGGGGTCGCAAAAGCTGTCGTCGCTGTCTCGGAAGTTTCATATTTATGGGAAGAGTTCGGCCCACATAATACGCAGACGAAATAGCACGCCAGAAATTATTTTCTCGGACCCTCGAAAATTGTCTGCGCCCTAGACAAAATTAATATAAACCCCGAGTAATTAAATAAGATAAATTGAAAGTATTATCCAGTCGCATAAATATTGCATATACATACACAGGTTCATCCCTATGCACAACCATCTTTGTTCAAACTCTCACAATCTCTGTACCACAAACTCATAGATCATCATCTGGCTGTTCAAGAGCGTAGCCAGGGCTAACATTGCTCTCAAGGCAGGGTTCTCAATGCATACAATGTGTACCAGGCACGTCGACTTTAAAGGTGATTGTCTTGCGGGCCTAATATGGTGGTTCTCAACTCTGTTTACATTGTCCAGCTAAACTCAAAGCACAGAACATATATATACAAAGAATTAAGTAAGAGGCATTAGAGATTCTATGAGGTCATACATATATATTATACCTCGTGCAGTTCATGCACAGCTCCTTGAGGATGCTGGATGCCAACCTGAATTTATAGTTCCCGCCCTAACCTCCTTAAGATCCTTAGAGCACCTTGACGATTTATGGCGAGCAAGTCTGGCCTCTCTCGATGCTGCGTTTTGCGTCTTGCAATTTGCGTTTTACCTTTTGCGATTTACCCAACCCCTAAGGCTGAGCTGGGGCTCGCGCGCGCATTTAGAATCGCGTACGAGACTGCATGCCTTCTTTCTTAACTTAAGAACGAGGAAGATCATTAAATGGCGAAGAAGAAATTCTCTGGAGAGAGTATGTGCATTGCCTGTGCATTGCCAGGGCACCGATGCTGCACCGTGGGTACATTGCGCCCGGGAGAAGCACTGCATGTGTATATACATATATATATATGTATATATATACATCCATAGCACTGCATCCTGGCCGAGTAGCTGGCGATCTCACCTGGGCGTGTTCACGTAGGGCTCTTGTCTGAGCACTGTGCTTATCCGAGGCTCTTATCATAAATACAAGGATAATGTGAATCGTTGAAACAAAAAAAAAAAGCGAAAATGTAAAAATGCAAGACTTATGGGTCTAGACTCTAGGCATTGTGTGTATATCATATGTATAGGTTCAGTATGTATGTATACGTGTACGTCAGTATCTGATATATTAAAGTGAAGTCGATTAAATTCCTTGTCAGTTTATTAAGTCCCCTAGCTGCTTTAATTACTGCTCTGATACTCTTCTTATTAGGTTAAGGCTGTTGTTTAACTAGATTGCGTGTCCACACGGACACGGAATGATGACGGTAGAAGCAAGGAAACCTTTACGACTGCTTTTCTGTTTCGTTTTCAATTTGATACATTGTTAGATTAGTCACCTTCCTTAAGCAACAAAGAAGCCGAGACATTTGGTTTTGAAATTCACAAAAATCTTCTTTTCAACAATGTCGATCGAACTAGACCGAATTCACTCGGTGTATCTTTATTCTCTACTATCGCACGAAAATAAATGAGACAGAGATAGACGAAGTGAAGCTAGATCAACCGGTGTAGGTCCAAACGAAAATGCCATAAGAAACTGACCTGTCAAATCTTCATGGCAGTCGCCATTACGTCTGCTTCACTTCCGCACTTAAACGCAGATGACTCCTCTTCCATATAAAAGAAAAACGGCTGGACCAATATTTCGACGAAATAATAGAAAACGTGGGAGGAAAATGATTGTTAAGGTTATCTCGCTTCTGACGTACTGCTCTATCTATGGGGCATACGTAAAACTACGTTCACACGGCCGTCTTATTCCGGATTAGTTAATACCGATCTAACGGAATTGACAAATCATAGACATTTCTGCTACTAAGGAATATCTGGGATTGATCAATTCCTTTAAATCAGTATTAGCTAAATGGGAATGTGGACCGCCGTATAAACGTAGTCTAACCTAAAATATGAACGTATGTTGGTTTCTATGTTAAAGTGATTAAGGAAAATTACTTGCCATACTGTTTTCTTTTTCCTTTTTTCGAATTCAGACAGATGATCGGATAGAGAAAGTGAAATATTAGAACACGTGTACCTGGTAAGTTGAGAAATTTGGGTCAACCCTGTCAAGGATTTAGTAATGAAACCAGATTCATAAACGAATCAATGGAAAAATCGAAATGACTGACGGCTGTTTTTCTCGTGGTCTTTTATCTTCTTCTTTCCTTTCTTTTCTTTTATATCTTTTCGTAAAGTACACGACGCGGATTGTGCACGAAAGAACAATGTACTGCTGGCGCATTGTTTTCCGTTGCGCATGCGCATTAGTATTTCCTGCTTTCTGCCAGCCTACCGGAAGAAACCTATCTCGATTTCAATTGTATCCCAATAATTATGCTTTTCTAGGAACTATTCCATTCTAATATAACCAACTTGTTCTCTGACATCGTTCTGCATCGTTAGAGAAATGCAATCCAGTATATCAAAGAGAAAAAAAGAGAAATTTTTGAAATCCGGAAATCCAATATGATTCCCGGGCGTTTCAAAAGAATGTTCGTAAAGGGAATTCAGCAGTGACGACAATGATTTCTGGTAAGGACAAGTGTTTTGGAATAATAATAAAAAGATATATCCAATATACCAGCAGATCTTAACCCTTAAGGGTTCGGTATTTCAATAAGGTTACCTTCCTTTGGAACGATTCTCTTATCCCAAAGGTCACATCATCGTATCTAAGATGATGTGAGGTTATGGGATATTCGATTATCAGTCATGAAGGGATGGAGTTCGGTATCGGTTAAACCATATGGGACACGGCTGGCTACAGAATTACACGAGGAGTCGCGAGTCAACGACAGCGCCATTGTAAAAAGGCCGGTGGGCTCTTTGGCGCGTAGGCATTTGCGGTCGCAGGACGGCAACTTCTTGTCGGGGACGCGAACGACACGCGGTTAGTCATCAAGAAGGAGAACTCAAGTCCCCAGGTGCCCTTCATCCTCATCCTCCTCTACATTCTCTGTCCACCTAGCAGTTGACCAAAACCACAAGCCCCTCGCCGACGCGGACCCTGTGATATTAAGTAACCTTAGAAACTCCAGGGTATCAGGTATATATTTTCACTCTGACTTTGTTGTGCAGCTATCTGATTGGTTGAAGGCGTATAAACCACTGAAGGTTAACCATACTCCGGGGACAATCAAATGACGATGTGTCATTTAATTTAATATCGAAGAAACTTGACTGAACGGTTAACCTATTTCGATTGTGTTGCTAAAGGAAGGTGAGGTTAGGTGACTCTCTTATATTAAAAATCGTAACGAGATGGAACTTAGAATTAATATTTTTGTACGGTATGATTCAGGATCAATCGAGACGCTATCAGCCTAAGGAATCGTACGGGTAGTATCGCATCGCAACGAAGCCGACGGCTAGTGACACCGCACGAGTCGAGTTTTCGTGTCTGTCGCTGGAATATGAGATCGACCGCATGCATAACTCGAGTGCTTGATAGTGGTCGGCCTCACCGCAAAGCCTTCGCCTGAGCAGTCCCGTGTCTGCGTGTCAATAACTTGAGCATTTGGCAGTCGAAAAGAAATTCCGCAGGAGGCGCTGCTTGTCATCCTTATGAATAATATGAAGGACTTGAATTGACTACAGGTAAAAAAGGGTACAACAAGAAAAATGTTATTTTCAATGAGCAATGTCCCTTCAGGTTGGTACTGATACTTTCTTCTTCTTTCCTTTTCTCTTTCTTTGCTTCTTATTTTCTGATTCACTCCTCATCTTCTCTTATTCACCACTTCTTTTCTTATATGCTCTACGCATCTATATATGAGGATACTCGAATAGTCAGTTTCAGGATACGAAGAGACACGAAACCCTCATGAGTCAAGTTGAGTTCGGAGGACAAGAGATGCTTGAGGATGTATCAAGAGAAGAATAGTAGGAGAACGAAAGAGCTAAAGAGATGAGAGACAATTGACTATAAGAGGAGTACGCACTCAAGTAAGTTAAGTGGAAAAGTGAAAAGTAGCTACAGGGTGGCGTCTCGCTCGCGCGCGGTTGAAAAATTCGGGCAACCCCTGGGCTTGCGGCGACTTCACCGAGGGTGGTAGAAGAGCCTGGTGTAATGGAGGAACCAGTTTGCGGGTCAGTGCTCCGCGTCACCGAGAGGAGCTTCAGCCTCCAGACGTGCAGACGAAGCCACTGGCGAAAGATCGCGGGACGGGGGAGCACACAGGGAGACGTTGAACGAGGATCGGGATGATCAGGAGGATGAGGAGGAGGTTCGACGGGACCACGTTGCTGGTGAAGGAGGTCTTGGGCCCTACTCGCCCGGGTACGAGGGGGCCTCTCTTTACTCACTCATTCGCTCACTTACGCTTACTTGTTCGCTTACGCACTCTCGCGACTTGCCAATGCGAACTGAGCTCAACGGGCCCCTTTTGGTCCCTTCTCCTCCTCACTGGGACTTGCCTCTTTCCCTTCAAGTCGCCCTTTACCTCACCTTCCAGAACCCTCACGACCCGCGAAACCGCTGCTGTTTCGCATTTCTCGTCTCTTTGCGTGACGTCCTCCTGAACAATCCCGGAGATCTAAGACCCTGTGGCTAGTCAGTAACTCTTACTCGTGGACGATACCCTTGTTTTGGGTCCATTTGCTTGAGATTTGAATAAATATGACAAATATGATTTCGATAAGGATATAACAATACTTGGAACAAGGGTGGAAGGACAAATTCCTCAAGATAAAAGCTGGCCGTAAATGAACTCTAGAAGAACCTCTTGGTCCAACTGTATTGTCATCTTTCTGTGGTCTGTTTTAGTTCCTGATTCTAATCCATGAAATCATCCAATCGAAGCTCAACCTTGTCCTTCTAAGAAGAGATGGCGCCACGGTCGGTCAAGAATGATTGGGGCCACGAAGCTGTACGTACCAGTGACGTGTGTCATTGCGTGAAAAAATATGCCGGGACAGGTGCGTGTCTGCGGCTCGGATTACTCTTATTAGAGACTGCATAAGAGCGAGAGAAAATATCAGAGAAAGCGAGAGAGAGAAAGAGAGTGTCTGCTTATCGAAGACCGAAAAAAGAATGTGGAAGGAAAAAAAAGGGTAAGAGATTTCAAATGCAAAAAAAAAGGAAAGAAAATCCTGACTTCTACGTAGGGAGGGTATGTGGAAGGCAGCATAGAATGTATAGAACGTATAGATATACATCACAGTATTATAGAATGTATATATAGATATATTCTATACTTATACGCAGATCTTGCGACAGGCGGAACGCACCTGGCTCAAACTCGCTGCAACCGCAATTTATTCAATGCTAATGCGAACAGCCCTTGAATGCACATGCGTGCCAGGCGCATACTGCTCTTTACTCACAGACAAAAAGCCAACGGGGATAGACGCGTTCTTGTAGTCCTGCCTTTATAATATTTAATTCTTATGAATGCGACAAATTAAAAAATCCAGGTCATACGTTTATAAATGTCGCTCGTTATGACTTAATCTATATTTTACACGTATATATATATATATTTTTAATTAATTCGATACTAATGCATCTTTGAAATAAGTATATGAGTTGGATACCAGTCCCTATTTAATTTATATTCTGTACATAATTGAGCTAGTCGTTAACGAGAGGAAGTAATTAACTTATCGTTTGTTAGACCGAGTTATGATCAGCCGTTAATAAGGGTTGTCAGTGGGATCAGCTTCTAGTCGATGATTCTATGATAAAAAGGGTCGTTCGCGTAAACTGGTGGATGGATCAAAGGCGGAAGTGGCACGTAAAATAACATTATTTAATGATACCAAGGCGCAATGTATTTTAGTTTGTCCTTACGTTGCCTGATGAATCCTACTTGTCAGTATCAGTGATATTTACTGAGCTATGGCTCTATGGATAATGACAAAAAAAAGACTTATCGAGCAATGTCACCGTTCTCTTCAGAGCGATGGGAAAGTAAAGGAATCTTAACTTTGAAGAATGTCAAATCAGATTAATTTTCCTTTTTCTTCTTCTAATTTTCTCATACTTTTCCACCTCGTCCACGTAGTCGTACTTATGACTGTTTCTTACGTCCCATTAAGTTTACCGATGAACAACCTTGCTACTTAAATAAATTTTATTATAAATCCTTAGGACCATTACTAATTTACCTGTTGCGATTTCCACTTGCAGCAGAAGTAGAACAAGATTGACCAATAGGAGAGCGTTATAATAGCGGGGTGTCCCAGTACCCCGTCGCCCGCCCGTCATCAGCGCGTCAGCAGGCGCCCCGCGCCAGGAGTATCCAGGATTTTCCGGTCCGGAGAACGGAAGCGGCGACGCCAAACGAATCACCGTCACGACGCGTCCTCGTGCTTCACATCTCATCTGCCCACCTGTTTAATTGGTGTATGAAGCAGCTATTGTTTCCGTCCAAGAATGATTCGGCGACAAATCAATTTAATATCAGGAATCAATTGAATTCTAGTAAGACTTCGACTTCCGGTTTGACTTGAAAAAATTTCAAAAAATTAAAAGTACAAATTTCCTCATAAACTCTATATAGATCCCACGTGACTTTAACAATTCTCTTGCTTAGCTCTGAGTCCTCTTGTACTTCCTGCTTTAACTTCCGGTCCTTTTTTTTTCTCACACACTTCTCTGCTCCTCTATCACGAGATTTTATATGCTTCTGGGTCACGAGGTCAAATTCTATTTGAGTTTATGTCTTTTATTTATTCACGAGGCTTTAACTCATTTTCTTTTTAATGAATTTTCAGTTCTTCGTTGTGCCGACGGCGTAGGATTCTTCCGTCTCGTCCACCCTCCTTGCGTACCTCCTCTTCGTCGGTCTTCGTTTGTCCTGGTGAGACTCACTGGAGAACACAGTCACCCCAATTAAATAAATAGGGACACATGTCACGATAATCGGCGGCACTCACTGCACGCGGTATGCACGGCATTTTCTCAATGCTCTTTCCCTTTCTATTTTTTTCTTTTTCAGCTTTGACCGTCTACCCTCTCCTTCTCTCTCGCTCTTCTTCTCGATGCGTTCTGCTTCCCTTCGATGTGAGACGACTGACTGCGCGAGACGGCGTGTATTTTTAAACTCGGCGAAACTCCGCGATCACTTGACTTTGCGTGACGCGGGATTATTTAAAAAGTTTTTACGGGACACTAATTTCTATGGAAATAAATTCGAATTTACTCAAAAAAAAAAAAAATAAACAAAAAAAAAACGTTGCACGGCTAAATTATGAAATGACCTTTTTGCTTTTATTTCACACCCGACCCGGTATATCGATTTTTTTTATTTCCGTCTTTGAAACTTCACCGTCATTATTGGACTTGTTAATTTTATGTAAATTTCACGATTACTGTTCGTCCACGTTAAGAGTGACGAATACAAGTTTTTTTGTTTTTTTATATATATATATGTGTATGTATATATATATATAGATTTTCTCTAAAATTATCCGACAAGTGACAATTTTCTCATAATATTTTATGAAAAATTTCCAATTTTTAACTACTGTCCACGCACTCTGATGACTCCTAATCTCGCGTACACTATTACGTTTCTTTTGCTTTTTCTTTCCGATATTTTTCGCCCAATTTAGCCGTCCCTACGGATTTTTTTTCTCGTTACGGTTCCGACGGCTTTTCTCTCCTTTTTTTTCTTCTCTTACTATCCTTCGTGAGCGCGCTTCTCTCCGTAAATATCTATACTTTGGCCATTTACGCACACGCACGGTTTTGAACACACGCACGCACGCACACACACAATATAACGCGCGCGCCCCGTGTGATACACAGACACAATGATTACACGGACCCACGAGAAAACACTCTTCTCTGTCTGTTTAACTTTATTTCTCTTTTTTTTATTCTCCTCTCCCCCCACCCACCCCCCACCCCCACTATTTTTATGCAACTTCTCTCCAGTATCCTCGATACCACACGTTTCTTTCCTCAAAGATCCTCGAAATAAAAGAAAAGAGACGAGCAACCGTATCACCCAAGGAACCTTGAAAAACACACAATTAAGAAAAAACAAAATTCTTCAAATGACAGCTCAACTTTTGACTAAATAGAAAGAAACTTTCTATTTGCCAGCTGTCAGATTATAAGATTATCCCTCTTAATTTCTCCCAACAGTTTTTCACTGTCTTCTCTCCCCTCTCTCTCTCTCTCTCTCTCTCTCTCTCTCTCTCTCTCTCTTTCGTTCTTTCTCTCTTTCTTACACCCTCCCTCTAGTTACTCCTTAACAGTTTTCATTAAACGTTACGGCGCTACGATCTTCTCTCTCTCTCTGTCTCTCTCTCTCTTTCTCTCTCTCTCTCTCTCTCCCTTCCTCCCTCTTACTCTCTTATTAAAGTCTTTCTATATTGTCGCGCCCAACAATAACAGCCGTGTCAATATAAATATATATATATATCCATACATATATATATGTATATATTCTTGTTGCAGCTAATGGCAAGGGAGCAACACGTCGGACGTGCTTCAAACAGGCGTTTTCACTCGCGGCTCGCGTGCAATTGCACAAGTGGATGTTGTACGCAATTTGTTAGGAAGCCAAGCGCGCACGGGGCCGCCCGAGAGACTGAGCCAGGCGAAGCTGTCTGTAGCAGCGAAGCAAAAGCTAGTCGCGAGGTCCCCACTTCCCCACGCGGGTCTCCGCTTCTGTGTTTTGGCTCCTGCCAGTGAAGAGGATCTTCACGCCCTCGCCAACGTCTTCCGCGCCACTCCTATTCCTTCCTCGTGCTTCTTGGCTCTTACACGGCTACGCAGACGACGAGTGGCCTCGGGAGGCGTCGACGAGAACCTTCTTCTGGTACCGATGGATAATACTTGATCAGCCTCGATGTTACCACTTTTTTTGACAACCCAGCACGAACCACCTGACGTCAACCCTTTCTTCGATACTTGTCAACTAGTTCTTTGCGCGACTTTACGAATTATTCTTTTAAGTCGTGAGCTTGCTCTCTGTACATTTTCTTACTCTTCTTCCTCTCGTTGCTTTACGTCGAGTCAGATCATTTTATTGGAGCTTTTTTCATGAACTTTGTTGGATACCTTTTTTTTTAGTGTGATTACTCGCTGCTGTGTTACAGTCGGAATGACATGTGTGATATATTAATTTTTACACGTATTTTTTATATTTTCTGTTTTACGTTTCATTTGACGAACGTCAATAGATTAAAAAAAAGTGCTACTCCTAGTCACGCCAAGTCTTAATTTTTCGACAGAATCTCGTTCCCACCGTGAGTCTTGTTGTTTTAGATGAAATTTAAAAAATTCTTAAACTCACACTCACTCCATCATCTCCATTGCATTTCTTCTGATCTTCTTATTTTATTTACTCCGCAGACTTGCATACAAGAACGATCGATAAGCGCCGTTAGAAATGCATAAGAAAAAAGAAAGCAAGACTGGATAATATAGAAAAATTCGTCCCAAAAGAAAGGGAACAGTGCAATCAATTATTGTGTCTTAAAGCGCGTGCTTTGAGGGCGGGAAAATTCAAAAGTTATTTCCAAGACAGTTACAGTATCACCCTCGCTCTCGGTAAGAAAATTTGATTTATTTTGAAAATTGGCCGAAATAAAAAAAAGTCACAGTTCCTCTCTCTTTCTCTCTCTCTCTCTCTCTCTCTCTAGTCCCGTACTGGAATCTCGTAGTTTACGGGATTGGCGTTCGTCTAGTCCAAGTAGAAATGTAATAGGTGGATGCACCACGGGTTCACCTCTCTTTTATACCGTCGGCGACAAAGTGGTACCGCCCCCTGGCGCGTGAGGATCGCCTCGGCACCGGACCTACGGGGATGATGCTATACCTACTGTTGCCTACTCTCGGCAACACACCCCTTCGTCTACCCCCACCACTACTTCTAATACCCTTCCTTGCACCGAGATGCATTTCACCGACGCAATCAGAATATGTCCGCTGCACTTTCTGTCCCTCCTAGAAGCATAACCCCGCATACATATATAAGCATGCATAAAAAGAAGATGACCTACCCCCAGATACAATATATAAAAATAAATTTACATCGTCAGATGAAAACGTATCTTAGTCTAATTTACTTTTAAAAAAAAAAACTTGTATTTTTATATTTTTTAAAATTTTCACATCGATATATCTATTATACACACATATACATATACTATAATGTAATCGGCTATTTCCGTCGGCACTTCGTACTTCCTCGTGCCGTGTAATCCAAGTCGGTCCAATGCTTTACCGACAACTTGTTGGTTCTTGGTTCACGATTAGTGTGCGCTTGTAGGTGTTAAGTGCTCCGGGTAGTAGTAATGGTAGTAGTGGTATTAGTAGTAGTAGCAGCAGCAGCAGTAGTAATAATACTAGTATCACTCTATTGCGAACAAATACTCGTCGATCGATTTATAGTTAAGAATATTATTTTGTAATTTTTTAGAGAAAAATTTTTTTCCTCTTCACTGTCACTGTTGACATTTATTAACTTTGCGTAATAGCACCTACGTGATTATATCTGCTCATGCGCACTTGTATGTCTGTGTACTGTTTACGTATTCGTATTGATAAATATATATGTGGACAGACATATAAAATCTGCAGTATCACGTAGGACTAACGCGCTTGCGTATATTAAGTGATCGATGATCGTTACTGTTTTACCGACCGAGGAATACGAAAAATTAACGTTTCCTACGACGTTGACGCGCACTTGTTACCTATATACGCTATGTTATACCTATGTACATTGTTATAATTTATGTTCGAGAATTGGTCAAATTAATAAAAAGGAGCGCGCAGCCGTTGTCAATGCGTTTTACGCATTTGCGGAACAACTAGTATACTCCAAGGTTTATCATACAGCAAAGGTCACGCATTTCCGAGATGCGTCATCGTCGTCGATCTTTAATGGGACGCGCTCTACCGACGACCCGGCATCCCGACGCCTTGAAGCCAAACGATCGTCTTTTTTTTTTTGTCGCGTAGATTATACACATATGATTTCACAAGTAGAATAATGCCGATTTGCGTGTAGGAGTCTTTAAGAATTGTGAATTGGGGGTCGGAAGAAAAATAGTCGGGACAACAACCCACGCTAATCTACAGTGAATCGTGTTCGACAGGACATTTATCGATGGCGCAGTCCTGACACAGATACAGATGTCACGGAAGGACATTTGTAACTTTTTACTAATTAGGATAATTTGTCAATTCTGTTAATTCGAAAATCTTCAAAGATGTATTTATGTGCCTCATTTTTTTTTTTATATGCCTTTCTGGCAAGAGAAAGGAAAATAATGTATGTGAATTCTTGTACAGTATCCTTATACGATTTATGAATATTGAATATTAATGCAATTGAACTTGACGCGGGAAATTACAAATTGCAGATATGTTATAATCGTCTGCAAGCCGGTGAAAGAATTTTGGAATTTTCATATAAGATGGCGCTGACGTATACTTCGAACTACCGAGTGGCTGTGGATTGTAATGAAAAAGTCAGACGGAGCACAGAAACCTAGACAGATCATCCGGTCACAGCTGACCTTGAGCTGGTTGCACGAGCAGCGAGGAATATTTAGGTACATACGTATATATACTCGACTACAGTTATATCATGTGAATATATGTATATATAGATCTGGATTCACATGAGTTTCAAATCATCTCAACGTGACTATTGTTTAGCAAGGCAGTAAACACTATACTGGATTCAACTATTTTTAGGTCGCCACCTGCTGCAATCCTGTCAAAACACTCCTCGAGCAGATGCACCGTGACCAAGAAGTTGCGGTGAGGCGGATGACGCGTGCACACCAGTAGGCGGAAGAAATGGACGGAGGAGAAGGAGACGGAGCGCGAAACATTTGGTACGAATGAAAAAGAAAATTTTGAGAAAAAAATTCGAAATCTTATTGGACGCTTTTTTAGATTGACGAATATGACGTAATATGTCGAATGATCCCGTAGGATGTCAAAGAATCGACTCCTTTTGTCATTCACTAACCGACACCCTGGATGGGTTAGGTTAAGCTAGGTACGTATAAACGCCTTCCTCGACTAACCAGTGTAAATGGGATTCAGCATTGTAAAGCGCATTTCCTTTCCGGCGAACTCCATTGAGCTTCGATGACAGACGGTCTATCAATCACCAGGTTGGTCTCCTGGAACGTAAAGCACGTCGCACGCGGATCAGATTGAAAAATCAAGATCAGACCGTGTCGTAATAACGCGAGGCTGTTAAACATAAGTTGTCAACTCCGATGGAAAGGTAAAGGATATTATTGTTGTGGGTTATTATTTTTCTTAATTATCTGTCTCTTTATTTATTGACAGGATACGATCCTAGAGGACACGCGACAATTTTTCTTGTATTACCAGCAGAATAAGGTGTCCTGGACGCCAGATGCGTGCAGGTACAGATACAAGAAACTTTTATGATAGAGCAAGAAGAGAGGGAGTGTAGCTAACGATAAATTGGGCCCAGGTTAAGGGCCTTAACAGGTAACGAGTGGATGGAACATTGAGGTCTATAGTCCCAAGTGAATCTAATCTGTATATGGTCGGGCTTTCAGTGTAATCCTGCCGTTCGTCCAGTCAATGGACATGATTCACTGCTGCCGGGTATGCAGTTCGACCCAGGAGGCGAGGAGTCAGCAATGGCAGAACCGACTGACTGGTAGACAGAAAGTCAAGCGAGTGGATGGATGGATGGATGGAGTGAAAAGGATTGAACTGAGGAGAAGGTACGAGCGAACGTGGTATCGTAGATGGCGCAGTAAGAGCGAGAGATGAAAAAAAAAACAACAAAGTGTTCCTTCCTTTCAGACGCAATCTCGCCTTCAATTGCCATCCGCGGAACGGCAAGAACGCTAAAACCCATTGGACGTGTATAAAAGGGGACACGGATTCCATCGACTAGACTTCAATGGAACAGACGTTGAATCATCGCGGTGCGTTTACGCGACCGCACTTAGTGCCCCCTGACGCCGCAATCGCTACCACTAAGACTTCAGCTACCAGCCAGTGCCAGGAGTAACTAGCGTCGGTGTCTGTAATGTTAACGTCGTCACCAATGGCGTTACACGTGTTCTTTTCCTGAAACCGATCACCAAGGAATACCGGTATTTTACGAAATTGTCGTCCTTTGTACGTCTTGGATTGCCCTTCGCAAAGACGAAGTCAGAGAACATACAGAAGGATGTTGCTTGGTGAACGGAAGTTGGTTCTCCTTGTTCATCGTGATAGTTTTGGTCTTATGATTAGAATATCTTTTTAGTGAGAATTAAGAGCTAGGGTCAAGCCCAAGGGATACAAGGTCCCCTTATGGTTTACTATTTCCGGTCTGAAGTCACATCTTCTTATTTGTGGTCTTGCGTCAGTCGATAAATTACAAGTAGAAAATATCTGTTACATTTAACTATATGATTATACGGTGTATTTCAGTTTAGGTTAGGTTAGATATTAATATTTTATCTCTAGGTTTATATGTGTAATTCACTCGGAAGAAAGAGAATTAATAGGTCCATTATATTCAGACGATGCGAAACGGTTCCTAGTCTGAGATGAAGGTGGAGTTTGGTTGGGTAGGTTAAGGTAAGGTTAGGTCAGGGTAACGTCACAGGTGTCTTTCTAGTCTGTTGTAATACGTAGATACCCCGTCGCAAGGACAAGAAAGAGATCTGGGCTGAGGTCGCCATTGTCTTTCGATACAGGGAGCCTCTTGGTTTCTTCGTGAATGGAAGAGGGAGCCACGTGCAGAAATTCGGATAGGCAGGACTCGGCTGGGCCACTTTGAGCCCTGCTGACGTTTTTGTCGCAATCAGGCCCATTTGAGCACATTGGTCGCATTAGGATATACGGGCCGCCGTACGGAATACTAAGCAATCCTGCACCACCACTTCTTTCTTTATCTCCTCCTTGATTTACCGCACCGTTCCTGCTGCCCCCTATGCGTTCCAGACATATTATGGGTTGTACGATACTCCTTTAAATGACCAAAAACATTTTATTACTGAATCCTCGCGCATAGTCGACTCACTTTTAGTACTCTTGTCATGAACTCTACGGCAGGTCGAATACCAGTTTTATAGCCAAATGCGTTTCTCATAGAGCCATCGGATATTGGAAATAATTATAAGAAAAATTTTAAAGAAATTTCGTAGATTTCACGAATTTTTATTCTATTCATTTATAATCTTCACAGAAAACGTCCAACTAGCTACTACTGCTACGTCGTACTTCCGGTTCCATCTTGCAGATAGCGTCAGTGTGGCTTGTACTGTTTCCCGGTTACCAGATCGACGTCGCGGCGGATGCCGACGACTCACGAAGCAAAACAGTGATCTTCGGCGTTGGTATCAGCCGCTCCATTCATGCAGCGTCGGGAGTCTGATCACTTAATATGGTAGCCTGCCGCCAATCTCCTTGTGGTAAAAACTTGCGGACGGATGGACGGAGAGGCAGCCAGACGTACGTAGTACCGATTTAGGCAATCGTAAGAAGATGGCAGATAAGGAGCGGACCAACTGGATCGTACAGCAGGCCCTTGCTCGAAGTTGGTAATACATCTGGCAAAGCAATTAAATCAGACGTCGAATGTTAAAAAGAAATTAGTAATCGCCACTACGTACAATTTTATACAATTAGTTGTTGACTTTGCAATTTACACAGTCGGTAATTATCTGCCGACACTTTTGGCAAGATGGCTACCATTGTTTTCTCTCGGTTGAAAAGCTTGAATGGAATTCATTGGTTTTACAAAGCGTATTGATAGTCAACTAAAAGAAGATAATGAATTATTCAGTGGAGTATGACGAGAAATAATGATGGAAATATCCTTTCGTGGATCATCGAGCACCCTAACGACTTCGAGTTTGAGGTTACGTAGCTTTCGTTACCAATTGAACGTCACTCTGTGACAGCCAATCAGAACGCCCACCCATACTTCGTCTCTTCTAGTCGTAGACTCTTCGTCATTGGAGAAGCCAACACCTTCGGTACATCCGCCGCGAGAGTAGGAGAGGAGCAGAATATTGTAGAGCGACGAGAGATGAGAACTTGGACGAGAAGAATCTAGGCTCTCACGGTTTTGGTCCGCAGTGGGCGGAAGTGGCGGAGCACTGTGAGCCGGAAGCAGTCACTAAGAACGGCTGGCTGGCCGGCCAACCGCTCACGGTCTAGCATAACCTAGACTTTATTGCTTTTACTATAACTAGCAGGGCCGCACGATATGTTTCTTCTTCTAGTTATTCTCGTGCTTCATTTTGTGTAGATTATACATGCCTTAGCAAAAATTCGATATACTTCCGGTACAGTCGGAGAAATGTAAAATGAATATTTCTTTTTTTTCTCAATAGCAACAAACTCTCGGATGCATCTCCACCTAGCGGCGTAAAGGACAATTAAAATCGCGCTATCTGGCGGACTACATGGAAACCAGACGTACTGGTTTTAAGGGAGAGCCCAAAAAAATTACAAAGTCCCAAAGACACAAAATGGCCGTGTACTCTGATCTCGATTCTTCCTCCTTTCATCTTTGTGAGTCACTCCTTTTTTTCTTCTCTTTATTTTCACGATCGCCTCGCGATTTCACCGTAGAAAGTAATTACAGTACGTCACACTTTGCATATAGAATTGCTGTAACGTCAGTTATCTTAGGTAGACATCCCCTGGAGCTACCGGTAAGGCCCTTTCGCGCTACTCGTTTCGTGTGGTGTTACAATGTTGAGCCAATCACGGGGCATGAAAGTCCTAAGTAATACCACAAGGTTCTCCTACATATGTATTTATGTATGCACGTATACATAAGGTGGCTGGTATTACATGTGCGCATCGAGAGCCTTCCCTTCCTGCAAATTATTCCAAGCTGGAATTTCTTTTTTTTTTTCCAGGACCCATTCCGAGTACGAGGTGTCGCTCCGAGCGCCACCAAGGCGTTCAGCCTCGATTGCAATCGGTAGCCGCATTATGCGAAATGCCGCCGCCATTGCCATAGCCGTCGCAGCTATTACCAACCCAGTATCAACATCAGCAAGGAACGTTAACATCGTCGCCCTTGTCGACGTCAACGTCAACGTCGACGCCGTTGCTCAAAGCATTCAACATATCGTCGATCGGCTCTTTCTAGCTTCTCCGCGGATTTATCTGCTTCGGCGGCAGCGTCGGTGCATTCACCTTTGCCCGTTCAAAGAGACGCTCGGAAACTTTCACGTGGTGCGAGAGACAGTAGTACTGATATATATATATTTTTTTTTGGTTAAACACAAGAAAGATAAAAATTATCCGTAAGATATTTTTCATTATTTCATTCGATCTTTCAACACTGCGATTTCATATTTACCTGCTTCCTCCGTGGCAATCAGTTTACAAAAACTGCCGCTAGAGGGTCAACCTTTTGAATCGGCTATTAAGCATATCTTTTAACGTAATATTTCCTTTTTTTTTCTTTCTTTCCTTTGCCATACACTCAGTTCGCTTCTTACCACGATCCACAACGATTCACGCCCCCGTGAACAATGCGCCGTCAGTTAGTGTTGTCCCCATTCTCAAGGATCCCCCCCCTTGTCGCGTAACAATACTCTCTTATAGTTTGGTCGTCTCTGACTGCGTTTTACCGCGTCCTGTAACGTTCCATCAGAATGGCTTAGACTCGAGATTTACTTAGCGCACGTGTGCGCCGACATGCAGTGAGGAACTCTTGTCCTCCGTATCCCGTATCTCACGTAACAAGACAACAGAATCTCTTTATAAGGTCCGAACGCGAAGTTTATATGCGAAAGCGCGCGATAATATAAAGTTGACGTGCACATAGGACTGCACTGGGTGCTTAAGAGAAAATATCTTTGGCCTTCTTCTTAAGGCTGGATATACGAATGTCCACGTGCATCTAGTATGCACGATGCATGCAGCACGTTTCTCACGGACTTTCCTACTCGTAAGATGATACGTTTCATAAACAAAATTCATAAAATAATTCACCAACTTCTAATCTATCAGCGATCTAATCTTTTTCATCGTACAGAAACGTTTCATTGGCTCGTTGTAAAATGTTTATGTAATTTGTGCTATGTAATTTTTAAGCACGACTACGGTTGATTGTTGTTGTAATTCCGTGGATTGCCGCTACTCCAAGTTCATCTTGGCTAAGATAGCCTATCGTCGTACGTTGCTTAGGGACTTCGTAGCGTAATGAATTAATGATTATATAAGAGGAACGAGGTCGACGGCATACCGCAAAGTCTCGACTGCAGTGGACACGTACGTGAATACGTAGTACGTGTGGACGGCGTTATCCAGTTTGGTCCAGTGTCCAGACTCCGTGGAAGGGTTGGACGGGGGAGACCCATGCAACATTGATTTTAAGCTAGCGTGACGTTGGATCTGATATGCAACACTGCAAAGGCTTATCCCAGATGCATAATGCATGCAAACTGACCAATAATCGTGCGCCATCTTTCATATGAGTATATTTGAGGATACAAATTATTATTAGCTCCTGACGCATTTCGCGTGTGCGAAATTTTCTTTTTTTTTTTTCTTTCTCTTAGACAGAACTTGGGTTATAAAGTAACGCGTTCCAGTGGCCTGGATAAACTTTTTAATAAGTCCCATTGGGACAGCGCAATGAGAATGAGGAGTTGGAGTTGTTATTGGGAGTTTAAATAATTCATTGTTACTCGCGCTTTTGCTAAAAGGTCAATTGACATCCGGTAGAGGTCAAAGCGGTCTCGACCTCTTTGTTGATGGTTTATGACGTCAGTTCCTGGCGATCTCGAGGCGCAACAAGAGATTAACGGATCGAAGGAGGTTTTTGAGCGTAATTAGGATCAGAGGTTAGGGCTTTACAATGGCCTGATAATGGGTCAAGCTACACGATTTTGCCCCGTTCGTAATTCATAATCCCCGTACGAAGGCGATTACGAGTGGCGACGGTGGGACCGGGCGTCGCGACGTTACCCCAGAGGGACCTCAAGTCCGAAGTAAGCCCTGTTGACAATGTGTATCTCTTTCCTCCTTTTTTTTTCTTCGTTTTCCGTCTGGGCCAACCCGGTCCCGCTCTCGGAAATCTTGGGGCCTCAGGGCCCAAGGGAACTGTACGTACTGAGAATTCAATGTCACGATGTCATAACTCAACTTCTTGGTCTCCCACTTTGCTTCCCCTTTTTAATTTTAAATTTATTTTATCAACGACTCTCCATCTTTATTTCCACTACCTCATTTTACATTCAACCTTTCTCTTCCTCTGTCATCCATTTCATAGCGCGCACTAAGGTCGTCGAAAAAATTCGACTGAAGCAAGCTCATCCAAGATCGCTCGCAAATGCTTAATCTATACTCATTTTGAAAATCAGCCTTGTAAGTACCAGAAGATACATCTTGCACGCCTATTATCAAACTGATCCATACCGATGCATGAATTTTCAATCTGTTACAGAGTTGCGCCGAGTCATTACATGACTGGTACCGTAAATCGCAGAAGATGTTTTGTAAGCGGCGCGGCTACCATAAGGCGGCTTCCACTCTACGCTCCTCTATCCAGTCTCTCGGTTCGCTTTCGAAGCAAAAGGTGCTCGTTGCTCCTTTTGCTACGTCTGCCGGCAGTCTAGACCGAGGCTTGGGTTCCCGTCCGGACCTTCCCCCGGGAGTTAAGAGGGGGACCAGGAGGGAGGGACGTCACCTCCTTGCGGCGAGTGAGCGAATGAGCGAATGAGCGAACACACTGCGCCTCTCTCGCTGCTCATTGCTCACCTTTGAGTCCTCAGGCACCAGTTCCCTCTTCTCCGCGTTATCGTTCACAACACCAGCTATACGATAAACCCAAGGATAACGTGACCGAGCGTAAGAGAAAACGATCTTGAATGATCATGAACGACGATGGTAAAGATTGTAAATTAACTTGGTAATCGCAAGTGTTTAAATGACCACTGTACACCGTGTCAATCCTGAGATGACAACCTGGTTCAAATTACCAATGATAATTCCTATTATGGGTTCAAGGAGTAATGGCTACCTTTTTTTTCTAGAGTTCAAAACAGTCTGTGAGAGATTTATGAAAAATTGGTAAAAGACAATGATCAGTCTTTAATGACTTCTTTTTTAATGCTGCTTGTTCTTTTTCTTGCTTCTTTTTTTTAATGTATAATATGATTCCTGGAGAACGTGATCGTTCCGTATAAAGTGCTTTGCACTCTGGGATCATCCATTAGGCCTGAGTAAGGTATACCCACTGGATCGTTTTGTTCCTTGAAATAAAAGGAAGGCACAAGGAAAAGAAAATTAAAAGAAGAGTCGTCGAAGATGAGCAGGTCCACCTTCGTGGATGCACTTCCTCGCGTTAACACTATCCTATGTTATAGCGTCCCGACGCTTAACGACGGAAAATACCCGAGCGTCGTGAACAGCCTATATGTACATACTTATAGGTACATATACATGCTTAACGCTATTCATGCCAACAAAGCGATCGGCTGTTAATTATACATAATAGCAAAGTGTGTGCAAAGTGCCAAAACGTGTTGGAAGATAACGGTGTCCGGCTCCCGCGATGCATAACGGCACTAAGAACTAATAATAATAGGAAGAATAATAATGGCATCAAGAGAGAAGATGGACTGCGAGCAATAAGTAACAAAGAAGAGAAATTCGCGAATGAAAGCATTCAGGATGAGAGAAAAGTGGAGTGAAAAAAAGAAGAAGAATAATATTCTAAGCTTATAAAATTCTTGTGCGTCTTCTTAACGAGTAATCAAGTAGGTAGAATAGATGGGAGTACGAAGGAATTATGGAAAATCTTTAAAGAGATATTGAGAGAGTGGCCAGAGGGTATTAGGAATGATCGGGAGCGAAGAGAGACGCCGAGTATCCTGTAGCAATGGCGATGCAGCATCCCAGCTGCATCCGCGATGCACCTGCCTCCCTTCTTTCTGCAACCGACGCCGACGCCGCCTCGCGAGAGACTTTCCAAGAAACCCAACCACTCTCGCCCCGTTTTTCATCAATTGTTCTTGCTGGCACATTCATTCACTCTCTCGCTCGCTCTCTTACTCTCTCGTTTCATTTGTCTCTACGGTTCGCCGCCGTTGATCCCACCCGCCCCCCTTCTTCTTCTTCTTCTTCTTCCTCGGCAACCTCACCCACTGTATCTTCAAGCATCGACACCCTCCGACTACGTTGCTGGCTTTCATCTCGTGGCGTTTCTCATGATTTCTAGTGTCCGTCTGAAGCATCCTTGACCGGGACGATAATTCGCACGGCGATTCAGATGTCAAATTGGATGGGAATAGGACGAAAATGCCCGAGGAGTACCGATGAGATACTAGCGTGGCTCCGTCTCTCGGTGAAGAAATCTTCGGTTGATTCCGGAAGTGTTCGGGATTTGTACGAATCTTAAAAAAAGAGTAGACGCACAAGGTTTAGGCGAATTGAATGTTAGATTCATTTTACTGACCTTTCTTATTGCAATTGATTAAGACTCTTTTTTTTACTGTTTTGATATAACCCGTTTAATTATTTTGTACGATGCTTGACTGTATTCAGGGGATGGTGCAAGTACAAGCGAGGCAGATATCATGACAGCACTGCAAGAAGCAGACGTACAAACTGGTCCAGGGGGATGTTGGAGAAACCAGAGAAATGGACCCTCTCGGCTTGGGGATCCTGAATGGTAATGATTATAGCAAATTGCTCTTGGCTGGGGAGGACTTGGCGGGGTGGCTAATAGCCACTCAGTGAGGCTGTTGAAACCGCGCAACCCTTCACTCTTAACCTTTGATCCCCCCCGCGCAAGTCAACCCTTCAAAACTTCATTGTTTCACCCTGTTTTCAGATCGTGCCATACTTCCTTGAGTGTAGAACATATCCGAGTTCACGATGCTTCTTCTTGGATTGAATGCGAGGACGAGCTGATGCGAAGACAGTCGGTATATTATTTAAAAGATTGTATCATTAAAAGATCATTCTGTTACTTCGTCTAATTAATATTCAAAGGAATTATCTCGTTTTATTTATTCTAATGAATTTTCAATCTATAATTGATCAATGATTCTGCCTGTTGATACCGTTACAGTTGGGCCTTGTGCTGAACACAAGACTTCCTTCAGACACTGTACTGCATTAGTGCACCTGGGCGTATGCTCTACGAAGATGCTGTTCTTACTGAGTGACGTGTACCAGAAACATGCTCTTCCGGGCTTCAAGATCACAGATAAATGTCTTTTCCATGCTGCCTGGAAAGCCACTGAAACAGTAGGGCCCCAGGCTGTGCTCATTGTGCCCAGGGACTTGGGGCCCATCTATCCACGTCCTAGTGGTTACTTCTGCATCCTGACAGCCTACTCTAACGATGTGCATACACTGGAAGATGTCTTCGGTTCGATTGAGATTCCTTACCCTCCATATTTGACTGCGCATCTTCCGCCTTCTCTCAAGGATCTGCGACTCGTGCATGGAAAAATGCGAAGAAAAATGATATAATTTACCAAATCTTAAAAACCGCTGCATTCAATATAAATTGATCCTAGGTAAACAAGCAGGTCGTATTTAAAACTTATCTGGACACAAGATACCGAAGGCCAACTAGGTGGTATAGATTTTCACATGGGTCTTCGAGAAGTGATCTTCTATTTTTCATTAACAATTTGCATAAATATCTACCACATGGTTATTACTTGCCATGAAAGATTAATTAAGCGCGAGCCTGAACACCCTGTTAATGTAATTTCAAATTTTTACGTCTACCCTCAGGGATAGTCAATGCCAACCCCCCTGCTCGCTATACATGTATGTAATAGAATGCATGTAATAGAATTATTACAGCGTGTATTACATATGCATTAACAGCACGGAAATTTGCATGTAATCTTTCAAACGTTTAATCCTTATGGATCATATGTGGATTACAGATACTTATTCTTGTTTTCAACTGTATCCTGATTAAGGATTAGCTTTACCAGTAATCTAACTCCGTCCAAGAACGTACCCACCCAAGTTCTCTTTGGGCAGAAAAATTTGTTAATTACAGAAATTCATTTGCTTTCCTTACGACTTCAATTTTTTCATTAAAACTTTCTTTTGCAGTCTTACGAATTGCGGCAGTGACTTGAAAACTAAAAAGCACTCCGCCGCTCCTGCTCCCGAGTTACAATGGTCCTCACCGTCCAGCGGTCAGAAGGTTTTCAACTCCCTAATGGTCAATTTCCCACTCAGACGAGAATCATTAGTCTATGCACCCTGGGGTGTATTTTCGCCAAGGGCTATACCACAAGAAGTACACTCGATAAGTACTGAAAAAAGAATACTGAAAGCAAACTAGCCATTCGATCAACGCATGTGCACTGTTATAAACCAAACAAATTTTCTTGCGATACAAATTAAATTATACATTGCTTTTCGTCTTTTTAAAGTTACTCAGTTAATCTTTCATTTTAAATAAATCGCAAATTCGCGCGCAACAGACAAGTCACGATCAACATGAATCAAGCCCCTGGCGGAATTTTCCGTAACTACGAAAAGTGACAAAGTCAAACAAAATTCATCGAGCAATCTGCGTCGCGGAAAAGCCTAAGTTACAATAATAAAATTCGACAATTATTAACCTACCTCTGTTATCATTAAGAAGAAAAATAAATACGTATTTGCAATAAATAAATCCTAAACGCTGGATGACAATGTGACAAACTCCCAGGATCATCGTACCACCAGCAATCCAACGACATGTCGCACACTGACGAATACAAGAAGTCTACAGAAAAATCACAAAAAGGTTGGTCCTCGGTAAACCCACTTACCGCGATCATTAAATATGGATCATTCACTTTTTCTCGGAAGCAGACAGGAAGTGGGCTACGCACCGTGCCATAGGGTAACATCCGGTACCTTTTCAGGATCATAGAAGAACATTTCGATGATCATAATTCCGAGAAAGACACGTTTTTCCACAACGTAACAAGCACGCCCATACGAGTCCGAAACGTTTGAATAAATTCGTGGAACTGATATCGATTCCACTACCCACGCACGATCTTCAAGAAGCTGCATTGTAACTGACAAAAAATGAAAAAAAAAAAAAAAAAAAAACTTTAATTCAAATACATTTAATTATTGCGTCACCTTGAAACCTAACCTACAACGCAATGCTGACCAACGTTCATCCAATCTGTTCGTAAAATTAATCGCATATTTAAACACGTATGTGAATTCAGTAGTTGGATGGATGGATGCTGCATATTTTACTACCCACATATATATCTATATATGTATTATGTATTATATAACATATATGTCAGTTACCTACGTAACTGAATAACACGTCCGTACATATAGTAACAGGAGGCCCGTCTAGACTGCCGTCAGACGTATTGGGTTCGCGTAACGCGCTATATAACGTATGTTACATATGGCTGTCATGTACGTTGGACTACGGTGCGTTTTAGCTGACATAACCGCCACTAATTACCGGGGCCGACGCGTCCGAGACGCTAGATCAGTTCAATGACTAGCGTACGTAACCTCTACGTGCGGTCATCCTCGTATATCATAAAACGTATATAGGGTTTATTCAGGACAAACGTGCCAGTTGAAGTTAGTTATGCAACAGAAATCAAATAGATATACGGTTGACTTCAGGTGGTAGGTTTTGACGTGAATAAATATTGAGATTATAATGAGACAATTGATATACGTAAGTAATATAATAAATGTACGAGTACATACAGTATTGAGATGAAAATTTTTAAATAATAATCGACTTTTGAAAATGAATGTCACGTGACGGTTATATACGCGAGTATGAGATCTGAATTTTTAAATTTGGCGCCACCTTCGCGTGGTATTACCAGCGTACCGCAGAAAAACTTCAGATACGTTTCGGAAATGGCACTGAAATCGTAACAAGCATATTTAATGTTTCATTGCTGAAACGTAACGAGCATGTTTAATATATGTTTCAGCAATGCATTTAAAACTTATCTGGATATTTTGCGCTGTGCGGGTAATGATTGCTATAGGAATATGCATTCGTACAGGAAATGAAGAGGGGAAAAAAATATATTGAACCTAACCTGTAATTACGAGAGTAGTGCGTATGAACGGAAAAGGTATTACGTACGCTAATCACACGTATTTACTGCGATCTTCGTGAGGTTATGGTTTCCCATTATATCTTATTGCGTTTAACGTCAATGACCGAGTTGGCTGCTTCACGATGAATAAAAGATGCAATTAAAATAGGCGAAGGAATTGAGGATTTAACATATTTTTTTCTTGCTTTTGAGTGAAAATTTATTTTTTTTGTCTCGAAATATTTTTTATTTGGCCATAATATTCACTGTCCTGTATAACGTATATAGAGTTAGATATTTTCCATGGAATATAGTCGATAGTGAATATATATATATATATACGTGTTGTCCTAGGGAAATAAACAGGTTATGATTTATGAAGCTATACGTTGCACTTTGCTTTTCCATAAATTCCTGTCCGCGAGTGAAATAGTATATAAGGCATCGCGGTGTGCAACCGGTTCGCGCCATTATGTTTCCCCATGCAATTTATGGAAAATTAAGGCACGGAAAACTTTCCGTAAGTAAATCGAGCGCGTCTTGTTCCTTGGCCGCCATGTTGTCTGCCAGAAAAGATTCTTCAAGTGAATAATGTATATATATATATATATATATGTATAGAGAGAGAGAGAGAGAGAGAGAGAGAGAGAGAGAGAGAGAGAGAGAGAGAGAGAGAGAGAGAGAGAGAGAGA